>CM033720.1:1964092-2564092 GCA_019671005.1 Hibiscus mutabilis | reverse complement strand
CGGGCCTCATGTCGCTAACTGACTCGGGCAACTCTTGCCCCACTAAAGTTGCCCCTCCAACAGTAGCCTCCAAAGCGATGTCTCATTGGCTTGGAGCATCCTCGGCAAGCTGAATGGCAGTCGGCATCTTGGTTCCTTTACCCTTGTCTCGGTACGAGGGCACAACGCAACGTTGTTTGCGATCCAAAACACAGACGACGTCGGTACAAGGAACGATAAGAGCATCTATACGGTCAAGGAAGCTTAGTCCCAAAACAAAATCAAAGTCATCTAAGTTGATTACCTTGATGTCTTCCTTGCCCTTCTATTCACCAATCTGCAGCTCCACCTTCCGTGCCGTTCCAACAATGGAAACTTCTTTAGCATTCACAATCTTGATCTTTCCAGTTGAACCCACAACTCTAAGACCAAGTTTATCGGCATCCTTCTTGGACATGAATAGATCGGTTGCTCTGGTGTCCACTAGAGTACTCCTCGATCGTCCTGCAATGTTGATGTCGACAAACATCAACCCTTTATGCTTGCGTACTCTCGCCTTAGCAGAACTCAGTATCATCGAACCAAGTCTAGTATCCTCGTTCTGTTCGGGCTCGTCCACCCCCTTGGATGGCTTGACTCGATGTGGGCATGCTCGCAACTTGTGTGGCCCCTTACATTGGTAGCACTTTAGTTGCTTCTCCACCCTCGGCTTGTGATAAGTGTTCAAAAGTACTATTTTTATTACCCTTTTTACTCATATTATTGTTAGACTTAAGCTCATATTAGTTGCATAATTAGTTATTCATGCATTAATTCATGTTTCTTTCCACCGTTGAGCTTGATTACATAACTTGGTGATTTTTATGGAAAAAGATGCTGCTTTGGTGTGTTTTTGTGTGTGTGCAGGATCACTTGCCAAAGCAAGTTTAGTGCTAGTTGCCAGGGCAATGCATGAAGGAGACGCCGAGCTAGTTGCCAGGGCAATGCATGAAGGAGACGTCGAGCCAGTTGCCATGGCAATTGTCGACAAAGAGAAAATGCAATAGGGATGTCGAAATTAATGACTATACAAGCCCAAGATGACGTGGAGCAAAGCCCAAACCCAAAGGAATTTGATTGCCATGCAGAGATTAAAGAAGAATTAAATTCCAAGAAGATAAGAGAAGTTCTAGTAGGAATACAATTATAATAAAGAATTATATTCTTTAAAGATAATTTAATTCCAACTTAAACTCCTCCTCAAAGAAGGACTTTGGCCTAGCCCTATAAATAGGAAGGAGATTTCGACAATCCAGATAGAGAAAAATAGAGAAATTTCGACAAGAGAGCATTAGGGGAAATTTCAACTTCTTCTTCTTCTTTGCTTCCATTAGATTCATGGTTTGGGGATTATTCTTTGTATATCTTTTGAACCCAACCATGAACTAACTTGATCGGTTGGGGTTATTGTGTTTTGTTTTGTGAGAAACAATTGGATTTTGTTTAGGTAATAAGAGTTTGCACTTTCAATTCAAGGTTTACTCATTCTTGGTTCTTATTCTTGTTTGCGAGTGAATTGGGAGAGGATCTCGTAACTTCATCTATTTATCTAATATCGGGAGAGTTAGATTCAAGAAACGAATGAGTATGGTCTTTATTCAATCTATTGATGGTGAAGATTAATCCAGCTTAGGAATAAGTTAAGGATTTCAACGGCTAAGAGGAGCGCAAGATTGGTTGTTGTTCACCCTTGATTCACGCAGGGATGTATTATCAAGGCATGCACAAGTAGCTAGAGTTTCGACTTAGGGATAAGAAGAAACCATTAAAGAACGCTCTGCCGAACCTTGAAGTTGTTGCCCAGACGCCCAAGTAGTTGCCCAGCTAGTTGCCCAGGCAACCATCGATTAGTTGCCAAGGCAACCCCACACAAGTTGCCACGGCAACTGAGTTGCCCTTGCACTCTTTTACCAAGACGATCCAATCGGCAATCACACCTCAACTCACGATAACCTGGCCTATTCTCTCTTTTTCTTTCATTTATTCTTTTAGTTTATTGCTTTTACTTTTCTCGCTAATTAAAACCTATATTATCAATTGTGTTTTTATTTTCACAGTGCAGTAACTTAAGCAAAGTGGCCCAAACCAATCCCTGTGGAGACGATACTCGATACTCATATCACTTTATTACTTGCGACGTGTATACTTGCACATTTGCGTAGCACTTATCACACGCAACAAGTTTTTGGCGCCGTTGCCGGGGATTGGCAATTGGTGTTAGTTGTTTTTGTTATTGCATTTTTTCTATTAGTTTTACTAACTTTTCTTTTTGTTTGTTTTATCAAAAAAAAAAAAATTAGGTGCGCTACAAGTTAAGGGACGCCAACATGTCGGGAAATAAAAGCCAATCTATTCGAGAGATGATGTTGGAAGATATGAATCAATCCAATCAAGAGTTTCTTGCACCCTTTGATGATTACCTATACCAACCGAGAAAAGCCCAAAGAACTTATACTGTGGAAAAATCTTGTGTTATGTGTGGAGAACATCATGAGTTTGAAAATTGCCCTCACATTTTCGGTGCATGTAACTACATGGAGGACCATAGAGGGAACCAACAGCAAAATTCTTCATGGTATGGTCAAAAAGCTCAAATTTTTTTTACCATAACAATTTTGCCGCAGCAATAGATATGCCATGGCAATGTAGTCCTTTTCAAGAGCATTCCAATTCCTTGGAGGAAACGTTACTAGCTTCCTTGGCTAGACTTGACAGATCAATTGAAGAGATTCGAGAACTATCAAAATCTATGGATACGAGGATAGCTCAGTGGGATGCAACCTTAGGGGATTCAGAAGATCAATTGGGGAGATCCACATATGTCATGGATAACATGCACCAACAATTCATTCCTAGGGATACTGACGTCCCAAGTCACGAGGATAAGGAGCAATGCAAAGAAAGCTCTCCGATGTGTGGGGAACAACTAGAACCTCAAAGTCGAGAATATGTCGATAAGAAAAACTGCCCAACACATGATAAGCCTGAACAACAAATTGCCTCGGCAATGATTGAGGAGCCTAAACAGAGCAATGCCGCGACAACACTCGGTGAAGCTGAGAACAACAATACTACAGCAAATTCTGAGGAACCTGATGCCCAGAAAGCTATAACGTTGATGTTGAAGCAGGAATCTGTAGATTGCTCTCATCTACAATTGCCACGGCAATTACACGACCACATGCAAGATCAACGAGATGATAATACTTTGCCAATGGAATATGAGCAGGTAATAGTTGAACCTTTTGAATTCTTTAAAAACTCACCTCCATTGCAGGTATGTCTTGAGGAACCGAGGTTGGTAGATTTGAAGCCATCGAAATCTCTACTGATGGAGATGTTTGAGAGGCCAAAAGAAAAAGGTGTTTGGATTCATAAAGCTCTTCAGAAAATTGATTCTTCCCTTGACTTAAAGCAAAATTTGACAATTGATTGCCACGGCAATTGGCTTGAGCAGCAATTGCCACGACAACAAAGGCTACATCCAACCATGATAGAAGTCGACAAGAATGAGGTAATTGAATGGTTGAGAATGGATATAATTTTTCCTATTAATATATTTGTGCCTTCAGGAATAGTAGCAAGGTGGAGAGTATACATGGACTACAAGCGAACAAAGAAGAAAGACACCTCCACCATGGTAACGCAAAAGGGAGTAGTGGCAAGCACATTGGCCAAACTCTTTTTGGGCAATATTATCACCCGATGGAGGGTGCGGATGGACTATAAGAAGTATCGAAAACGGCAACTTTCAACACCGCAGCAACTCCTGATACGCACGCCTCGACACCCATGGATGTGCATGCCTCGGCAACCCTCGACGCCACGGCAACTACTGATACATTTATTTTTATTTTTTGAACTATTTTGTTCTATTATTTTTTGTTATTTTTTCTCTTTATTTTTTAGGATATATTTTATTTTTCTTCATTATCTTTAGTTTCCAGGTTTTCTTTTCCACAACAAGACTCACAACCACCATGCTAAGGAAATTTACTGCCGACTACTTGCCACAGCAACCACAACAGAAACTGGCGATGCCCAGGCAACAACAATGGCTTCGGAAACTACTGATGCACATGCAAGTAAACCTGCATCGGCAAACATGGACCAAATCAAGGCAATGCTATTCACGCGGTACCAGCCACAAGCATTCAACCACTGACCGGAAATTGAATCAAGCAAACGGCACGAAGGAAACTCATCACTCGAGGTGACGACCTCTCTGACTAACTCATTTCATTTAGTTTCTTTTAAATTTTGTTTCACTTTTACGTGCATTGAGGACAATGCTTCTCTCGAGTTTGAGGGGTGTTGGTTTCTAGTTAGTTTCATGTTTAGTTGCATTCATCTTTAGCAATCACATATAGGTTGCATATGTTACTTGCCATGCCTTTAATTTGATTTAATTGCTTAAGACTTGTTGAATATCCAATGATGAATTTTTGCCACTGCACTTAATTGAAATAACCTTTAATTTTAGGATTGCATGAAAAGAACTTAGAATTTTACTATGATGCTGATTTTTTTTACACAGTTGTGGGTTGTTGATTCAAAGAAACGTAGTGAACTTAGGTTGCTTAAAATTTGGGTAAATTTAAAATTGAAAATTAAAAGTTAATTTCTTGCTAGAGGTGCCCAAAACTGGCTCTAGTAGTAAATACACTTTCTTGCTAGAGGTGCCCGAAACTGGCTCTAGTAGTTAATGCACATTAAAGAATCGCTAGAGGTGCCCGAAATTGGCTCTAGTCGACTAAAATAAAATAAGAAATTGCTTATTTTGCTAGAGGTGCCCGAAATTGGCTCTAGTGAAAATGAAAATAAATGCCCCAGCAATTAAATTGATAAAAGCCTATTGTTCACATAGAATCTTGAAAATCAACTTGTACACAACTACGCACACACATTGTCACGAGCATTATAGTTTTGTTCCGGGAAATTTTTGTGCTATCTGAAAAATTTAAAAGGTGATCATACTTTGTGCCATGGTTCCGAGGTTTGAATTCAAGTTTGAAGCATGTCTTTGATGATTAAAGTCTTGGCAGGTAATTGTTAGTTTGCATTGCTTGAGGACAAGCAATAGTTCGAGTTTGGGGGCGTGATAAGTGTTCAAAAGTACTATTTTAATTACCATTTTTACTCATATTATTGTTAGACTTAAGCTCATATTAGTTGCATAATTAGTTATTCATGCATTAATTTATGTTTCTTTCCACCGTTGAGCTTGATTACATAACTTGGTAATTTTTGTGGAAAAAGATACTGCTTTGGTGTGTTTTTGTGTGTGTGCAGGATCACTTGCCAAAGCAAGGTTAGTGCTAGTTGCCAGGGCAATGCATGAAGGAGACGCCGAGCTAGTTGCCAGGGCAATGCATGAAGGAGACGTCGAGCCAGTTGCCATGGCAATTGTCGACAAAGAGAAAATGCAATAGGGATGTCGAAATTAATGACTATACAAGCCCAAGATGACGTGGAGCAAAGCCCAAACCCAAAGGAATTTGATTGCCATGCAGAGATTAAAGAAGAATTAAATTCCAAGAAGATAGGAGAAGTTCTAGTAGGAATACAATTATAATAAAGAATTATATTCTTTAAAGATAATTTAATTCCAACTTAAACTCCTCCTCAAAGAAGGACTTTGGCCTAGCCCTATAAATAGCAAGGAGATTTCGACAATCCAGATAGAGAAAAATAGAGAAATTTCGACAAGAGAGCATTAGGGGAAATTTCAACTTCTTCTTCTTCTTTGCTTCCATTAGATTCATGGTTTGGGGATTATTCTTTGTATATCTTTTGAACCCAACCATGAACTAACTTGATCGGTTGGGGTTATTGTGTTTTGTTGTTGTGAGAAACAATTGGATTTTGTTTAGGTAATAAGAGTTTGCACTTTCAATTCAAGGTTTACTCATTTTTGGTTCTTATTCTTGTTTGCGAGTGAATTGGGAGAGGATCTCGTAACTTCATCTATTTATCTAATATCGGGAGAGTTAGATTCAAGAAACGAATGAGTATGGTCTTTATTCAATCTATTGATGGTGAAGATTAATCCAGCTTAGGAATAAGTTAAGGATTTCAACGGCTAAGAGGAGCGCAAGATTGGTTGTTGTTCACCCTTGATTCACGCAATGATGTATTATCAAGGCATGCACAAGTAGCTAGAGTTTCGACTTAGGGATAAGAAGAAACCATTGAAGAACGCTCTGCCGACCTTGAAGTTGCTGCCCGAGACGCCCAAGTAGTTCCCACTAGTTGCCCGGACAACCATCGATTAGTTGCCAAGGCAACCCCGCATTGCAGTAAGTTGCCACGGCAACTGAGTTGCCCTTGCACTCTTTTACCAAGACGATCCAATCGGCTATCACACCTCAACTCACGATAACCTGGCCTATTCTCTCTTTTTCTTTCATTTATTCTTTTAGTTTATTGCTTTTACTTTTCTCGCTAATTAAAACCTATATTATCAATTGTGTTTTTATTTTCACAAAGTCAAAGAACTTAAGCAAAGTGGCCCAAACCAATCCCTGTGGAGACGATACTCGATACTCATATCACTTTATTATTTGCGACGTGTATACTTGCACAATTGCGTAGCACTTATCACACGCAACAGCTTGATTGCTTTGACACTCGCAATCGCACCAAGTCTCGTCACTTCTTCATCCGACTCCTCGGACTCATCACCTTTGACAGCATTAAGACGATCATTCTTGGGGCAATCTTTCATCATGTGCTTCCCTCAGCAGATACAGCACACAAGACCTTCCCTATCTTTGACTCCCCCACCATGGCCCTTGCCTCGGGGCTTGAGGGACTCCACCATCTCGAACTCGGCTATGGATTCAGCTGCGGCCATAGCCTTGGAGAGTTCCTCGACTCTCATCCTCTTCAGCTCTATTCTGGCCCATCGCTTAAGCCCGTTCTTGAAGATAAAGAGGCCTTCGACTTCAGCGATGTCCGTGATTTGGAGTTTGAGTTCAAAGTGAACACGATCGACATACTCCAGATGGAACCTTCATGCTTGAGTTCGTGCAGCTTCTCCCGAGCCTCCTGTTGGGCGTTCTTTGGGTAGAACTGTTCCTTAAACTCAGCCTGAAACTCTTCCCAAGTCCCGATGGGAATATTCTTGCTCTTCTCCTCAGAGCATCTGCGTCGCCACCATAAAAGTGCAACGTCAGTTAAGTAAACAAAAACAATGTTTACCTTATCCGCATCATCCTTTATGCCTGTAGCACGAAAGTATTGTTCCATGCTCCACACAAATTTCTCCACGTCCTGGGCCGATCTAGCTCCGCTAAACTCCTTCGGCTTTGGCACGTCCAACTTTGGTCTGATTGTTGCCGTTTTTAACATATCAGTCACGACAGCTTTGTAAACTTGAAGCTCTCCATTGAGCTCCTTGATTTCCTCCATCATCTCCGCATTCAAAGCCTTTAGCTCGGCTTCGAGTGCATCACTCCGTCTATCCGCACTGTCGGCACACCGGTCAAGGTCTTGCACGTTGTTCTTTAGATCCTGCACGTTGCTTTCGAGCTCCTCTCCTGAAGAGTCCAGCTCGTCAAGATGTACTCTGACAACGTCAATCTCCTCTCGGGCATCCTTCATGGATCCTTCGAGCTTTTCCACCCTTTCTTCCAGTGTAGGCACAGTGTTGCTCGGACTGTCTCGCTTTTCATCGTCAGCCTGGGTCTCTGCACCCTTTTGTGCTGCAACATTCCCTCCTTTCTTTGCCATCTCCAATCAGTGTTTATGCTCGAACACTCGTTCTGATACCAACTGTCACGGGGCTAGACTTCTGAACCAACCTAACGTGCGGCCTTAGTCGATGTTCTTAGACAAACGACTAAGTAAGCCTGAAATCCTTCTTCGGAAGATCGGATACTTCCAATGCTCACAAACACAAGATCGTTCCAAGAGGAACCGAACAAAAGAGAAAGACAACGAGAACAAGAGAAAGAACACTCAAGAACGCGAAGAACACTACATAGTATTTTTAGAGTAAATGTCAAGTGTATTACTCAAATGATGGATGATACAAGTGAGGTGGGGAGGCATCTATTTATAGTTGAATCCTCATACAATGAACGGACGAGATCGAATCACACTAACGACCCAGATTGAAAGCCACCTACCAAATCTACACTAACTAAGGAAACTCTATCACTATGATATTCTTTCCTTAAGTTTGTGTTTACATTGAGAGATATTCTTATCCCTTGAAATATTCCCCGGTAAGATGCCATCTATTAATTTACCAGGCTCAATGTACTTGGGCTTCCTTTCAGTCTCCAACGATCGGACCAAGTCTGGTGGTCTTCTTGGCAAGCCTAGAACCTCTTGGGTTGCTTGTTGCGTATTTGTCTCGGACCCAAATGTGCGGCCCGTGACAGAATGCATATTAAAGAATGAACACAATGATGATTTATAAATAATAATTAGATTGTGAAAATTTACTTAAAATAATAGTGTTTTCTCATGAAAATGAAGAGAAATGATTTAAAAACTTAATTTAATAACTTTATATAGTTATTTAAATGGAGTCAAATTGATATATTAAACTAATGAATTTTTATTTGAATTAATTGAGTTTTAAATATAAAATCAAATAAGATTTTATATAAATCTTTAAACGACAAAATTATCGTGATTTTACATACCATGTAGAAAATATTTAATAAAAAAATTATTTTTTAATAATTAATTAATTTAAATTTTGAGTGTGAAAATTTAATTGATATACCATTAATTTCACATCGAAATTGATTTCGAGGGTAGCAAAGGAATTTCATTGGCCCAACTGACCAACAAATGAATGCCATTTCAATATTAATTGGCTGTAGCATACGCGATTGAAAGAACGCACCTTCGATCTATATGATATTTTAATATTTAATTGGCTTTAAATGCTAATTTGGTAAATAATCTTTTAAATAGTATTATTTAGGTAAAAAACCCAAAATCTTAAATTTGTGTTCGTGCATTTGGAAAGCACGAACCGTATCAGCCAAGGCTTTTCATTTCCTCCTCTAAATGACCAAACTTTACGCCTCTAACGTGCCCATCCATCATTGGTTTTTCAGTTTACCCGCTTTCTCTGCTTACTGCGGCAGTTAGAAACCTGAAACTCAACTCAACTTAGAGTGTCCAACTTCCTTCACTATCTCTCTCCACTCTCCATAGCCCTCGTCACCCGGATTTAATTTGCGGTTGCAGTCGCGTTTTCGGTCGCGACTACTACGATAACGACCAATATTTGAATCCCTGCTCGTCACCAACTCCTATACAAACCCAACCTTTCCTTCAAACATATAGGAATTCATAAAAATCTTTTCTTTCTGTTTTGGTTTTTGGAAGAGATTGGAAATGGAAGGAGTCGACATAGAGAGCAGCAGTGGAAGGGTGAAAAGAAACAGCAACATTTATAACGACACCAGCTGCACTTGTGCTTCAACTTACCTGATAGAAGACACCGAGACGCAGTGCACATCGTGGTTGGTGCCTATGTTCGTGGTGGCCAACATTTCCCTTTTCGTTGTTTTTTATGTATCTCAACGACTGCCCCAACCGAAACCACACCAGGCTTGCCGCCGGCAAGTGTGTGGCCAGGTTTCTTGGTCGGTTTTCTTTTCAGCCTTTGAAAGAGAATCCTCTCTTTGGCCCCTCCTCTTCTACGTATAACTTACTTATTCCCTTTACTTTATTTTATGTTATTTTCTGGTTCGCCTGCCTAGTTTTTGCTGTTAAATGTAAGAATCTAATTGATATCAGAGTACTTGGAACATTATCTTTTGTTCTACTGATTTGAGATTTTGATGCATAATTTTTTGTTACACTGATTGAAATGTGTTTCTTGTAAAGCTCAAATATCCTAATGTGCCAACATGAACACTACAAATGGTTTTCATTCCTCATTTGCATACTTGTTCTGCTTCTAAACACAAATATCCTTCCCGAATTCGCCCATATTTGATTTTAAGCTCAAAGATTGGACTTCTTTTGCCATTTAAACTGAAGTTCCTTTTTGCAGATTGAAGGAGTTGGGAGCTCTTGAGTGGACCAAAGTCGCGGTTAAGCGTCAACGATGGAGGCTCATTACTTGCATTTGGCTGCACGCCGGTGTCATTCATCTTCTAGTAAACATGCTCACCCTGGTTTTCATTGGTATTCGTCTCGAACAACAGTTCGGGTTTGGCACATCTTCTTCCTCTTCAAATTCATCATATTATCCCTTTAAAACTGTGAGAAGTTAGATTTTGAGATGTTGCAATGATCTGATATTCAAATTCAAAACATGGCAGTGCGGATTGGAATTCTCTATCTCTTGTCTGGATTCGGTGGAAGTGTACTCTCCTCTTTATTTATCCGAAACAACATCTCTGTTGGTGCTTCTGGTGCTCTTTTCCGATTTCTCGGTGCCAAGCTTTCTGAACTTATTACAAATTGGACCATATACAAAAACAAGGTAAACAATATAACCATAGAATGTTTCAGAAAATGTGTTCATTAATGTTTTGTTTAATATTCCACAGGCAATGGCTTTGCTCACTCTTCTGCTCATCATCGCCATTAACCTTGCAATAGGGATTTTCCCACATGTTGATAATTTCGCACATATTGGTGGATTTTAATCGGCTTCCTCCTCGGCTTTGTTCTGCTACCTCGTGCTCAGTTTGAGTGGTTAGAGCGCCGGAATCTTCCAGCCGGTACTCGATTGAAGTCCAAGTACAAGCCGTAACGATATGTGCTCTGGCTGGTTTCGGTGGTGCTGTTGGTTTCAGGGTAAGTAAAACATTCATGCTCCAGATAACTTGATTTTTAACTGTCACACACTGATTCAGTTGTTTTGAATACTAAAGGGACGAACACAAGATTTTATTTTAGGGACGAATCTATAAAAAATTTAAAAAGAGAACTTATTAAATTTTAGGGATAAAATAGATTTTCAGTAAAAAATATATTAATAAATTATATTTTATACGAATTTCAAATTTTCAGATCCATCCCTAGTCTTTGCCACATGAACCCGGCTCATTTCTAATTTCAACTGTCACCTCTTCCCGATCACTGCTAATCCCCTTCCAAAGGCGAGAACAATTTTGACCACACAATGTTATTGGAAGCAACACATTTCGTTTATATTTGGATTTTAAGACTCGTATATCGGCAACTTGTCTTCGTTTGAGACCAGCCGAAATCCTAATTTCTTAAGAAAGTTTTGTTGTGTCGACCCAAATTATGGTTAAATCACCATATTAGACCCTCAAAACTCTTCCATGTCACAACTAGGCCACCAACCAAGCCTAATAGTCAAGTATTAAGCCCCCATTAAGGTTCCTAAGGCACCAAATGGGCCCAACGTCTTGACTCAACACCCAAGGCATAAAGCTCGGGTGAAGTCAACCTGGGGATCCAAAATTTGAATCGTTACAATATAATTCGCGCCGAATTCTAATTTATAATATTATGGTATTAATAAGTTTTAAGTTTTAATTTAAATTACTATTTATTTGGGTGAGTGCGGGTGTTTGAGTGGAGTTGTGGGCAGTGTTGGAGTCTGCGAGGAGCTCAAGGGAGCTCGGATGAGTGGGGTAGTGTGATGCTCAAGTGTGAACCATGGCCGAGAGGCTCAAGTCCGAGGGGAAATTGGACGGTGGTGAGAGTTGAGTAATGGCCGAGAGGCCTTCCTCCCTTCATCATGGCCTCTTCAAACCCGATAAACTAAATTATTTTTTATAACCATATACAATACACATATTTTTTTATTATATTTTTTCATATATATACACATACATATATGTTAAGCAGAATTGAGACTCGACTCGAACTTGAAAACTAATTACTTAAAATTTTGAGTTACTTGAATTTTCATTTTGTAATTCAAGCTTTATAAGCAATACAATCTCGAGTCGAGTTTATGCACTTACGAGTTGAGTATTTATTGAGTTGACTAATTTGATTTTTTCTACTCAAGTTTTATCCACCCCTACTTTTTCATGACTTTGGAAATTTTGCTATTTTTTAAAGGGTAAATATTTGATACATTGCTAGTGTAAGAAAAAAAGTTACACAGGCATGCTTATTTTTAAGTCAAAATTTAAAATCTAAATTCTAACATTTAAATCTTAAATTCTAAACTCTACCACTAAATTCGAACATTAAAACGTATAAACCCCTAACCTATAAACCTTAAATTCTAACAATAAACCATAAATTATAAACCCTACCACTAAACCCCTAACTATAAACCTCTAAATAATCCTACTTGTGAAAACTTTATTTTCTACCACCAATGTATAGGATAATAATTTTTTTAAAATGTATTTTTTTCTTGAAAATCATTTTTAGTACAAGAAAAATCCATTCATAATGAGTGATGAAGCAATTATATTCATCTGAAAAAATATATATAATATGGCATGTAGCGTAATTGCTTTTTTTTATTCTAATTTTTTTTTTATTCCAATAAGTGTCTTAGAAGAAAAGTGAATAATTTTCATCCTAAGAGATACGGGTTTAAGTCGTTTTGTCTATAAAGTGTATGTCAATTGTCAAAGGGTTAAGAATTATCTATGAATAGATATTACTTTGTAATCACCTTTAGACTATTCAAAAAAATGTAAGGTGTAACATTTTCACTCACTCAATCCCGTACGTTACTTGTTAGCCACCGTAGCGCTCACATGAAATCATACAATTAAAGGGTTGTTCTGAAACAACTTATCACGTGTTCATTATCTTATTCTCGAAAGACTTGTTTAATAAAATTTGAATTTGTCACGCCTTAAAAATAAAAACATTAATCTTATATCAAAAAGAAAAAGAGAGATCATAAAATACAAAAATAGTAGCGCTACATATACTAATATATATATATATATATATATATATATATATATATATTTATATTTTGAGAAGAAAAAAACGAATCCGTAATACAATAACATACCCAAAATCAATCGAATTATGAACCTATCATTTCCACGCTGAATTTGTTTAGCGTCAATGTTGCTTTCCCCAGTCATTGGCACAGTATGTTCTAAAAGGATGTTGCTTGATCTTAGATTATATTCATTGCATGATGATCTTATAGCTCGATTGATTAGGCTTAGATATCATATAAATATTCAAAAAAGTAACGCACCTACCATTGCATGGACCCTTTATCCTTGATTTGAACAAAGTTAAACAACAAAATACCATTTAGCACAAGACAAATAAAGAAAAACAGCCAATTAGCATGTTCTTTTCACCTTCACTAATTGTGGGCGACAACCCATACATTCAACTACCGCAATGATCATGAATGGATCGAGAGGATTGGAGGAAACGGTCGCTCTTAAAAATTTAAAATTTGTATATGATTTAAATTTTTTAAAAACTTTTCTATATATTTTGTACAGAAAAATTATTGTCTCATCTAAAATTTTATAAATTCACCCCTAGGCTAATGTATATGGAAACAATAGGGTGCAATTGATCCCGCTTGACTTGTTGGGTATAAGGTTTTCAAGGAGGTAATATAAAAATTTTCGTATAAAATATTAGAATTGACCATACTTGATTTATTAAGGTATTTGGTCAACAATACTTATTTTAATGGTATGAGTAGGAATGTAAACGAGCCTAGTCGAGCTCGTGTAGTGCTGAGCTTGGGCAGTAAGGGTCGGAGAAGAGCAAATACTCATTCTTAAAACCAACATTCTTAAGACCAAAGAGTCAAAGGGGGGAAAGCTTCGACTTAGCTTGTTAAGAATTCAAGTCGAGTTCAAGCTTGAGTAGTTTTTAACGAGCCTGAATAATCTGAGTTAGACTCGGCTCGTTAAAAACTCAAGCCGAGTTTGAGCTTGAGTCGAGTGTTGGCCGAGCTTTGATCGAGTCAAACTCGAGCAGCTCGCGATATGTCTCGTCTCATTTAAAGCTCTATTAGGAAAAAGCTTTGATACACTAGTTGTGTAAACTAAAGTTTACACAAGCTTGTTATTTTTAGGGTTTAGGATGTTAGTTTAGGGTTTAGTTTTTTTGAAAGGTGGGTTTAGAGGTTTAGGTTGTTGGATTTAAAATTTAGGATTTAGATTTTAGTGTTTAGGAGTTATGTTTTAGGGTTTTATGGTTAGGAATTTGGATTTTAAATTTAAAAATTTTAGTATATTATATTTTTGAGTAACTCGAGAGATTTTCGAATCGGGTATCAAGTAGCTCGACTCGGCTCGTTAAGAATTCGAGCCGAACTCGAGTAGCTTACTATCTGTCTTGTCTCATTGACAGCCCTAGGTACAAGATTCTCTCATACTTCATACTTTACTCTGATTCTACTATATAAAAATTATGATTTCATTGTTAATTCACCCCTAACATAAAATTTTGAATATGTACTGATTTTGAAAAAAAAATATCAGAGAGGACCGCCATGCCATGATATCACCTTCAAAGTTGTAGGTGTCTGATTTGTGGGGTCGACAGACTGATTTCATGTCATCATTAAACTCCGTGATCCCAATCAGGTTTTACAAATCCTTGTTACAACAGTATGATACACTGTCTGATTGTCAGTCCTGGGCATCCAAGGTTTCATTTTGTTTTGTTCTGCAAAATAATATAATGATTATTATCTCACAGGGTGGAAACTTCCGCAAGACCTTTAATTATAAGATTTAAAGTTTTAGTGTAAGGTTTAAAATTTAAAAATTTTAGTTTTCGAGTTTAAAATTTAAAGCTCATGATTAAAATTTAGAGTTTAAATTTTAGGGTAAAATAATTAGGAATTCAAGTTTTAACCTATAATTTTAACCCTAAACAAAATTACTACATTTAAACTCTTAAACCCTGAGCAAAATTCTTAAACTCTACAAATAAGACGTTTGTGTAAACTTTACCGACGCTTGTGCATGAAATAATTACTCATAATATAAAGAAATGTTTTGAATGTTCAACATCGATATCACCATTCTATGACAAATAAGAGGAGGCTGTTTTTTTGTACGGAAAGCTTAGACCATTTTTTATATCAATAATGTTAAATTTGATCGTAAATGATCACCATAAGTTAATTACAAGCAATTCGTTCAAAAAAAAAAAACAATACTAGCCTGGCACAGCAGTGCCTGTCACACGAGGAAATGAAACTAGGAAAGGGGGATCATCGCCCTTGGTGGGCACTAGCAAACTTATTCGAGCGATCGGATGTCGGATGAGGCCTGTAACTAAAATCAACATGCTGAGCAAAATCTCTTTCTGAATTAGCCCCTGAATCCCACAACCCCTGTAAAGTTCTTCGGGTCGAACCATACATGTCGAACTCCAGCCTCTGCCTTGGGGCACTCTGGGACCGATACTTGGCTCGGGATGATTCTGTATTTGCCATGTAGTTTGGATGACTAGAATATCCACTTAAATATCCCCATGAGCATTCGCTCCTAACGAATGGACTTCTCCTAGCACTACTTCCGGGTCTGGATGATGATGCAGAAAGCACTTGCGGGCTGTTGTCAATATCAGCAGTCCTTGAAATTGTTTCGTCTTCCCTTCCGGAATGTTTTAGAGATAAAACTTCTGCTGCGAAGTTATTTGGTACCGGATTCGAGGATTTTCCCGACAGTTTCTGTGGAGAGTCGTATGCCATGAAGCTCTGGTTAAAATCAAAAGCTGAGCTATGCTGCGATGCCCTAAAGTTCAGATTACTTCGCTGGGAGTTCAAGTGAGGTTTCCAAGTATCTACTTCAAGGATTTTGTCAATATTCTCATCATCAACATGCCTATGTCTAAGCGGCACATCTCGATGGTTATTCCTTAAACTTTCCTCCATCCAATGGTCCAACCAATTCGATCCCATCTGTGCTTTCTCTAGATTGATGATGTCCATCAGGTTTGAATTTGAACCACATCTCTGCATGAAAAGAAGCAAAATTCAAAACTGATTCGAATATCCAATTTTATACTCAGTCCACTTAAATCTGATACGGAGTAAGGTTCAATGCGCAACTGATCTGGGAGCACTACCTACAACTTTAAACTCGTGTCTAAAACTAATATATCCTAAAATCAAAAGGTTAAAACAAAGCCATTAGTTGATTTGAACATAGATTTGTGTAGAACCATATAGGTGCATTCATCTTTTGGATACCTTTAGGATCGAGGGCCCATCAAATTTAGTACTACAAGCACGATGCTGGCATTCATCTTTTACAGAATTTTCATGGACCTGCAAGTATACGTAGGAAAAAGTAGGAAAAGAACAGAGTGAACATACAGATAAGTTATTCTCAATAAGTTCTCGTATATCAACTATTCCTCCCCACTGAGTTTTTTGTCAGTAAAACATGTTCCAGGACTGTCTTTCGAACAGTGCCTTTATTCAATGCAATAAAGTTAAAAATAAAGTCGTCCGTAAAGATACCGCAACTTTAAGTTTTGGTAAAAACAAGTGGCCCCTCAGTATTGTAATCCATTAGTGCACTAGGAATCATGTGAACTTAAGGAAAGCATATGACATGCCATATTTTTAGCCTAACACAAACCTGAACAGATGGGGAAAACTAAAACGGTCACAGAACATCAACGATAATAGAGGTCTGCTTACAGCTTTTCGTGAATGGGATATCTTGCGGGTTGAATCAAAAGATTTTGTCACATAAGAACGGCTAGCACGGGCTCGAGCTTGAAGTCTGACCAATGTTTGCATGCGTCGGAGCATGTCTGCTGTTTGCTTTCTCACTATGTGACCTCTCACCAGTGCTTGGAGCTTCACCAGCGCTTTCAACGCCCTCAGTGCTCTCCGTGCCTGTACCATGAGCAAGAAGAAGTCAAAGAAATTGAGTATCATTTCCACAAGAGACTTTACAACATCGATAAATCTACTATCATATGTAATAGGAAAGAAAGAACCTGTCCAACATCGAGATCATAGTAATAAACCTACTACCATTTAATATTAACCATGACTTTTCAAAAAGTTCATAGTAATTAAAAATGCTCCGGTTCTATGGACCACAGGAAGGCAGGAAAATTCAATGAACAGGAAAATTATCAAATTGTAGCCAACATGGCACACCGGGAATGCACAAGACGTAGAAAAGAAATTTTATCCATTCTCTTTTCTTTACGAATCTTCATTTTTCATAAAATACGGGCACGGGAGTCCAAACCTACTTAAAAAATTGAGCATATCCGTGTCGGACACCCCTGTACATCCTTTACTAGAGACAAACGTAAGCTAAAGATATAAGATCTACCAACATTTCCAAAACTAACTAGCTTTTACAGAAAATTTAATAACCGGTGATAAAGTTGATGTTAACAATTATTTCAATTCTGATATTGTATGACTATGAACATCTTCTAATTTGCGCATTACTTGTGAAAGATGTCCAAGAAAGCAAGCAACCAATTTTGACAAAAATTGGTACAGAAGCAACCATTTGGGTAGAACACATTTGTCTGAATTCTCCCATATATTTTAACCGCTTGTCTTGTAAAACCAGTAGGAGACAAGGAGGGAAAGACAGAAACATAAAAGAGGAACATGAATTTAGTCAAACAAGTCGTACAAAGTTTCACATGCCACAACTCGCTCCTAAGCCTAACTTTCTTTTCTTTTCCCTTTTTTTTTCAGAACAGAAAGAAAAGTAAAGAAAGCAAACCCATCTTCAATCTTATTTAGTAAACTGAAGCCATTGAAACAGTGTTTCATTCAGGTTTGTTCAGCTTTTTTCATAGGCCATATCCAAGCACACAAGAAAGTTGAACACGCGTGTGGGAAGCTTCCACGTACGACAGGAAAATTTTGAAGAAAAATAGTAGTAATAAAAAAAGGAGTGAAGAATATGGGTAGAGTGAGTTGTTATGGAAAAGACTGATGGCGAAACGACCACCTTTCACTCGGTGTCGGTGCTCCTCAATGGCCCTTTACAACACTGCTCTTGTTTTTGCTCTTCTTTCTTGCTTTGTTTCTTTCTTAATTTCTTTCTTCTTCTTATGGGACCATTCCCAGATCAAGCTCTTTTTTGCCCAGATGGGTGTCCCAATTCACTCTGAAAGCAACCTTTTAATATCTTTAAGCTCTAAAAATCTAGTTTTTACCGGAGATTTAAATTGATGTTGCGGCGGTGTTATTTTTATGGGTTACTATTATCATTTTTTTTAAAAGAGATGTTATTGGGGACATAACATAACAATAGCGGTTTTGGAACACTATTTAAATCCTTGTTTTTTATACCCAAAATGTGTGTTTTTTAATGATTTTAAAGGTGAAAGAGAGCTCAAACCGTCGGAATTAACTAAACAAAGAAGTTTTCTTAGCTGTGAAAGACTAAAGTAGAAAATTTAAATGGAAAACGGAAATCTCATGTACAGTAAATTCAAAACGGAAGGAACTACTGACCAGATAACCTCGAAATGCGGACTGTATCTTAACAGCCGCAACTTCTTGCGGGAGGCGTCGGTTGCTCCCACCGGCGGCGCGAGCGCCACCACTTGTCAACCTAACAACCTCGGCCGCCGCATGCGCTGCGGCCAGAGCAGCCTCGGCGACTGCAGCAGTGGCGGCTGCGACTGCTATGGCGTGCTTGTTGGCATCCAATGTGTCATTGCATGTACCGGAAAGGGCATCAAGATGAGAAGTAGAAGACGAGGGATGGGAAGATCTGGTAAAGCTCCAACTCCTCCTGTCTTTGACGGGGCGGGGTTGGGCGGGCTTCTTGGCGCCGAAGAGTCGCCGGAAAAGTCCCATGGCGTAGCCCGTCGACTACACCACCACTTCAAGGCATGGTTAATTGTAATTGTGATACGAACATTTTTCTCTTTTGGGGGTTAAAACAATGGAAACCGAGTGAGGGAAGAAGAACTGGGGAGACTTGGATTTTGTAGCAAAATGCATCGAACCACAAACTCACAACACCCAAACCTTACGCGTCTCTTTCATATCTGTATTACACGCGCATCGATTTACACGTTTGTATTTTCGACAAGTGCTTCTGCCTTCCGCGCTTAAATTCTGATGTAGAATATTGTAGATGGAGATTTGTTTAAAAAAATCTGCAGTTTAGGAAAATATTATTTCCTTAAAAAATTTATGTAAATGGCGTGCCTTAAAAAATATTTTGAAATTTATAGTTATTTAAACAGTGATCACGAAACTTGTCTTATTTTTTAACGAGTTTCTTACTAAAAAAATATTTTACAACGGTTGTCGAATATCGTTAAACGCAATTAACGTAATACATCGTTGAACATTATTAAATTTTTTAATAAAGATTAAAAATCTTAAAGCTAGACTTATAATTAAAATTATTTTAAAAAATAAAAAATTAGATTTAATAAACCTTTTATATTTCTTTATAGTATTTTAATTGATATATTAGAATTAAATATCTCAAAATCTCCTTAATATCAAAAGCTCTAAACCCAACCTTTTTATTTCCCTTATGCCGCCGCTGTTGCTACCGCCATATCTTTAGCCGTGGTCATTAGGAACAACCAAAGAAGCATCATTGGTGGTGCTACAAAGTGCTCGGTTCTTAACGAACAAAAGAACAATTTTAATAAATTTATTGGTGTCGCCGCTTTTCCACCAAGTATCTTAAGCATTATTGTTGGTGCCATATTTTTAGCTGCGGTTATTAGGAACAATTTTGCTCGATTCTTAACGAAGGCTTCAGTTTTGTTTGTGTGGCAGCGGCGGCGGCAAAAAAAAAATAAAGGGGTTAGATTTAGGGTTTGTGATATTAAAGAAATTTTGGATATTTAATTCGAATATATCAATTAAAAATATTATAAGTTTAATTTTTAAAATTTTTAATCTTTATTAAAAAATTTAATAATGTTCAATGGTGTATTGTGTTAGTAGTTTTCAGCGATATACGACGCTTGTAGTAGAGTGAAATTTTGACTTATGGAGAACTCGTACTACCTTCCAGACATTTCTCTGGAATATGCATGATTCAAAAGGTCTTCACATACAATTTACATACCAATCAATTAATCTTAAAGATCAATTCATTCAATTATTATTGACACTAATGTCAAACAGTTTTTCACAATGTAAACAATATAACAAAGTATAACAACATATAATTTAATTTTTGTAAAGGAATGTCGACACTTGATAAGACTAGGGGTGAACAAAACTCGACTCGACTCAAAAAAATCAATTTTTTTATTTCGAGTTATTCGAGTCAACTCGAGTAACTCGAAAAATTTTTGAGTTTGAGTAGAGTTGAAATTTGCCCAACTCGAAAAACAAAAACAAAAAAAATCAAAATTTACAATTTTGCGATTTAGATCCTAGTTTCATTTTTCTTCAATTCCTCCTTCATTTTAAGTCTATTTTTGACCAAATTTGAACCACATATTCCTAAATCAATTTAGAATACTTATTTAGCTTCAATTCATATTTTTGAAAATAAATTTCATATTTTTCAATTTATCCCCTTGATTTTGTATGGTTTCCTCATTTCTTCAATCTCTCATTCGTTTGATTCAATTTTTGACAAAATTTAAACCACGTGCTCCTAAATCACTATAGAATACCTATTTAGCTTCAATTCATATTGTTTGAATTAAATTTCCTACTTTTGCAATTAGCCCCTCAACTTTGAATGATTTCTCATTTCTTCAACTCCTCTTTCGATTTAAGTCTATTTTTAACCAAAATCAAACCTCATGATTCACTAACACTATATAATATCTATATAACTTCAATTCGTATTTTTAACAAATATTTTTTTTTCAATTTACTCCTTTAACTTTACATTTTATTCAATATGACCATTCAACTGAAATTTTTTGTAAAGTTTTTTCTTCACATCAATTCATTGACTCATTTATACCATCTTCAATACTTTATCCCCAAAAGTTCTTTATTTAAAAATAATATTATAAATATATTTTAAAAGTTGAGATGCCATTTTTTTATTAAATAATATTACAAATCTTACTTATACATGTGAAAAATAATATGAAGAAATATATATATATATATATATGCATGTCTTATATGATTAGAGAAAGTCGTTAAAATCAGAATCAAACCATACTATAACATGATAAATAATTACAATTAAATTTTTATAGGAACTCGAAAACTTGACTCGACCCGAATCAAAAAAATTCAAATTAAGTTTGAGTTGTAAAATATGACGCGTCAACTCGAATAATTCAAAATTTTTTTACTCTTCTCGACTCAATCGAATGCTCACCCCAAATGAGACGAGCTTAGTCACGATCTACTCGGCCAATGGTAGCTAAATGAAGTAACACCACTAGATAAAATCAAGTTATGATTAGTTAAATGAATCATAATCACTCCTTTCTTTTGCATGGTGCTATTATTGTTTTTATTCATCTTTTTCTTCTTTTTATAAATTATTCTCTATTTTTACCTCAAGTTTATTTTTCACTTACCATTCAACATTTTTTTTGGTTTTTGCCACTCGAAGATCCACTAATTGACCTAGTGGCTAATGATATTTATATTGTCTCATTTTGTATAGATTTAAATCTCAGTATAAAAATATAATACCTCTCTATTTAATCAAAAAAAATTATACACGGTCTTTTTACAAAATTATCATCACTCCTCAATTCTCTCAAATTCAATTTAATCAAAAGAAAAATCTTTTGATGGACTAAACTTTTCTACTTTACTTAGAATATGGTACTCTTGTGAACACTCCTCACTGACAACTTCATTATCACAATTTTGACTTTGGCTTAACTATAAAATAAATACTTAAATTATACCTCTCTTTTTTAATAAGTGTCTAATTTTTTTTGACTGAAATAGGTGCCCCAGACACCTATTTCAGCAAAAAATAAAACTTTAAACACTTATTTTAGTCAAAACAATACTCTAAGCATCTATTACAAAAAAGTGACATGGTTTAAGCACTTATTTTACAGTTAAACCTTTAATTTTTAGAATATGGTACTCATGCGAGTCTCAATTATCAATCACTGCAAATCATGCATTGCCCTCAAGAAGAACACAAGTATGGATTTTTTGTCACGGAACTTCATTATATCTTGCAAAATAAAGAACACAGAGAATATAACAAATCTCACTGTTAACAACTTAATATTCACTAGATTTTTCTTTTGAATAAGAAAAAAAAAACTAAATTTAACAAAGATGAGAAGAAAAAAAGAAAATTTAGATATAAAATCCAATTTCACTCTAGAATGTTGTTCTTAGTGTTTCGAAGATTTATTGACTTGAATGCCTAGGTTGCTGCAACCAAGGACCTGGTCTGAATTTGATTATTTGAACTATGAGAACCTTATCTCTAATAACAACCGATTGGAATCACCGATATGAGTGTTCAAACGGTCGGTTAAACCTAAATTTTAATCATAATCTTAATCTTAAATTCTAAATCTTAAATCATAAACCTAAAAAGAGCAGATAATTTTTATTCGTTTACAAGGTCAAAAACATGTGTTGCCATATGTGCCTTATTCAGCTCCCCCATGTTACATGGGCCATGTACTATTTTATGCCGCCACAATCTCCCTTTACTTGTGCCTTGCTTGCCACAACATTTTTTGACCCATTTGACTTTGCTTAGACTATGTGCAACCAACTTAAAACTTGCCCATGTGCTTTGTTTTGTCGTCCAAGCTAGCTGCTCAAACTCTCTCCGTGTTTTGCCAAATATTGCCGCCCAGCTGCTGCTCAATACCAACCTCATCTGGTGTGAAATAAATCAAACAAGCTGCTCAAATGCAGCTGCAGCCACCAAAGATCAAAAACGCTGCTCGATTCCTCATTGTCAAAGGTCAAACTAGCACCTCATCAGCTTATCCACAATCCAAAATTTGTCTCCCCTGCATAAAAGCAAAATAACTCTCATAAATTACCTCATTCAAGCAATGCGACAACCGATTAGCTAGAATTTTGGCCAAAATTTTATAAATGCCTTGTTGACCGGTAGGATAAACAGTGTTTTCGGACGGTGGAAGAAGGTTGGTCAGATGGAGGAGATGAGGAATCTTTGTTTCAGAGGTTTTAGGTTTGGTTAGTTTGAAGAAGAATGTGTGCCCTTCCTTTACTCAATATTGCATGGCTCCTTATAAGAGTTTGAACACGTGTCGATAAAGAGTTATTGTGACGTGAGCATTGATAAGACGTCTTAAGATGTGATGGCCTAAGTCGATTTGCCGTAAAAGAGGACTACGTGAGTCGTCACATGGTCCGAGATAACACACTTTAACTCGTTAGTCAAGCTTTTGCCAATTACCGTCCATAGGAAGTCGCAGGTGACTGTCCGCACGTCTAAAGTTTTGCACTCTGAAAAGTTCGCAATTGTCGAAGTTCGCAGGGGCTAACACGCATCCTATTAAGCTAATTGGTCCAAAATCATTGAGGTACACATGCGACTCGACCACCTTGATAACAATCAATACCTTTTAAAGAAACCGAGATTAAAAACCGTCATGACCGGGAACTTTGTTCTAACTAACAGATTTGATAATTCCCAAAAACTTCATCTTCAAGGAATTCACCCTCCAGCAAACTACGAGATTGATCACTGATACACCAAAATTGACATTCCAAATCGAATAGACCAATAGTGGATGTGGCATTATATACTTTAGAGAAATGGAATTCCATTTCGTGCGTCTCCTTGTCGAAGCTACCATATGGAAATACCAGGTAACCTTATCTTCAATCCTAAACCGTGTATTATTATTTTTGGTTTAACAATAGACATACAATCTATTGGCTAACTAATTCGGATCGAGTACTGCAGAAATCAATTATGGGGGCGACCTTCCCAACTCAATTTGTTCCATTCACAACATTGGGATTCGAACCCTTAACCTTACTAATTAAGGGATATAGTGCCTCATCCCATTAAACCAACTAGTTGTTGATACTAAGCCTTATATTATTAAACCCGAAGTTCTCATATATTTTTTTAAATATGAAGGGTGACTCAAATGTAACTTTACTCATAATTGAGTGATCCAAATGTAACTTTTAATAATTGGGTGACCTAAATGTAATCTTACCCATAATTGAGTAACCTTTGTTGTAGTTTACCCTTTATAATATTGTAATAAAAAATTGTAATAAGTGAATTGAACCTAGGTCTGTAAACAAACCGAACATTCAGCGAACCGTTCATGAACCGTTCGGCGGGAAGTTCGTTTATGTTCGTTTATTTATTAAACGAACGAACATGAACAAGATTTTTTTGTTTGTTTAATTAAATGAACGAACAAGACGAACAAATGGCTCGTTCGATCATTTATGTTCGTGAACGTTCGGTAAGCTGTTCGTTTATGTTCATTTATGTCCGTTTAAATTTATTCACATAAGTCTAGGGGTGAGCATTAGATCGAATCGAGTTGAGTCGAGTAAAAAAAATTGAGTTATTCAAGTTGACAAGTCCTATTTTATAACTCATTAAGAACTTCCTTCTTATCTGCTACGGGTGTTCATTGTTCGGTTAAACCGAACTAACCGACCGAACCAAAATAAAATTGGTTAATTTGTTACACAATTTTAGGTTTCGGCTAATGATTAAGAGTTTTTTCAAATTTCAATTATTGATTATTTCGGTTTAAAATCGGTTAATTAACTGAATTAATCGAATTAACCCAAAATATTAATATATAATATATTATATATGTTCTTTGTGTTCGTTTATGTTCGTTTATCATTTTAACGAACGAACATGAACAAACAATAACAAGCTACATTCCTTAACGAACGAACACGAACAAGAAATTTTGTATTCGTTTACATTCGTGTTCGTTCATTTGTTCTGTTAAAATTAAACGAATGCGCATAAATACATCCTCATTCGTGTTCGTTCGGTTCGTTTACAGGCCTAATTGAACCCGTTATGAACTCACGTATTACAGAATGCATATCATTTTCATGTATTTTTTATCAGTAGATTATTCTCATGTATAGTATGAATGCACCGTTGGACAATGGTCAAATCAACATATAAAAAAACCAAAAATTATTATTTTTTCTACGTAATTATATATGTAACCGTCGGGAACATGATGAATCAGTTATTGGCAAAAGAAAAGAAAAATCCAAAGTTAGGTGGAAATATGGGTCATTTGTTGGAAGTCAATAAATATATTCTTCACTAGGACCCTTCAAATGTTAGATTAACTTCAACAATTTGGCTTTTATAATGATTACCTTTTTATATATAAAAGCCCATTAGTTTTTTTTTTAAATATATGGATGTTAATCGGGAGGGCGGTTGTAAATGGTGTTCTCCCCGCACCTATTTTTATTAAGAATTTTTATACTTATTCTTACTCCGCAACTTGGTGCGGTTACAAAACTTAAAATTATCCATGTCTTGCGGCTTATAAGAATAAAACCATCCTTGCTGTATCACCTATGTAAGTCTTGAGATCCACTTAATTTCTTCTATACCCACCTTACAACCTATTTCATATAGCATATTTATAACTTTTAGTTAAATAAACATAAACTAGGTTTTTATGAGAAAAGTATAAAATATTTGTCCTCTGGGCTCCCACCTGACATTATTCTAACTGACACTCAATTGAACAAGATAAAATAAGGAAAACACAATATTGCAATTTGACAAAACAAGAATCAAAACGAGAATAGCATAGTAGGGGATGAAGTAGGAGCTTGCAAGTTGCGACGTCAGCTAATGATAAGTAATTTTAGGGTTTCATTTAAAAGAGATAAAGAAAGCATCTGAAAAAGTTGGGGCTAATAATTTGTTAAAAATTGGATGGATTGATGTGTATTTTTTTTGAATATTTATTTTTTAAATATACTTATTATGTATACTGGGTGGGTGGGGATGAAGGGGGCGTGCGAGTATAAGGTCATACCCATTGGGGGTGTTCAAAATTACCCGATCCGATTGACCCGGCCCGACTACCCAAAAGAAAAAACAGAGTATTCTACTAAAAAAGTACCTGACCTGAGATTTTTTCCCTGGTAGTTGGGTCGAGTCTGCGCCAAATTTTTTTTTTGTAACCAAGTATCCAACCCGACCCGATACTTTTAATATATTTATTTTTTTACTTTTAAATTATATTTTTATTTTAGTTTTCTTAATATTTTTACCTAAAACTAAATTTAAATCTCTAAATTATTTTTATGTTTGCAATATGTACTTTTAAGTTTTAAAATTTTCAAATATATTTTTATTAATTTTTTAATATAAGATTCGAAAGAAAAAAATGAGATTAATATTTTTAATGTCTTTTTGGTGATAAACTTTAATATATATATATTCAAATATTCATATTAAAACTAACTTCAAATCACTATTTTTTGTGTTTGGATCATGTATTATGAACTTTTAAATTTTATGTGTTTACTATATGATTTTTTAAAACTATTAAATTTAAAAATAAATAAATAAAAAATGTGAACCAGGTACCCGGGTTTCACGGGTACTCGAATAGCGGTTACCCGACTAAAGTGAGCTGGGACACGAGCCGACATATGTGATACCTGGAAGAATCGGGTACCCAGGAATGAACACCCCAAATACCCACGCCTGCCCCACCACCCAAGACAAATCTAATTTTGACTTCATTCCTGCTCCACCACCCGCGAAACTTGTATCCATCTCTACCCAACTAAGTGCGAAGTGGAGCGGATCCCCGTATAACCTATCCTGCTTACAACCCTAGAAATATCTAAAATTACAATGAGGGTTTATAAGCATAAGCGTAAACTAAACATTTATTCTGGACATTTTCCTATAATAATTAAAATAAAAACTAGCCACTTGAGATCATACAATGAAAAAGTTAAAAATCCAATTAAAAGACTCAAATAAAAGATAGATATGAGCAACATCAGAAATATATGATTGGAGGATAAAACCATCAACACTAACATTAAAAAATGCATATAACTCATATGCCTCGTTGATAAAATGGTCATTGCCACAACTCGATTGCGAACAAAAAATGATGGTTATAAACGCCTATTCAAATCCAACCCAAAGGTCTAAAGCAAGAAAGATCAACATAATAACAAATATATTTTTATATAAAATATTTTCACTCGCTCCAGTTTTAGTTTTACATAGTTTACAAAAGGTATGAAGCCAAAAAATGCCCCCAACGCTTGACTGAATAGTTATTTTGGCCCCTATTTTTTTTGGAACAATTCAACCCTCAACGTTTTATTTTGGCTCAAAATGACCCTTTTGCGGATGAAAACTGTCAGTCAACTGACAGTAAATGGCTTGAAATGACGTGACAAACCTATATGACAGTGCTAGCTGACATGACAATATCATATAGACAAATTTGTTGACTTGAAAAAATGTTACATCAGTCAAAAATAATTTTATAAAATTATATAAAATATAAACAAATTTTTTCTGCTGATTTATCAGTCTGTCAAGTCATTTCAAACTGTTTACCGTCAGTTTTCTAACAATTTTCAACCGCATAGGAGTTATTTTTACCCAAAATAAAATGTTGAGGGTTGAATTACTCTAAAAAAATAAAGCCCAGAATAACTATTTAATTATACGTTAGGGCTATTCTTTTTAACTTTATGCTTTTAAAAAATGATTGTAGTGCTTTTTGAGCTGACTATTTAAGGTTTCTTATTTCTCTTCTTTAATAAAATAATAACTTTAATTTCTTCAACAGGTCAAGTCAGCGCAACGAGAACCATACATAATTTAGTGGCAAAATTCATGGATTGCATATAGAAAAATCAAATGAATTTTGAACTTATAATTAACTAATTTTTGCGAATAGTTTAGTGACCCTATTTATTTTCCAAGTTAGAAAATTTAGGTTTATAATTTATGGTTAATTTTTAAGGTTAAAATTTAGGATCATAGTTTAAGGGATTTGGGGTATGGTGTATTTTTAGGGATTAGAGTTTGAGATTTAGAATTTAGAGTTGGGCTTAAAATTTGATTTTTTCAGTGTTGGGCACAGAAAATGACACCGAAAAGGGACATGAGATTTTTGTCCAATTTTTGCATTTTTTCTTTTAGAATAGTCTAAAGGTGATTACAAGGTAGTATTTGTTTATAGATATTCTTAAACCTTTGACAATGCACACACTTCACAAACAAAGCGCTTGAGCCCAAGTCTTTTAAGATGAACATCATCCGCTTTTCTACAAGGATTACTTGTTAGTTTCATCCAATTTCTGCACCTAACAAACATATATTTAAATTGAGTATATAAAATAAGCAATTAAACTCATTAACGAATGAAAAACGAAACTAGGTTCGTCAATAAAAAAGAATCATGTAAGGAAAACGTGGTGCTTATTTAATGAGAATACATTATGCGTGTTATGTGCATGTTGTCACGTCCTTAGAGTTTCACAGCCCGGGAACGTGTGGGCTTAGGCACCTTATGACGCTACTTGGTTGGTTCTGCGCCTAAGTCAGCCTTAAACCACGCCTTGCGAGTACTCTAGCTCGCCAAAGGCTCGGATAAGACCTCAAGGCTTTGATGGATGCAGAAGCTTTAAACACCAAGGTGGCTACTCTAGCCACTACGAGCGGCAACAAGCACAAAGAAAACAAAGAACAACTGAAAGAACAAGAGAAAGTAGAATAAATGTCTGAGAGTCTTATTACTCTTCTCAAAGTGAGAATGGATGGAATGAGATGATACAAATGGGTGAGAAAGCTCTCTATTTATAGTTGAGCTCCCACTAAATTAATGGTCCGGATCGATTTACATGGATGGTCAGAATTAACCTAAATCTTTACAAGATACACTATTTTGGAAAAGAATTTCAAATCCTATCTAATCACATCAATTAGAAGGTATCTTTCCTCGGATAGCTGATCACACTTGATATGGCAGGATTATCCCACAATCTCCTTTGACTTGTTGTCTCCTGCCATTTTTGAAAAGCTAATGTGATCGGGCTCTCTAGCATTCTCCAAGTGATGGGCCAAATCTGGTGGTCTTGGCAAGCCCAATGTCCCGCATGAAACCTCTCTGTCCGATACTTGCATCACTGTCTCGGACCAAAATATTTGAGCCGTGACAACGTGCACAACTCAGGGCCTAATGGCCTTTTGTGGTTCAAGAGAAAATTAATGGCCGTTGAATTGTCCACGATGTATGCATTTTATAATACAACTAAAGTCATGTTTGATTAGCTCGTAATTGATGTGATGTATTATTTAGCACGCTTATATTAAGGAAAGTATAAATAGCAAAATATTTTTAGGCCAGCCTTCGTTTTGTTCTTTGTCTTTAAGCATGGTAGGGTAATACCATTGAGGATCATTTGCTGAGACATTGCCTACCCGCCCGAAATTCCCACCAGCCAGGTACTTTGTCTCGATTAGAGAAAGTAGTTGATTAATACTAGATTTTATATTTATAAGTGATAATATATTTTACATAACATAATATATTTATCAAATTTTGTTTGGCAAATAATCGTGGGTGAAATAATAATAATTTTTTTTTTTGGTTTTGTTTCGACCCTTAAGTAATGATCTTTAATTATTGAGTTAATCGCACTATACTTCCCTAAACTATGACCATTATTTTAAATTGATCCCTAAACTTTTAAACGTTCTAATTTAATTATCAAACTATGAACTTTATTCTAAATTGGTCCTCAAACTTTAGAGCATTTTGGTTTCATCCTCAAACTTTGACCCCATTCTAAAGTAGTCCCCAAACTTTTTGAATATTCTAATTTCATCCTCACAGTCTTGTTTATATCACATCATATTATTACATAATACACATCATTGTTTCATGACAATTAATGGTTTTTATAGTAGTTTTACTAACATAAGATTTGATTAGCATATATTAATAATTTGTGGATGAAATTAGAATGTTAAAAAAGTTTGGGGACCAATTTAGAATAAAGGTCATAGTTTAAGGATAAATTTAGAATGTTTAAAAGTTTAAGGACTAATTTAAATAAGTGTCATAGTTTGGGGACATGTGGTGCAATTAACTCTTAATTATTTCAAAAAATAAAAATTCATTTATATATATTTTTTGTTCCTAAAATACATTTATATTTAATGTAAGGGTATCTAACAAGTCATTTGGTAATATGATATTTGACATAAAAAATCATATTTAAGATACTAATACAATCTGCTGTAAAAAAAATACTAATATAATCAAATACATTTCGGTATTGTTTTTAAAAAGTACGTAAAAATATTTTTAAGTGTTTTTCAAGTGCTACCGAATTGTTTGTTTTAAAACTTAAGTGTTTGAAATTACTATAAAAATAATTTTAAATAGCCAAAATGCATATTTTAATTTTTTTTAAAATTATCAAGAATTTTTTATATAAATGAGGACAAATAGATAAATTTGCTCAAAAGTGTTTTTAGCAAAAGTCAAGTGAAAAAATTTAACCTTTAGAAAAATACATTTTAAACCAAAGCTAAAATTAATTTTGACCTAAAAAGCTGCATATTCTAAGGGATAGATCTATATAGATCTTTAGGGTTTTTGACCCTAAATTTTTTATTAAAAAATATAATAGGATTTTTAACCTATTTAGACTTTTTAGTTTATTTTAGTTGAACATTATTCAGGGGTTATGAAAAATTTCTATGAAGATTCGGGTCACTGTGTTAATATTGCCAAAACGCAGATTTATTTTTCGAAGAACTGCAATTTGGATGCGCGTAGTGATCTGGCGGACTCTTTTGGTTTTGAAATGGTCACTGACTTGGGTAAATATCTTGGGGTCTCGTTGTTTCATAAGCATGTGACTAAGGCGACTTTTGCCTATCTTCTGGAGAAAATGGCTGTACGTCTTTCAGGTTGAGTTTCGCGTTCCTTGTCCTTGGCAGGGTGGCCAAATCCGTTTTACAAGCTATTCCTGTTTACATCATGCAATCCACTTGAGTTTCCAAAGGTATTTGTGATGATATGGAGAAGCTGGTTCAAAGATTTTTGTGGGGTGATACAAATGGCTCTCGTGGTATGGCTCTTGTGCGTTGGGAAAATATGCATAGACCTATGAATGATGGTGGTATGGGTTTCAAGAATCTGCGCCAGCATACTAAAGCGTTCATTATAAAGCTTGGTTTTCAGTTAATCACAAATACTAACAAGTTATGGGTCCGGGTGATGAAGGAGAAATATGGATGGGAGGAGACCGTCCCTATTTCTCTTCGTTGTGGGAATGGCTCTCGGCTTTCGACGGGTATATGTGCTGTATGGGAGGATGTAAAGGAGAGTGTTTGTTGGCATATTCGAGACGGGCGTAGCACTGACTTCTGGTATGACCACTGGTTGGGGGTCTGAAAACTGTCTTGTTTTCTCGTATATTTCACCGTCCACACCTGCCCCGCCACTATGGTGTGCGATATGGTGGATGTTGATGATTAAATGGGATTGGGATCGATTGCAGCAGCTTCTCCCTTCACATATTCTTCGAAAAATTACAGCTATAAGGCCTCCAAATGTTCGGCTTGGTGCAGATCTTCCAGGGTGGCGATGGGAACATGATTAGTGTTGTACTGCAGAGTCGGCTTATACTTACCTTGATAATGTGTTGGTTACGAATCAGGACTTTGAGTGGAAACATGTTTGGAAGTTGTCTCTTCCGCCACGAGCCAAGGTATTTCTTTGGCTCGCTCTTCAAAATCGATTGTTAACTAATTCAGAACGGTTTCGGCGGCACATTGCTAGTTCAGGGGAGTGCTTGCTTTGTCTTAATGGTGTGGAAAGTATCGATTGTAATATCCCAATTTTTAGCTGGTGACCAAAATGTAAATTTTGAAAGTTTTGTGGCTAAAGTGTAAAGTTTGGAAAAGTTTAGGGATCAAAGTGTAATTTTCAAAAGTTATGTATTTTAACCCCTTAAATGAATAGTTTACCCCCAAGAATGACGTTTCTGTGTTATCCGGATTTTTCGTACGGGGTTTGTATTAATGGCTATAAAGCGATAAAGTTTAGAAAAATATTATGATAATCGGATCGGGCTAGAATTTTAGAGATAGTTCCATGGACCTTAGAAGAGTCATAAAATATCATTTTATGTATATTTGGATGTTAAAAAGATCATGAAAAATTTAAATCGATTGAAATGACATGGAATGACAATTTTGTGAATAAGTTGATCGGTAAAAGGGTATTTTGGTCATTTCGCCCAAAAGGGCATGGAAGGAATTTTGAGAATTCTTTTATTGATGAATAGTGGCTGATTAGAATCCAACTAATTCTAGTTGGAATGTTACAAAATGGCAAATTAGAAATATAGATCTAGTTGGAGGGTATTTTTGGAAATTGGAATTTATTGAATTAAAAATTTATTTTTTTCATAATACAAGTGTCTTAAATACATGAAATATGGAGGAATTATCAGCCAAATACCCTCCAAAACCGTGGTGAAGAGAAAAAGAAGAGAAAAATTTTACAAGCTCGATTTAAGCCCCAAATCTCGGTTTTCAGGTAATCTTTCGAACTACAAAGTTGTTCTATTATTCGAGCTCTATCTTTTGATGTAAATAATTCATAGAATACTTGCTTGGTTGATGAGATTTGATATGAGGAAGAAATTAGGGTTTATGAACAAATTAGGGCTTTTGTGATTTTATGAATCCATGGTTGATTTTAAGTTAGAATAATGTTATTGAGTTGGGATTTAAATCCTACATATTTCAGTTTGTATAGAGAAGATTAGGGTTTATGGATTCAAGTCTAACTTAGGGTTTGTGATGTTGAATTAATGATTTAGTAAGCTTGATTTGTTGCTTGGAAGCAAAACCCTAAGTTAAATACATATGAACGATTTCGGCAAGCTTTAAAATTAAGGGACCATATCTGATTTTTATGAATTTGATGTGTATCTACATTATTAATGATGTTAGAGACATTAAAATGGAGTTAGAATGCTAAACCGATGATTAATCGCATTTGTGACCATTTAAACAATTTATCAAACTTGAATGGTCTATTATGTAGAAGGAGTAAATCCGATTTTTAGTTTAAATGATGGAATTAAGGTAGTAATGTTGATTTGAGGACTAATTTGCAAAGTTAAGAAACTTGAATCCTTATATTGGAAATTTGATGACCATTTTGACAAATCAAGAGAAATTAGAAGAGTAAAGGTTTAAGCTTATTTTAATGAAGGATGTAAAGAGAACATATGAATACAAGCTTTATTCTAGCCATTTGAAGTAAAATGATGGAACTAAATTGACAAGTAGAGAAATAAGGAGAAGTTGATGTAAATTAGAAGTTATTCATGGAAAATTATGTTAGAATTTGAATTATGGCAGTGAGTTTTAAAATTCGCCATAAATTCTAAAAAAATGGTTAGATGATAAATTTTATACCGGTGTAAAGATTTGTTAGTCTAGTTTTGTTTCCAACAAACGAAAACTGATTTCGAGTTCCGAGTTAAAAGATATGAATTTTTAATCGAATGAAGGTCAGAAAAATTATAAAGCAATTTCTGCCTGGGCGGTTCTGTGACGTGAATGTAAGGAATTTTCATAATTTTTGTAGATTTTATTAATTTTTATGGCTTATACCGTTAGAACCGTTATCGAATCTAGTTTTTCCGTATAAAGGAAATTAAGATCCAATATGTATTCTACCATGTATAAGTAAATCTTTGAAGGTAGCGCAGGCTGTCAAAAAATGGAATTTGAAACATTTTGTATTTAAATGTTAGTTAGCAAGCTCGGAAAAATTATTGGAAGTTCAAATTGGTCACTAAGGACCATAATGAGTTTTTGAACAGTACAAAGAAGAAAGGAAAATATTTGGAAAATTTATATTCAAATGATTATATTAGACATCATGTTTAAGGTATTGTTAGATTTGAATCTAATAAATATTTTATTTTATTCATGTGATTAATGAAGTCAAGTCCGAATCAAAGAAGGTTTGAGATACTATGAAAGAAAGGATCGAACTAGGACTTAGTGAGACATCATGTTAAGTGGCCAATGTGAGTGCATTTTTACTTATTTTATATATGTGTGATATGAGGGAAACTTGCGAGAAGTCAACCTTGATATTAATGAAAATGTATGTTGATCAAAATTACGTAAATGGCATGAAATATTAAATGGCATATGTGATACATTGATATGGCATAATGATTTATCTAAGATAAATCGGATTTTAGATTTTGGGTATGAACTGCCCAATATCGAACTATGAATGATAGTATTGATGGATTGGATATTGAATGTGAAAGTATTATATTGTTATGCCCGAGTACTAGTGTAAGAGTCTTTGGTATAATTAAATATCCATAGAGTCTTAGTAACTGCGTACCAGCACTACGGTGTGTTCCAAACACTACGATGTTGTTTAGATACTTCGGTGTTGACATCAGACGCAATGGCGTTGCAGACACCGTAGACACTTCGGTGTTGACATCAGACGCTATGGCGTTGCAGACACTACGGTGTTGTTTAGACACTTCGGTGTCAACTAGCACAAAAGGTGCGATAATGAGGAGCAAAGGGTGTCCTCGAGTACGTACTCATCATTAGACCCTACGACGTTGTAGACACTACGATGTCAGTTATGATGACTCGTGTACCAAAGTATCACATTATATTGTACTTCGGGCTACAATATATGAAATGCATTTATGCAGACAGTTAAGTTAAAAAGCTTAACGTATATTTGATTAATAAAATAAAGGCTTGATGATATGATATAAACTGCAATTGAGACTCGCTTGCCATTTTGCAGGAACCGTATTGCACTGTTATATGACAGAGGAATGACTTTGATAAGTCAGTTTTATACGATTCTATATTTTTATATGATATACATAGTATTTTGTTTATTTATGTTATTCCTATACATTGAAATGTTTTACTTTAATTTATAGTTGCCTCACTAAGTGAATACTTAGCGTGTGCCGTTTCACACGTAGGTTATTGGAAACTTACCAGAAGAGGAGTCAAGCATGTTGATCAAACTGCAATCTACCAAACATCAGTAAGACATTCTAATTTATGATATTCTCTAGTGGGCATGTATCAATTTATTCGCCAATTGTTTAAAAAGGTATAAGTTTGATTAATAGTCAGATAAATATGAATTATTCGTATGACGTAAAAAAATAAAAGTTTATTATAAGTCTAGAACTCTGTTAAATAATATTGTGACATCCTTAATGTGTATTCGTACTACGAGTATATGTTAAGGGTGTTACATCGACCATGTTTTGCGTGCTTATCTCCTGGCATTTAACTTATGGAGCCAACTCATATGGTCTGAGATCGTCGGACGGCTGGATTAAGGCTAACTCTGATGGTCCAGTGCGTGTATCAGATAGCATGGCTGCCGTGGGAGGGGTTGAGAGACGATTTAAGGCTAACTCTGATGGTGCAGTGTGTGTATCAGATAACATGGCTGCCGCGGGGGAGGGGGTTGAGAGATAATAAAAGGCTCTGGATTATTGGCTATACTCGTAGCCTTGGGAACTACTCGGTAATTTTAGCTGAATTATGGGCTGCTCACGGCATCCTTTGCCACACTTGGAGGTTGGGCTATCGAAAGGTAGAACCTGAGGTTGATAATTTGGAGGTTTCTAAGATTTTGTGTCACCATTCGAATGCTCTTGCTGATAATAATGTGGTGGCTGAATTGCATGCCGTGTTGAACTATAACTGGATGGTGCGTATTAACCATGTTCGCGGGGAAAAAAATATCGTTGCCGACAAGCTTGCCTCGATGAGTCGCGGTGCCCCAATCAGTGATGAGGTCTTTATGGTTGTGCCAGTAGCCTTGGCCGAGATTGTTGAGAATGAAGCAGTAGTGTTAGGAACGGGGCGTGGAGTTTGTAATGACCCGTTTACACCCAAACCAAATAACCAACCAATACCCAAACCCGGGTCTGATGACCCGACCCGAACCAAAACACAAACCCTAGCCAAGCTTCGTCAGCGCCGCCGCCGCCAATGTTGCCACCGTTCATCCTTACCGCCGGCCGCCTTCTTCGGTTACCCACCATGAATGAAATTAACACAAAACCCTAAATTTATCCAAACCAAATCAACCAAAAATAAAATATCCCTAATCTGACAACTTAAACCAAACCCTACCACCCATCCCGTACTTGCACCATACCATCCGATCTGTTGAACCATGCCCTGCTACCCTTAAACCCGGCTCTCCCATCACCATATCTGCATCAAAAGATTAAAGAAAAGGGGGAGTTGTTATTTTGGTTTATAAAAAACTGAAAGCAAATGTAAATCAGGGGTTTTTTTTCTTTTTCAAAAAAAATGCAGTAAAAGGGTTCTTTAGATATCAAAAAATTTGTAAGAGGAAAGTTTGTTGGAATCAAAAATTTTCGAAGGTAAATATTAGAAAAACGTTTTGCTTTCTTTTTTGGTTTTTTAATTCGAATCTGAAAAAGAGGGAAGAAAATTCTACCTTGATTGAGGTCAAAACATCGGCCGTCCCTCCTTTGCTGGTCGAATTCGTCGCCGTGAGGCTAAATCGCTGATGACCGGCGTCACAAAGGAGAGGAGCGGCGCCGTCTGCGTTAGGGCATGGTTTGAGAGGAGAGAAAACATAAGTTAGGGTTTAATTTTTTATTAAACTGATTTCAAAAACAAAAATAATAAGAAACCTTTATTTTAAGCTACTTCCCCAAAACGACGCCGTTTTGGCGAGCCCGGTCCGCTCGGTGACCCGGATCTGGGGAGGATCCGTGTGTTTGGTAATAGGTTAATTGCACAAGTAGCCCCTCATATCTTCTCCCGCATTCACTTTTGTCATGGGATAATTCGACTTTTGGTCATTCGGCTTTTCATGCATGTTTAATATCATTTTTTTTGTTTTTTTCGTGGCCTTTATTTTATGTTGTATTTTAATTTAGTCACTATGCTTTAGCCTTTAATTTCCAGCATATTATTTCTATTAGTTTACATTTATTTCCTTACATTTCACATTTGTTTCATGTTAGTCTTTTTTTATGTTGTTCTAGCCATGCATTTTAATATTTGTACATTTTAGCCCTTAACATCTAGTTTCATGATATATGTTGTTCCATGCATCTTAATATGATTCATCCATATACTACTACTATTATTATTATTATTACTTATTATTATTATTGTTATTATTATCATATTTTATTTATATTATATTAGTATTTTATTATGTTAGTATTTATTTATATTTTTATCGCAATGTATTTATTTGTATTTGCCATGTTTTTAAGTTTATATAATGAATATATATTTTGTCAATGCGGTGCCCTTTTATCCGAGCGTAAATGGGGCCAGTATCAGGCGTAGTGATAGTGGTTGAGCGTTTATTCTCGGATAACGGGGCCTTTAAAATCTACTCCCACTTATAACCAAATTTTGATTTAATCGCCACTTTGATCCGGAAAGTCTAATATTAATAAAGCGATAATTGTTAAAGTACCAATTTTGGGCGGTGTAGGGGTGCTAATCCTTCCCCATCCGTAACCGACTCCCGAACCCGACATTTTGAAATCTCTAGTTTTTACGGTGTCCGGTCCACCTTGAGTGGCCGGTGGTGACTCCTTTTTTAAATAAAATATGATTTTTCTAAAATCCCAGGGAAGACATCATTTTAAAAAAACACATTTTTAGCGAGATGGACATCGCTACAGATGGCGACTCCACTGTGGAGATTTTTGTTTTTTCAAAAATAAGAGAGTCGAGCTTTTTTAAAATAATTACTGCTTTATTAATATCAGAAATTTTGGATTAAAGTGACTATTAAATTAACATTCGGTTATAATTGCGCGTTTATTTTAACGCCTTTAAAATTTGGCATATAAACTCGTCCTTTTAAGTGGGGGAAAACGTTAATGCTTTCGTGAGGATATAGTTCCTCCGTGTAGGCCTAGCAAGTACCTTCGGGGCTCGAGTACCTTATGCTTTCGTAAGGGTATCGTTCCTTCGTGCAGGCATAAGCGAATGGGTCCCCCTGAATTGAACCCGGTTGAAAGGAGCCTATAATGGGTGATGACCGGGGGCCTTGCTACTCTTAGTAGGGGACAACAAGGACAATTTGGGTACCTCTTAGCACCAAAACTGCATATAGTGAGCCATAGGAGCCAACCCTTTAGAGCCATGTGAAACTCTGCCCGATTAGTGGTCACCCTATTTAGGCTCTGATGCCTTATTTCTTGTTTATGTACAGTTTTTTATTACTCTATTTTTGTTATATTTATCATTTGTTTTATTTAATCATTTTATTTGGTAATAACTCGTTTCATCTTTATTTTATTCCCATCGCATCGATTTCATTTGCATTATTACACAACATCATCACAATCTTAATTTTGCATTGCATTCACATAAATCATTTTGCATTTAAGACACATTTTGCATATAGATGCATCAATTTTAAAATCGGTCCTCGGGATGTCCCGTGTCATTAATACCAGAGAAAGCAAAGTCGGCCAATTCAGCACCATTACCAAACCTCTACAAGAGCCTGATCTTGGGGCATGTCCAAAAGCGCCCTCCACATCTTTTACAAATATTGTGCCTCCAACAAGGTCCCAGTCTGGGGGCATTCTTTGCCAATGTCAATCATTCATTGCCGAGTCAAACTCTTGTATCATTGACCACAGTCTGCAAAACTGCATCTAATCCAAAATAATAATAATAATGAGCTGCCATGAACCAACACACAATTTATGAACCCAACTTAGGGGGAAACAGAATCCACAATCAAAGTGTCATTTTCAAGAGCAGTTTCAGATGATGGCATAAGAACGATTAAAATATTGGGGCATGCACCCAGATGACTGATTGAACCCAAGAAGAGGTCGGGGCACCGCCGCATGAAAAAACCAAGATCCTGACGATACCAGTCAGGAGCATCCTTTTGAGGATCGAAAAAAATCATGTCACATTCATGCATGTAGTTGCATTTATCTTGCATGGAATCATTTTTGCATACGTCATACATTTAGATTAAGTGCATACACCAAAATCACTATGCATTTAGGGTAGACACATGCATTTAGACATAAAATTAGATACATTCATGCAATCTTGCTTGTACATAACAGGTCTACGGAAAAGACCAAGTACCCTCAACATGAGGCCAATGACAAGAGGGCCAACCCTAGTCTTGAATGAGGCCAAACACGAAGAGGATGCTGAAACACCCAAAATAAAAGGTATCAACGACAAAATCGTTGATAATTACTAACCAATGTTTTTTTCTTTTTAGGATTTGATTCCTCCGACGATAGTGTGTCAGACGTCAACATTCTCCCGATTTCTACTATTGCCAATAGAAATTCTTTTCAGACCCTGCCCTTTATCGATAGAAAAGCAGCGTAAATTTTTTCAAACATTGTCTCGCTGTCAGTGGCCCAGTCATCCAACATCTTGCAAATCATGCCTCCGTCAGTGGTGGTACGCCAACTTAATGTAGATCTTGCCTCCGTCGGTGGTGTTGCAGATCAGATTTTCCATTCAGTCATACCTATCCGACGGTGGTGTAGCGGGTATCACATTTTGCGATCTAGTCTCTCCGTCGGTGGTAGCGAGATAAAAAAACTATCCAGATCTCGTCTTCAATTGCGGATCAAAGTTTCCATTCGGTCCTACCTCTCTATCGGTGGTGTAGTGGGTCCCACATTTTACTCTGATCTAGTCTCTCACACAAGTGGTATGATAGATCAAATCCTCTTCAAGTCTTGCCTCTTGACGGTGTTGTAGCTACCTACCTAAATTTTACTCGAATTTACCTTTTTATTATAGTTGTAGCTAAAAAATCAATCAAAAATTCAAAAAAGAGAAAAATGAAAAGAAAAAAGAAAATAAGATAAAAAAATGAAAAAAAAACCAAAGCAAAAAAAAAAGAAATGAAAAGGAGCAAAAAATAAAGGAAAATGAAAAAAATAAAGCAAAAAAGAAGAAGTTTTCAATTTTAAATCTTCGCCTCTTAAATCAAGGTTGTAGGTAGATCAGACATTGGAATTTTCATCCATCGGTTCTGCCTCTTCGTCGGTGTTGTAGCTGAACCAGATTTGCCAAATTCCAATCATGTCACTTCGTCAAAATCGTAGCTTGATCACACATAAAAAAAACACTCTGATCCTGGCTCTTCGTCAGAGTCGTAGCTGGATCAAATTTTCAGACCTTGCCTCTTCGTCGGTGTTGTAGCTTGGTCAAATTTAACTTTCGGTTCTACCTCTTTGTCGGTGTTGTAGCTGAACCTAATTCACAGACTTTCGGTCTTGCATCTTCGTCGGTGTTGTAGCTAGACCAAATCTATTAACTCTTGATCTCGCCTCTTCGTCGGTGTTGTAGCTTGATCAACATTACTAACTTTAGACCATGCCTCATCGTCGGTGTTGTAGCTTGGTCAAAATTTACTAACTTTCTAGTTGTATCAATGAAAAGAAAAAAGGGAAAAAAAGAAAAAAAAAGGAAGAAGAAAAAAAAGAACAAAGAAAAAAGAAGAAGAAAAAAGAAAGAGAGAAAAACAAAAATGAAAAGAAAAATCAAAATGAGCTTTCAATCATCCGATCCTGCCTCTTCGTCGGTGTCGTAGCTGGATCAAATCTTCAGACCTTGCCTCTTCGTCGGTGTTGTAGCTTGGTCAAATTTAACTTTCGGTTCTGCCTCCTCGTCGGTGTTGTAGCTAAACCAAATCTACTAACTTCCGGTCTTGCCTCTTCGTCGGTGTTGCAGCTAGACCAAAATCACTAACTCTTATTCCTGCATCTTCGCTTCGATTGTCGTAGATTGGATCAACATTACTAACTTTAGACCATGTCTCTTCGTCGGTGTTGTAGCTTAGTCAAAATTTACCAACTTTCAAGTTTTATCAATGTTGTATCAAGAAAAAAAAAAGAAGAAAAAGAGAGCAAAACAAAAAAAAAAAAAAAAAAAAAAAAAAAAAAAAGAGAAAAAAAAGGAAAAAGTTGTCAGTTTTCTGATCTTGCCTCTTCGTCAGAGTTATAGCTGGATCAGACATCAGAACATTCGTCCATCGATCCTGCCTCTTCGTCAGTATTACAGCTGGGTCGAACTCTCTTTAGGTAGTAGCTTATTATCAATAATGTAGCAAGTTGGACTCATTTTGCTTCCCCAACAGACAACCCCCTATTTTGAAGATTTTGCTTCTCAAAAGTGACAAGGTAGATTAACCAGGAAAAGAAAGAAGACCTGCATCAAAGAGAAAGAAGATCTACCGAAGGAAGAAGACATGTGTCAAGAGGGAAGAAGCGCAGCCGGACAAGACAAAACGGGTCATTTTTAGTCTTTCCTCTATTGTTGTTACACAACAATGAGCAAAGAAAGGCAACTGTAATGACCCGTTTACGCCCAAACCAAATAACCAACCAGTACCCAAACCCGGGTCGATGACCCGACCCGAACCAAAACACAAACACTAGCCAAGCTTCGTCAGTGCCGCCGCCGCCAGTGTTGCCGCCGTTCATCCTTGCTGTCGGCCGCCTTCTCCGGTAACCCACCATGAACCAAATTAACCCAAAACCCTAAATTTATCCAAACCAAATCAACCAAAAATAAAATATCCCTAATCTGACAACTTAAACCAAACCCTGCCACCCCTCCCATACTTGCACCATACCACCCGATCTGTTGAACCATGCCCTGCTACCCTCAAATCCGGCTCTCCCATCACCATATTTGCATCAACAGATTAAAGAAAAGGGGGAGTTGTTATTTTGGTTTATAAAAAACGAAAGCAAATGTAAATCGGGGGGTTTCTTTTTCGAAAAAAATGCAATAAAAGGGTTCTTTATATATCAAAAAAATTTGTAAGAGGAAAGTTTGTTGGAATCAAAAATTTTCGAAGGTAAATATTAGAAAAACGTTTTGATTTCTTTTTTGGGTTTTTTAATTCGAATCTGAAAAAGAGGGAAGAAAGTTCTACCTTGCTTGAGGTCAAAACATTGGTTGTCCCTCATTTGCTAGTCGAATTAAAATCCGTGAGGCTAAAATCACCGATGACCGCGTCACAAAGGAGAAGAGCGGTGCCGTCGTCTGCGTTAGGGCATGGTTTGAGAGGAGAGAAAACATAAGTTAGGGTTTATTTTTTTATTAAACTGGTTTTCAAAAACAAAAATAATAAGAAACCTTTATTTTAAACTACTTCTTCCCAAACGACGCCCGTTTTGGCGAGCCCGATCCATTTGGTGACCCGGATTCGGGAGGATCCGTGTGTTTGGTAATAGGTTAATTGCACAAGTAGCCCTCATCTCTTCTCCCGCATTCACTTTTGTCATGGATATAACTTTTGGTCATTCGGCTTTCATGCATGTTTAATATCATTTTTTGTTTTTTTCATGGCCTTTATTTTATATGTTGTATTTTAATTTAGTCACTATGCTTTAGCCTTTAATTTCCAGCATATTATTTCTATTAGTTTACATTTATTTCCTTACATTTCACATTTGTTTCATGTTAGTCTTTTTTTATGTTGTTCTAGCCATGCATTTTAATATTTGTACATTTTAGCCCTTAACATCTAGTTTCATGATATATGTTGTTCCATGCATCTTAATATGATTCATCCATATACTACTACTATTATTATTATTATTACTTATTATTATTATTGTTATTATTATCATATTTTATTTATATTATATTAGTATTTTATTATGTTAGTATTTATTTATATTTTTATCATAATATATTTATTTGTATTTGCCATGTTTTTAAGTTTATATAATGAATATATATTTTGTCAATGCGGTGCCCTTTTATCCGAAAATAAATGGGGCGATGTCGAGCGTAGTGATAGTGGTTGGACGTTTATTCTCGGATAACGGGGCCTTAAAATCTACTCCCACTTATAACCAAATTTTGATTTAATCGCCACTTTGATCCGGAAAGTCTAATATTAATAAAGCGATAATTGTTAAAGTACCAATTTTGGGCGGTGTAGGGGTGCTAATCCTTCCCCATCCGTAACCGACTCCCGAACCCGACATTTTGAAATCTCTAGTTTTTACGGTGTCCGGTCCACCTTGAGTGGCCGGTGGTGACTCCTTTTTAAATAAAATATGATTTTTCTAAAATCCCAGGGAAGACATCATTTTAAAAAAACACATTTTTAGCGAGATGGACATCGCTACAGATGGCGACTCCACTGTGGAGATTTTTGTTTTTTCAAAAATAAGAGAGTCGAGCTTTTTTAAAATAATTACTGCTTTATTAATATCAGAAATTTTGGATTAAAGTGACTATTAAATTAACATTCGGTTATAATTGCGCGTTTATTTTAACGCCTTTAAAATTTGGCATATAAACTCGTCCTTTTAAGTGGGGGAAAACGTTAATGCTTTCGTGAGGATATAGTTCCTCCGTGTAGGCCTAGCAAGTACCTTCGGGGCTCGAGTACCTTATGCTTTCGTAAGGGTATCGTTCCTTCGTGCAGGCATAAGCGAATGGGTCCCCCTGAATTGAACCCGGTTGAAAGGAGCCTATAATGGGTGATGACCGGGGGCCTTGCTACTCTTAGTAGGGGACAACAAGGACAATTTGGGTACCTCTTAGCACCAAAACTGCATATAGTGAGCCATAGGAGCCAACCCTTTAGAGCCATGTGAAACTCTGCCCGATTAGTGGTCACCCTATTTAGGCTCTGATGCCTTATTTCTTGTTTATGTACAGTTTTTTATTACTCTATTTTTGTTATATTTATCATTTGTTTTATTTAATCATTTTATTTGGTAATAACTCGTTTCATCTTTATTTTATTCCCATCGCATCGATTTCATTTGCATTATTACACAACATCATCACAATCTTAATTTTGCATTGCATTCACATAAATCATTTTGCATTTAAGACACATTTTGCATATAGATGCATCAATTTTAAAATCGGTCCTCGGGATGTCCCGTGTCATTAATACCAGAAAGCAAAGTCGGCCAATTCAGCACCATTACCAAACCTCTACAAGAGCCTGATCTTGGGGCATGTCCAAAAGCGCCCTCCACATCTTTTACAAATATTGTGCCTCCAACAAGGTCCCAGTCTGGGGGCATTCTTTGCCAATGTCAATCATTCATTGCCGAGTCAAACTCTTGTATCATTGACCACAGTCTGCAAAACTGCATCTAATCCAAAATAATAATAATAATGAGCTGCCATGAACCAACACACAATTTATGAACCCAACTTAGGGGGAAACAGAATCCACAATCAAAGTGTCATTTTCAAGAGCAGTTTCAGATGATGGCATAAGAACGATTAAAATATTGGGGCATGCACCCGGATGACCGATTGAACCCAAAAGGGTCGGGCACCGCCGCATGAAAAAACCCCAAGATCCAGACGATACGATCGGGAGCATCCTTTTGAGGATCGAAAAAAATCATGTCACATTCATGCATGTAGTTGCATTTATCTTGCATGGAATCATTTTTGCATACGTCATACATTTAGATTAAGTGCATACACCAAAATCACTATGCATTTAGGGTAGACACATGCATTTAGACATAAAATTAGATACATTCATGCAATCTTGCTTGTACATAACAGTCTCGGACTGGAAAGACCAAGTACCCTCAACATGAGGCCAATGACAAGAGGGCCAACCCTAGTCTTGAATGAGGCCAAACACGAAGAGGATGCTGAAACACCCAAAATAAAAGGTATCAACGACAAAATCGTTGATAATTACTAACCAATGTTTTTTTCTTTTTAGGATTTGATTCCTCCGACGATAGTGTGTCAGACGTCAACATTCTCCCGATTTCTACTATTGCCAATAGAAATTCTTTTCAGACCCTGCCCTTTATCGATAGAAAAGCAGCGTAAATTTTTTCAAACATTGTCTCGCTGTCAGTGGCCCAGTCATCCAACATCTTGCAAATCATGCCTCCGTCAGTGGTGGTACGCCAACTTAATGTAGATCTTGCCTCCGTCGGTGGTGTTGCAGATCAGATTTTCCATTCAGTCATACCTATCCGACGGTGGTGTAGCGGGTATCACATTTTGCTGATCTAGTCTCTCCGTCAGTGGTAGCAGATAAAAAAAAACTATCCAGATCTCGTCTTCGTCGGTGTTGCAGATCAAAGTTTCCATTCGGTCCTACCTCTCTATCGGTGGTGTAGTGGGTCCCACATTTTACTGATCTAGTCTCTCTGTCAGTGGTATGATAGATCAAATCCTCTTCAAGTCTTGCCTCTTCGACGGTGTTGTAGCTAGACCTAAATTTTACTCGGAATTTACCTTTTTATTATAGTTGTAGCTAAAAAATCAATCAAAAATTCAAAAAAGAGAAAAATGAAAAGAAAAAAGAAAATAAGATAAAAAAATGAAAAAAAAACCAAAGCAAAAAAAAAAGAAATGAAAAGGAGCAAAAAATAAAGGAAAATGAAAAAAATAAAGCAAAAAAGAAGAAGTTTTCAATTTTCTGATACTGCCTCTTCGTCAAGGTTGTAGGTAGATCAGACATTGGAATTTTCATCCATCGGTTCTGCCTCTTCGTCGGTGTTGTAGCTGAACCAGATTTGCCAAATTCCAATCATGTCACTTCGTCAAAATCGTAGCTTGATCACACATAAAAAAAACACTCTGATCCTGGCTCTTCGTCAGAGTCGTAGCTGGATCAAATTTTCAGACCTTGCCTCTTCGTCGGTGTTGTAGCTTGGTCAAATTTAACTTTCGGTTCTGCCTCCTCGTCGGTGTTGTAGCTAAACCAAATCTACTAACTTCCGGTCTTGCCTCTTCGTCGGTGTTGCAGCTAGACCAAAATCACTAACTCTTATTCCTGCATCTTCGTCGGTGTCGTAGCTGGATCAACATTACTAACTTTAGACCATGTCTCTTCGTCGGTGTTGTAGCTTAGTCAAAATTTACCAACTTTCAAGTTTTATCAATGTTGTATCAAGAAAAAAAAAAGAAGAAAAAGAGAGCAAAACAAAAAAAAAAGAAAAAAGAAAAAAAGAAAAGAAAAAGAGAGAGAAAAGAAGGAAAAAGTTGTCAGTTTTCTGATCTTGCCTCTTCGTCAGAGTTATAGCTGGATCAGACATCAGAACATTCGTCCATCGATCCTGCCTCTTCGTCAGTATTACAGCTGGGTCGAACTCTCTTTAGGTAGTAGCTTATTATCAATAATGTAGCAAGTTGGACTCATTTTGCTTCCCCAACAGACAACCCCCTATTTTGAAGATTTTGCTTCTCAAAAGTGACAAGGTAGATTAACCAGGAAAAGAAAGAAGACCTGCATCAAAGAGAAAGAAGATCTACCGAAGGAAGAAGACATGTGTCAAGAGGGAAGAAGCGCAGCCGGACAAGACAAAACGGGTCATTTTTAGTCTTTCCTCTATTGTTGTTACACAACAATGAGCAAAGAAAGGCAACTGTAATGACCCGTTTACACCCAAACCAAATAAACAACCAGTACCCAAACTCGGGTCTGATGACCCGACCCGAACCAGAACACAAACCCTAGCCAAGCTTCGTCAGTGCCGCCGCCGCCAGTGTTGCCACCCTTCATCCTTGCCGTCGGCCGCCTTCTCCAGTAACCCGCCATAAACCAAATTAACCCAAAACCCTAAATTTATCCAAACCAAATCAACCAAAAATAAAATATCCCTAATTTGACAACTTAAACCAAACCCTGTCACCCCTCCCATACTTGCACCATACCACCCGATCTGTTGAACCATGCCCTGCTACCCTCAAATCTGGCTCTCCCATCACCATATCTGTATCAACAGATTAAAAAAAAAGGGGAGTTGTTATTTTGGTTTATAAAAAACCGAAAGCAAATGTAAATCGGAGGGTTTTTTTCTTTTTCGAAAAAAAACGCAGTAAAAGGGTTCTTTAGATATAAAAAAATTTGTAAGAGGAAAGTTTGTTGGAATCAAAAAATTTTAAGGTAAATATTAGAAAAACGTTTTGATTTCTTTTTTGGGTTTTTTAATTCGAATTTGAAAAAGAGGGAAGAAAGTTCTACCTTACTTGAGGTCAAAACATCGGTCGTCCCTCATTTGCTAGTCGAATCTGTCGCCGTGAGGCTGAATCACCGATGACCGGCGTCACAAAGGAGAAGAGCGGTGCCGTCTGCGTTAGGGCATGGTTTGAGAGGAGAGAAAACATAAGTTAGGGTTTATTTTTTTATTAAACTGGTTTAAAAACAAAAATAATAAGAAACCTTTATTTTAAACTGCTTCCCCAAAGCGACGCCGTTTTGGCGAGCCCAGTCCGCGTGGTGACCCGGATTCGGGGAGGATCCGCGTGTTTGGTAATGGGTTAATTGCACAAGTAGCCCCTCATCTCTTCTCCTGCATTCACTTTTGTCCTGGGATAATTCGGCTTTTCATGCGTGTTTAATATCATTTTTTTGTTTCTTTCATGGCCTTTAATATATGTTGTATTTTAATTTAGTCACTATGCTTTAGCCTTTAATTTCCAGCATATTATTTCTATTAGTTTACATTTATTTCCTTACATTTCACATTTGTTTCATGTTAGTCCTTTTTTATGTTGTTCTAGCCATGCATTTTAATATTTGTACATTTTAGCCCTTAACATCTAGTTTCATGATATATGTTGTTCCATGCATCTTAATATGATTCATGCATATACTACTATTATTATTATTATTACTTATTATTATTATTGTTATTATTATCATATTTTATTTATGTTATATTAGTATTTTATTATGTTAGTATTTATTTATATTTTTATCGCAATATATTTATTTGTATTTGCCATGTTTTTAAGTTTGCATAACGAATATATATTTTGTCAATGCGGTGCCCTTTTATCCGAGCGTAAATGGGGCCAGTATCAGGCGTAGTGATAGTGGTTGGACGTTTATTCTCGGATAACGGGGCCTTTAAAATCTACTCGCACTTATAACCAAATTTTGATTTAATCGTCACTTTAATCCGGAAAGTCTAAAATTAATAAAGCGGTAATTGTTAAAGTACCAATTTTGGGCGGTGTGGGGGTGCTAATCCTTCCTCATCTGTAACCGACTCCCGAACCCGACATTTTGAAATCTCTGGTTTTTACGGTGTCCGGTCCACCTTGAGTGGCCGGTAGCGACTTCATTTTTAAATAAAATACGATTTTTCTAAAATCCTACGGATGACATCATTTAAAAAAATACATTTTTTAGCGAGAGGGACATCACTACAGAGTTCTAGCCATTCATGATGGTCACCATGCGGTGCCTGGATGAATTTTGGTTTTGGTTACTAGTCTTCTACCTTTTTGTTTGAGTTTTATCTTTAATTCTTCGTTTGCAGTTTATGTGCCGAGCGTTTGTCTCGTCTGCTTTCTGTAAATACTATCATTTAGTATTCTTTTCCTCCATTTATGTCTAAGGAAATTTTTAACAAGGCCTATGGTAATATTTTTTTTTATATATAAAAAAAGTAGATGAAGCTGTTATGATTTAAAAAAATATTTATGGATCTTACATCATTTGTATTAGAAATCATATAAATAAATGATATTCCAAAGGAACCAATTTAATTAATGGCTATATTGCTATTCAAAACAAATTATTGGCTATATTGGAATTTATGTGGTTTAGTTGTTTTTCAAAAACCAATAAACATGTATGACGTACGTGTATATTTGACATGCGTATACGTATAATGTTTTCTTTTATATTATATTAAGTATGAAAAGAAAGCATTATGTATGTCTAACTATGTTCACACTTTATTCCATGCACACTCATGTACAAGTCCTCTTACTCCAATAAATTACATTGTATTTTATATCAGAAAGTGTGAACCGTTAAATAATTGTGTAAAATTACAAAATTTTAAGATATATTAATTTAAATAGTTGATAAAAAAAATACAAAAAAAATTCAGAGATAATGACTACCCCGCTAGCACCTCTAGATGGATCCTGCGGTACCCCTTTTTATCATGTGGAGAATATTTGATAAAATTAATTAATCCCCTTTTTCTCAAAGAAACTAGTCAACCCTTATAGTTAACGGCCCAGGCAGGCAGGGAACCCTTGTCTCTCTACCTTAACATGAAGAGACTTGAGATATCTTGTTCGATTTTTCGTCTGGTTTCCTTCCTCTTTTACCACCTTCTCATATACCTTTAAACCATTTTTTTCTTGAGTCTTTCTTCACATAGTTTCCATTGAATTTTCTGCTTATTATGGGGGCTGGTGTTTCTGGTCTTGCAACAGATGCCCAAAGGGGTTCTCCATTAGCCCCTGCTCTCCATGATGTGCCGGAGAGTTGTATATCGTCTATTCTGATGTACTTGGATCCGCTGGAGATTTGCAAGTTAGCCGGCTTAAATAAGACTTTTTACAGAGCTTCTTTAGCTGATTTTGTATGGGAAACGAAGCTGCCATCAAACTACAGGTATCTGGTTAAAAAACTTCAGAGTCAAAATCCAGAGTCCTTGGGCAAGAAACAGACTTATGCAACACTGTGCAGACCCAATCGTTTTGACGGTGGCACCAAGGTAAACTTTTTTTTTAAAATAAAAAATTTAGATATTTCTTATTCATTTATTCTTTTAGGGTTTTTAAAAATAAATTTGAATTGTAGGAGGCATGGTTGGATAAAAGCAGTGGTAAGCTTTGCTTGTTAGTATCTGCCGAGGCACTGAAAATAACCGGGATCGATGATCGGAGATATTGGAATCGGATTCAAACGGAAGAATCCAGGTTTGCATTATCTTCCGTTGGTGTTTCTTTTTTTCTTTTGGAGTTATTATTACATGATTCGACCATGTTCAATTACCATGGAAAATGACATTAGTTGAAGCGAAATGTTGGAATTGGGATATGCCATCTCTTCTGGTTATATGTAAAGATATTTTTGTTTCTTGATGCACTAAACATTACCAACTGGCATTTGAGTGAGCCCAATACTGTAAACGACCAACCAAGTTGGATGTCTTCAGCACATGGACGAAATTAAGATTGAAGGTTGGGAGGACAAAACATAAATAATGAAAAGTAGAAGAGGCAACTTCATAATTAATCTATTTTAAAATATATATATATAAGGGCATGAGTCCCTCCCAGGATCTACATGGGTCCGTCTCTGCTTCGGCCTAAAGAAAAATAATCCCTAAGAAGCTTGCATGATTAGCAACAAGTAGATCACAAAGAATGGCACGGTAATCAAAGTTCTTTGACGTGTAGATTCCAGACAGTGGTATATCTTCAACAAATTTGGTGGTTCGAAGTGGCTGGAGATATAGAGTTTCAATTTCCCCCAGGGTCCTATAGCCTGTTCTTCAGACTGCACCTCGGAAAACCCTCGAGGAGATTCAGGCGACGAGTCTGTGATCTCGACAAAGTTCACGGGTGGAATATCAAGCCAGTCCGGTTTCAACTTTCGACAACTAACACCAAGTCCAATACCCAACAGCAAGCCTCGTCGGAATGTTTTCTGTATGAACCAGGGAACTGGGTTCATTACCATGCGGGTGATTTCGCGATCGATCAGAACTCGAATTCCCCGACAAAAATAAAGTTTTCGATGATGCAGATCGATTGTACACACACAAAAGGCGGCCTTTGTGTAGATTCTGTGTTGATATACCCCAGTGAGTTTAGGCAGAGATTGAAGTAGTTCAGTTTTAGGCATGTGATCTTAGTAGCTAGGTAAATTATACTAGTTAAATATATGTTACTAGTTGATAAATATATTCATGATGACTTGTTTTAGTACCGAGTTTTGAGACACATACACTGTGCAAGCAAATTGTTCTAACTTAGACTACTTAAGGATAACGGCATTTTCTTCTTCTTTTTCATTGAAACTGCTTGATGAACTTAAAAAAATGAGAAAAATTAAAACCAAATGAGATCCACAAAGGGAAGATAAAACAAGAAATCCCAAATCCTGTTGTTAGTGAGTTGATTTTACAACAATGGACTGCGAATTTATCATTGGATTACAACTTCGAATGTAGATCCAATGGGACAAGATGATTGGCAACTTAGGCATTGTCATCAGGAAAATTAGGGCCAGCCCCACCATTGAGCTACATGTCCAGATGTGGGCTATGGACATTTATTCATGCGTCCATTTATAGGAACCAGTTAATTAAAGGATATCATTTTGAAGAAAAAAATCATTTAATATAGGGAAAACTACACGGGCGGTCACCAAACTATCACCATTTTCCTGTTTTGGTCACTAACTAAATTTTTCTTCAAAATCATCCCTAACATTAGATATCTTCCCTGTTTTGATCACCAGCCGTTAAAAAATTAACGGCAATACCACCCGTGTAGTTTTCCCTTGAACTTTAAAAAAATCAATTAAGCCCGTGAACTTTTTTTGCACCCAATTAGGCCTTTATACTCCAAATTTTCATCAATTAAGCCTTTTGACCAACTTCGACCATCAATTTTTGACTGATTTTTTTCTTGAGATATTATTGCCATGCGATACACCACAGTTCTATAATGTGACATTTATAGATTTTTTTAAAAAACTATTTTTTTTATAATTTTATAAGTTTTTTAGAATTTTTAAAGAATTTTTTAAATAAAATAAAAATTATGGAAATGTCAAGTGACAACACTATAACATGACATATTGCACCAATTGGTCCAAAAACTATTAGATTTAACAGTCAACATTGGTCAAAGGAGCCAATTGATGAAATTTTGGAGTATAAGGGCTTAATTGGGTGCAAAAAAGTTTAGGGGCTTAATTGATTTTTTAAAAGTTTAAGGGTTTACGATACCCTTAATCCTATAAAAAAAACATTGCTTCAGCCTTTATATATATATATGGTTAGAATCCGCTTACATGATGTAAAACTCATTTAGTTTTACATTAATCCATGACCATTGGATGAATGAAATGGATGGATGAAATTAAACACTCCTATTTTTTTTCTCCTTGAAAATTTCCTTATTTTCAACTTTTCATCTCATTCATCCATTTTACTCATCCAATGGTCATGGATTAGTATAAAACTAAACGAGTTTTACACCATATAAGTGGATCATATCCTATATATCTATATAAACGCGAGTTGGTGGCCTGGACACCCCCTTGAATTAGTTTTCTCTTCTATGATTTGGAATATATGGAAAGGGCACAATGATTTCAGCTTTACCAATTCTGGCGAATCTATTGAGGAAGTGTTACATTTTAGTACGCAGCGTAACTCTAAAACCTTAAATTATAAACCCAACTGTAAACTCTAATTTCAAATTCTAAATTTTAAACCATACAATTTAACTCTTAAACCCTAAATTTGACAAACTTATGTATCAATTTTTATCTGAAAAGAAGTAGAAAAAATGCATAAATTTATGTCTTCCGATTCTGTGCAACAAAGGCCCTCTAAGTATAAAAGAAACTATAAATTATATTTAGTGGACATTGGCCCAACTGAGCTTGAGATGTAATATTAAATCAATTAATTCTCAGTATTTATTACCCTAATTGATGATTGGTTATGAGCAACTTTAACTGCCATCAATGTCAAAAGCTAGAGTTTGAAAAAAATAAGGAAAGCAAATCTATCAAACGTTAAATAAGCTTTGGTGCATGAGAAATGAAGGGTAAAGCAGGGAGGGTCTGTCTTGATTTCAAAGAGAAGAAGCTTTTTGAAGATTATGGGATCTAAATTTTGAAAATGGCAAACACTTCCCATGATTGCACTGAACATTTCAATAATAGGGTTGGCTTGTACCCGGGGATGGATGGAGTGGGAGTGTCATCTCCTTAAAAAATTAAAATTTGTATATAATTTAAAACTTTGTTAGAAATTTTTTTATGTATTTTCTAGTAAAAATCTGTTTTTGTCCCCTTAAAATTTTATAAATTTGTTCATTTTAAAATTTTATAAATTCATCTCTTAACATAAAATTACGTGTTCGTCCCTACTTGTACCGATAATGCACTCGTGCCATTGAATGCATGAGCCATGCCGCTTGCTTTCAGCTGAAACAACGGTCCGACATTTTTAAAGATCTTATTTTTTATTTATATACTTTTTTTTCTTTTTTTTTTCTCCTTGTTACGATCTGATAATATTATTCTTTTTTTCTTTGTCTATCTCAGTTGATAGTACCTTAACTATCACATGATAAAGAACAATACTAGTTTTATAATTATAATAATAAATTATGCAACCCTAGAAGATAAGGGGAAAGGTACGACGAGTGCAGTGAACCAGGAAATCACTTAGACTATGTTTAGGAATTATGATTAATCTAATTAATTAGATCAGGTTTGGAACCAAATAAATTACAAGTATCGAGTTCCATGCATGGTCCTAGGCTTACACCATTCAATATTCTGTCTCCTTTAAAGATCATTAAGAATAAAGAATCTATGTTCAGTGAGATGGAATAAGAGATGAACCCAACAAATAGTTTCAGTAAAAAAAATATAATCTTTATTCTGGAAGATTCGATTTCAATCGGCTTTATTTGCAAAGTGTGTGTATCTTATTAAAGGGTTAAGAAAAAATATGAAAATATATTACCTTGTAAATTGTAATCATATTAAGATTATTAAAAAATAAACAAGAATCTACAAATATTGTTTTCTTTTTAGGGCATGCATTTAAATTTGTTCCAAGAATCTGTTGCTTAGTATTACTGATTAGGTGGGCAATTTTAAATCAATATTCTTTTTTATTATTTAATTAGAAGAATAACCCTATCTAAGATTATTTAGAAAAAATGACTCTTGTCAGTCCACATAAGGTTAACTCGCGTCCTATAGAAATCGAGTTTCAAACTCGCGTCCTATAGAAAGCGAGTTCTATGTTAAAAAACGCGATAAATTATTGTTATTTTTCTTTTTTACTAACTTACTCAATACAAAATTCGTGTTTTGTAGAAAGCGAGTTTCGAACTCACGTCCTATAAAAAGCGAATTCGCTTTATGTGGACAATTTGAGGATCATTTCTCCAAATAATCTTAAATGAGATCATTCTTCTAATTAAATAATAAAAATGGGATATTGATTTAAAATCGCCGATTAGGTGGGTGTATACGGGATTAAGTTTGCCTTCTCATTATCTCCAAGAGACCCAAAGATGACACGGAATTGCTGCCTTAATTCAAACAAATCTGCCGCAATCTCCACTCCTTATCCAACAATTATCCCAACTAGGGTTGTGTGTTTCCTGTTGGCTGTCTTGTTTCCTACAAAGGGCACCACTACCTATCACTCTATGCTTTGGTTTTCTGGTCTTAGTCCATTAAAACCTTTGGCAATATTGGAGTTGTGATATAAATTCTTTAAGATTTAGTTTAAAATAATAATCTTGCTTTTAGTAGATCTTGTTTATTTTATATTAATTAAAGGTAGGAAACATATGTTGAGTAGAATTATTTTATATGTAAGTTTTCTTTGTAAAAAAGAAAGTAATCCTTATAAATAGATACTAAGAATTAAGGTTTTTAGACACAACACAAGATACAACATGTAGATCAATGACTCTACAGAGAGTTAAGTTGCAAAGATGTTGTAATTTTTTATTTTTCGTTATAGTGAAAGTTCTCATCCTCTGCTCGTGGTTTTTCCTATTTTGGATTTTTCACGTAAATCTTGATGTTATATATTTTCTTGTTTTGTTTGCGGTCACCTTCTTACTTTATTTCGCCGTTGTCGTTCGTAACCGATATATCCTCGATATTACAAAAAAATAACACACATGACTTTTGGGTTCACTCAAGATGAGAACACTAAATTATTCATATATGCACTTAAACATCTATGTAATCATAACAACATATGTAATAAATTTCAAGATGTCACACTCTATCAATTAAATCCAGGGACGGAGACATGATTTGAGTTGGGGGTAAAACATAAATGTTTGAAAGTGGGGGGCAAATTCATAAATAAACCAATTTAAAAAAAATTATATATGAAAACAAAGGTGAAAAAAATCTTAGATATTACATGATCTGACTTTGATATCAATTGCCCCTCTCCACCCTCATGTAGTTCAGCCCCTGATTAAATCCACATATGAGAGTTAAAAACTAAGCAATTTATATATTAGACATTACATGATCTAGCTTGGATATCAATTGTTAGTCTAAAGAGGTCAAATAAAAAAAATATGCACAACAAATTTTATGTTAATATGCTTTGTGATGATATTCGTATGTTGACATCTTTGGAGCGAAAGGTAAGTTCATAATACAATGGAGTAATCCTAGTAGCTATATGTAAATAGTATGCTTGATTGTGCTATGCATGTTGTGATGAAACGTGTGTTGTTTGTGAACAAATTCAATTACCAAACTTATAACTAAGTCTATTTAGAACTAAATTTAGAGTATACAATAGAAACCCTCTGCCTTTTTTGGCGCCCCTATTTATGCCCACACCAAAAAATTAAGTTTAGGGTTTAAAGTTTAAGATTAGGGTTTAGTGAATTTGGGATATGGTGTATTTTTTAGGGTGTAGAGATTAGGATTTAGAATTTAGGGTTATGACTTAAAATTCAACTTTTTACTATTTTTTAGTATTGGGGCATAGGATTTTTATCCCTAATGAATAGAAATCCTCTACCCTTTCATGTGCCCTATTTATGTCCTATACTAAAAATTATGTTTAAGGTTTATTGTATTATCACATCACCTATACTTTGAATTTTATGAGATTCTTGTAAAACAAGCTGATATGGTAACAAATAAATCTAACATTTTTAGTGCTTTCTGATGAAATGGTTGCTAGTGAGAAATCAAACATGCAGAACCGATTCTCTAAAGTACTCGAAGGAATATATCCCAACTTTCTCTTCTTTTGTTCTCCTTGTTTGCTTTATTTGTTCCATTGGAGTTGACTTAATTTTGTTTTCACTTTTTTTATTCCTGGGGTGAATAAAGGGAAATTATACCAAATTTAAATAAACGGAAGTCAACTTCTTTTAATAATTTTCTTTGAAATAAAAATTTTGAGACTGTCCAAAAAGTTAAGAAATGAAGGCATAAAAATATTCTCTAACAATTACTAATTGATCTAATGAGATGAGATTATAGATTCTTTTTACATTAATTATTAGTTGGTCTAATAGAAGGGTGATCCCCATAATTGTTTGGAATTGTGACCTGGATTTCATTTTGTTCCAGCCTAAAAAATTTACGGTGCGATCAACTTGGTGGAAAATAAAATTTGAGAAAAAAATGAGAATTTGTGGTGGATGTGAAAGAAATTCAGTTGGTCTAGGGAGACGAGACTTTAGATCCTTTCTACACTAATTGTTAGTTGGTCTAAAGTCATTGTCTGCGTATGTCTATACTTCTACAATTATACTTTGATTTAAGTAGGAAATTCAGTTTGAATATAATTCATTTGTAATCACTAATCAAGTATCTATTCCTATAGAACCCAGCAAGTGACTTCAATGAAAAAGAGGACGATGTTCATGACCTAGGTTCAAATCGTTTTGTCTGCAAGATATGTGCATTGTCAAATGATTAAGTATATGTATGAACATATACTACCTTTTAAAGTATTTATTCCTATAAATAGATGCAACTAATGAATTTCTCCTTCTTGTCCGTGATTTTTCTTGAAAGGCAGTGGCATAACTTGACATTCGATTTCGAGGGGACCAACTAGAGATATAAATTTTTTCATTGTGTTTTTTAATATATAAATACATATTAATGAATAGTTTTAAATGGTCATTAAATTTATCAAATAGTGACAAAATGGTCATTAAATTTATCAAACTATAATAAAATGGTCATTAAATTAATCAAATGATCATTTTATAATAGTTTGATAAATTTAATGACCATTTTTTATGCTTTTGAAAATTAATGACCAGAATAATCAATTTTTTTATAATTTAGTGATTACTTATGTACTCCACCCTTATTTTTGTTTGTGGAGGCCGGAGCGGGTGGGGGTGGGGGTTGGGTGTTGCACGCATCACTCTCGATTTGATAATATTTTCCATTAAAATGAATCTGCAAGTGCAAGTTGAACCGATGCATCTGCAAATGTTCCAGTGGTCATTACCTTAAAGAATCTCCGATTTTCAGGTTTTCCCATGCAGATTTAGACATTTAGTAATACTTCTTTTTGTCAACGGTTAGTTTAGCATCACTCCATTTAAAAATTAGCAACTAGCGGGCTTAAATTTTTATTTTTATTTTTTTGAACGGACAATTTAAAAGAGGAAAAAAAATATTTCTATTGATATTAAGCTCATGACCTAAAAAAGAAAGGGATGTCAACGGGAGGCTTAATCATTTGTTCTAACATTTGCTGACTAAATTGTAAAGGGAGAATTTTAATCTTAATCTCTAGGTACCTATTTATAGGGATGTGTTACTTTGTTACAAAAAAAACTTGCAAAAAAAATAACTCGACTCAACATCGGTTTTCTACTCTTTATTGAGCAAGAAAAAAGAGAATTTTAGTTCCACTTAGATTTAAACTCCTTCATACCGTGTAGAGAATAGAAATTTTCTGCCCTTTTTTGATGCTCTATTTATGTTTCCACATTAAAAAATTAGGTTTAGAAATAGAGTTTAGGAATATGATTTAGAAAATTTGGGATATGGTATATTTTTAAAGTTTAAAGTTTAAAATTTAAAATTTAGGATTAAAGCTTAAAATTTAATTGTTTAGTATTGGACATAAAAAGGAGCGCCGAAAAGATACAGAAAATTTTTGTTCACCGCGTAGATTATATATATATATATATAAAGATTTGGTCTAAAGAGAACTTTAGCCTATGAAGGATACCAATGAAAGAAACCATCCTAAAATATATTAATTAACTGAAAATATTATCCAGAATAAATTTAGGTCACAACTCTAATAATAAATAATAGTGTAGACCCACATGTAATAAACAAATCGGTTTCAGAAAATGACCCAATCAAAGTTCAATTCATTGTCTTCAAATATCTTAAATTATATGAATCATGCCTCATATAGAGCCTATTGTTTTTGTAGAAAAGTTTTTGGCTGCATCTATGCTCGTGCATCATGCAATGAACTTTAAAAGATGTTTCACGAGCATTGTTTAAGGTTAATTATCGTGTATAATAAATGCAACGATTGATATTTTTTAAAATAATTCCAGATGCATTTTAAAAAAAAAAAAATCATAATTGCTCTGATATGACATTTTTTATTCTGGAAATGGAGAATTTAATTTTCAGCATGGTGAATGCCCTAGCTCAAATGCCATCGTTCATGCCTGCTTACTTGTCAAACTCATTAAAGGTTTTTTCTTTCTTCTCGATTTTTGGGTTTTGTCCTGACTAAATACATATTGAAAAGCTATGATAATATGGAAACTTTGAGGCATATATTCAATGGGTAAAGATGGATAATTGAATCATGAATTTACGTCTTCATATTCTACTCCATGAGATCTTTACAACGACATCTAATATGCTCAAATTGATTAAATGATAAATGAGAAATTAATGCTCAAAGTAGGCAACTTGCAAAAATTGGTGAAAAAATAATAAGCTTGAATCACACATTAGTTAGAAACCAAGTGTGGGAAGTGTATATATAATGGAACCAACCAAGAGATTGTTGAATAGGCTTTCCAAAGATTGTACCTTGCACATGGGCAAATGTGAAGTTTGAACTAGTTGAGCCTAGCATGAACCTATTGAAATTTTAGCCCAAATTTAAAATCCTCATTTAAGAATCAGTCAAATAATTCGAAATTCAAAATAGATTTTGTGAATCTGAATAATCTATATTTAGATAGATTTTATCGAATATTATCTTTTTTTATTTTAAAATTTGAATTTGAGTTCAATTGTGATTAGAACTCTATCTTTGCCCGCCTATAAAAGGAGATTTCGACAAGAAGATAATTCACAACAACTCACAACGAACGTTGCAAGCTAAGAGAATTTCCTCTCAACTCTCCCCATTTTCTCTAAAAAACCATCATGCATTTAGTTTTTATTTTTTCCACGGTGATAGACGAAGACAAGCTTCCAAGTTGTGGTCTCTGCATCTATGTTAATGCAGTTGACCATTCTGTTTTTGTATTTTGGGAGATAGACGTTCAACGTTTCTCAAGCACCATAGGAGCGAACGAATCTGTCTTAAGAAAAATGTGTGTTATACAGGCCTCAACTAATTTGTTCATCCAAATTCCTGCCTGAATACAAGTAAACAGTTCTAATTTACTGCTTTAATATTTGATTTATATTTTAAATATTATTTTTGTAATTATATTTGTTATAATAATAATTTTATCGTATTTATTTTTTACTAATTATTATTATTTCCTTGAATTATTAACGTCCCTTTTTCTATCAATCTTAAGCCAGAGTCATTTTGAGTTTTAATCCAAGATTAACAGATTATCATTCCAAGACAGCGATTCATACCATGACTAGGTTTAGTTGTTTTATTTCTTATGATTTATGAAACATTCATGCTATACTAATGGTGGCAGGGAAATATAAACTGTTGATCTAAATTTCCATGCGTTAATCTCCCAAATGTGTTGTTCAACTTGGAATTTGCCGAGATTGAACATTAAGGGTCGCGAGCTCCAAAAGTTACAAGACGTGGCTTCAACTTCTACCACGACACGGTGGAATTTTGGCCACGTGTGATGCAAGCAATTTTTAAGAAAGAGACGTGTAACATTTCATTATTAAGGTAAATCTTAACATTTTGGTCTTAATAATTTTGGCTTTTATATGGTATGAATTGGAATACCTTGTGTTTCTACTAATAATTTCCTTTAAAAAATTTAAGAGACGAACAAGTTATCCAGGTGAAATTTTGATCATATTTGAAAACTGAAATTTCGTAAATAATTCGTTCTAAGATTTAATTCATGTCGTTTTAACGAATATACTTGATTTCTTTTTTCAAACAAGAGACAATTTGAATAAATTTGGTTTATTCAATTTTGCAGTGGACAAATTTGTTTTAACAGAAATTGTCATTGTAAGTAACATTTGTTACAGATTTTGTTTTAGAATTTTAATTCTATTGGATAACAAAATCGAAATAACCAAGAATAATTTTTTTTTGTTATTACAGAATTATTGTTAATTCTGGTTTGGAAAAGAAAACATTCTTAAACGGGTAATTGAAAAAAACTATATTAAAGTGCATGTCTAGGATTGGTTCTTTGAAAGACCTGATTTTTAAACGTGTTTAGTGCACCACCTCTCTATTAAACATACCTGGTGCATTGTTCATTATTGTTCTTTCTATTAAATCGTGTGAACTTTTGTTCAAGGTTTTTGGTTTACTAAATTCCTAACGTCTAACAAAAGTTGGAAATTATGATTCTGTTTCTGGTTTTAGTCTTTGGCTAAATTCCTGACGTTTAACAGATTCATAATCTTCTATTTATAGTTTGTGATTATGTGACACAATGGAAAAATAAGTGAAATTTATTGGAAAGAATTTAAACGTGACAACAAAAGATATTGCATATTTGACCATGATAAACCTGGTCAAATATCTGAAGGATGATCCTCTTATTGTTAGAAAGGATAAGGTAAATATTGTTACCACCTTCAAATGTTGCTAAGGTAAATATCGCTAAGACAAATTACCAGGACAAACGTAGTGGAAGTCATAAAAGACTTCAAGAAAACAAACCGCGGACTAGACGGTGTGTTCAAGAAACAAATTTCATAGGAAATACTTCAATTGTCATACAATGGTGAACAAGTCTTCGGATTATAGACTTCCAAACGTGGTCAATGTTTTGGCGTAACAATTGACATGGCAAATTATTGTTTGAAGGAATACATTTATTACCTTCATTAATGATAGCACAAAATAGTGCTATGTGTATTTGCTTAAAAGCAAAGATGAAGTTATAGAGAATTTATTCTCTTTAAGCATGATGTTGAAATTCAAATTTAATAAAAATATTAAGATGGGGAAAACTATATATGAGTAATGTTGGTACTATAATTTTGAAGATGACTTTTGAAAAGAACTAAAACTTCAAAAATGTGCCTAACATGTTGGGGAAAGTTGTTCTATCAGCTAATTACCTTTTAAATAAGGTTCCCCACAATTAAAAAGATAAGACATCATATGAGTTATGAAAGGGAATAAACTCTTCCTACAAGCACTTAAAATGTGAGGGTGTCTTGTAAAGGTAATAGTACCATTACCGAAGCAAACGAAAATAAATCCCAAAATGGTGGATAATATTTTATTGATTATGTAGATCATAGCAATACAAATCAATTTTTTGTACGAATCATAGAACCCTAAGATTCACAAGATGATGGAATCAAAGAATGCACGTTTCTTTGAAAAATGTATTCCCTTAAAAAGCTAAAAATTTGATCAAATTTCAACGAAACGAACTTTAGAGACTATCGGTGAAGATAACACAAATGATCAACAAGAAGCTAAATTTGATACAGAGCCACGAAGAAGTAAACAAGCAAGGATAGAAAAATCTTTTGGATCAGATTTTCTAACCTATATGTTAAAGGTTGAACCTCAAACGTATAATGATGCTATATGTTCGTCTGAAAGCACCCTATGGAAGGATGCCATTAAGAGTGAAATTAATTTCATCATGTAAAATCATACGTGAGAATTATTGGATCTTCCTCCGAAAATTAAACCATTGAATTCTAAATGAATTTTCAAACAGAAAATGAAAGCAGATGGAACAATTGATAAGTATAAGGCCAGATTGGTTATAAAAGGTTATTGAAAAAAGGAAGGTCTTGACTATTTTGATACATATTATCTTGTATCAAGAATAACCTCTATAAGGATGATACTTGCAATTGCAGCTTTGCGGAATCTAGAAGTACATCAAATATATGTTAAAACAGCTTTCCTAAATAGAGATCTTGATGAAGAAATATACATGGAATGTAGTTTCAAGAGAAGAAAGGAAAGTCTGTAGATCGGTAAAGTCTTTGTATGGACTTAAACAAGCACCAAAGCAATGGCAGGAGAAGTTTGATAGTGTAATGATGACAAACGACTTCAAAATAAATGAGTGAGACAAATGTGTATATGTCAAAACTACCAACATTGGATATATTATTCTATGCTTGTATGTTGATGATATGCTCATTGTTGGAAACAATAATGAAATGGTAAAACGTACCAAAGACATATTAAATTCAAGGTTTGACAAGAAGGATATAGGACTAGCTGATACGACTCTGAGCATCCAAATCAAACGACCATCTAAAGGGCTCATATTAACTCAGTCACACTATGTAAACAAGTTTCTTGAGAAATTTGGCAAGGATGATTCTGGTATAGCCAGAACTCCAATAAATACGAGCCTATATTTGTCCAAGAATAAAGGTCAAAGTGTTTACCAAGTGGAATATGCAAGGGTCATAGGCAGTTTAATGTACCTCGTGAGTTGCACTAGACCAGATATTGTATTTTACTGTGAGCAGTTTAAGTAGATTCACAAGCAATCCAGATGAAAACTATTGGAAAACAATTGTGAGGGTATTGAGATATCTTAGATATACTCGAGATTATGGATTGCATTATTCTAGAGATTTTACTATTTAGAAAGATTCTTCAATATCAAAGGCACAAGTGGATGGAAATCTTCAAGATGAACGGTTATAACTAGATCCATAATAAAATCTAAGTTTGTAGCTCTAGACAAGTCTGAATAATAAGTCAAATGACTTTAGAATGTCTTGGAGGATATTCCAGAATGGCCAAAGCACGTGCCCACAATATGCATACATTGTGATGACCAAACTAAAAATTGGTAGAGCACATAGCCTTATGCATAATGGTAAGTCGAGACATATGCTTCATCGACATAATACCATTAGACAACCAATCTCAAATGGGGTTATCTCTACTAATTTTATAAGATCTAAAGATAACATTACAGATTTACTAGCTAAAGGCTTAAATCGAGATCAGGTCGAGAAAACATCGAAAGGAATATGACTAAAGCCCAAGGAAATTTAAGGCGCTGTGTGAAGGAAAACCTACCTAGTTGACTAGAGATCCCAAGATTTAGGTTTAAAGGGACAACCTAATTGCATAGACCTTGTGCGGTCACTGTGGGGGTTATTCTCCCAAGTCCATTCCTATAATATAAACAGTGATCAAAAGTGAAATAGGCTAAACAATCTTTTAATGACATTTGTGTATTTCGGTGAGCCGAACAACATAAGTCACCTATGTGAGAGTGAAGTAGGATCGCTTCAAGGAGACTATTGAGGGCATAATTCTCTCAAAACTCTTGAAAAAACAGGCGATGTTCATGGTTATATGGACATACCCATGAGAACTAATATTCTTATCATTGAGATAGTTGTGTGAAGTGTATCATCGTTTACACAAATGGCAGAACAGTTCAAAGACACCGCGTCTACTGGTCAGCCAGTAAAGTAAATATACTTTTACATGGAAGGTTCAAGGGTGGACACCTAACTATTCTGTACAGATATCGATCATAAAATATATCACCACATCGAGTCAAAATGGTTTTTAAAACATCAATTTCATTCACGTGGGGGATTGTTGAAAATGTGTGATAATATGGAAACTTTGAGGCATATATTCAATGGGTAAAGATGGAGAATTGAATCATGAATTTACGTCTTCATATTTTACTCCATAAGATATTTACAAAAACATTTCATATGCTCAAATTTGTTGAGTGATGAATGAGAAATTGATGCTCAAAGTAGGCAACTTGCAAAGATTGGTGAAGAAATAGTAAGCTTGAATCCCACACTGGTTAGAGACCAAGTGTGAGAGGTGTATGTATAATAGAACCAACCAAGGGGTTGTTGAATAAGCTTACCAAAGATTGTGCCTTGCGTGCAGGCACGACATGGGCAAACGCGAAGTCTAGACCGATTAGGCCTAGCACGGACTTGTCAAAATTTTAGCCCAAATTCGAAATCCTCATCCAAGAATCAGTTAAATAATTTAAAATTCAAAATAGATTTTGTGAATCTGAATAATCTATATTTGGATAGATTTTATCAGATAATATCTTTTTTTCTAAATTTTAAATTTTGAATTTGAGTTCAATTGTGATTAGAACTCTATCTTTGATGGCCTATAAAAGGAAGCTTCAGCAAGAAGAGAATTCACAATAACTCACAACGAACATTGCAAGCTAAGAGAATTTCCTCTCAACTCTCCCAATTTTCTCTAAAAAACCATCATGCATTTGGTTTTCATTTTTTTCACGGTGATAGGCGAAAGTAAGCTTCCAGTTCATGATCTCTGTATCTATGCTAATGAGTTGATCATTCTGTTGTTGTATCCTGGGAGATAGACATCCAACGTTTCTCAAGCACTATAGGAGCAGAACGAATCTGTCTTAAGGAAACTGTGTTTACACAGGCCTCAACTAATCTTTTCATCCGAATTGCTGCTCAGATACAAGTAAACGGTTCTGATTTACTGGTTTAATATTTTATTTATATTTCAAATATTATTTTTGTTATTGTTTTGTTCTATTCGTTATAATACTAATTTTACCGTATTTATTTTTTACTGATTATTATTCTTATTTCCTTGGATTATTAATGCCCATTTTCTAACAGCACACATGGCTTTGGTAGGTGAGTCTCTCAGCTAAAATTTTTTGTATACACAAAGCCTCGAACTCGAGATATGCTTAAGATATACCAAGTTTTTACCACATAGACCAATCTCGTTACCATTTTCCTTATTTTTGAGATACTTTGAGTGAGCTCTATTAGTTGGTCCAGTGAAATAAGATATTATATTCCTTAAATAAAATTAGAAATTTTCAACAACAAATAGGACTAGTGGGATGAGACACTAGATCCCTTATGCAAGGTCATTAGTTTAAATTCTGATATTGTGAATGAAGCAAATTAGATTAAAAGGATCGCTCTATAATTGAACTTTGCAATAGCTTATCTAGATTAGTCGGCCAATAAATTGAACACTAGTAGTTATCAGGGGCGGACCCATATTGAAGCCTGTAGGGCCTTGGCTCCCTTAAAATTCGATAAAATAATTTTTAATCTTTTGAGAAATTTAAAATTTTTAATTTTACCCTTTCAAAAATTTTAAATTTGTTTTTACATGTCAAAAATTTTGAATATTTTTAATTAAGCCCCCTCTTAAAAATTTTCATCAAATCTCAAAATTTGAAGAAAATTTTAAATTAAACATTTAAATTTTATAATTTTTTTAAAAAGTCTCCTTTAATCTTGGTTGCCAATATCCGCCTCCGGTGATTATATAATATTTGATCCGAATTAATTGATCGATAAATGATTATAAAAAATAATTAAGCACGTTCATTCCTTTATGTGAAAGCCTAATTTGAGTGGAGTCGACGATTATGTGCTGTTAATTTTTGGGTCTCCAGCTTAAATTCCAGTCTTTTGTCATTGTAAACATGGAATGAACAACTGTCTCCTTAGTCCTTGGTCAACACAAGAAGCAGGGTGCAAATACAATTTTGAAAGCGACTTAAATCATTTCTTTTCTGCTTACAACCCATTGTTTTTCGAATTAGAATTCGAATGTCATTTTCGGTTCCTCTATTTATGTCTTTTTCTTATATAATTAAGTTTAAAGTTTAAGATTAAAGTTTAAAATTAAATTTAGAGTTTATGATTAGAGTTTAAAATTAGAGTTTAAGTTAAAATTTAAAATATTGACAGTAAGGTATATTTTAGAGTTTAGGGTTTATATTTAAAAATATAACTTAAAATTTAATTTTTAATATCTTTTTAGTGTTTAGGAATAAAAAAAATTAAAAAAAAACAGAAAATTTTTATTTTTTTAATGGAAATAGAAAATGAAATAGAATTAATTCCAATACAATGCATTCCTTTGTCTTTTTAGTACCGAAAACAAAACAAAAACATAAAATCCAGAAGATAGCTTTGCCTTAAGCTATACACGTCACAGGTTAGACAAAACTGAAAAAACAAGAAATAATAATTAAACGACGCAATAATGATCTGAATCGTCTAATAAGGAAAAACAATTCTCCTTGAATTCCGCCTTGTATGGCTTCTCTTCCTCAACTTCTTTGCTGTCATCAACCCCAGCTATTGTAGCTCCGGTGAGCTGCTGGGCTCTTTTAGCCTCAAAATCCCAATCCGTCCGGACCAAAACCACCATCATGGTCACCATACACGACCCTTGTGCTGCAAACATTCCCAGCCACAATCCCTTCAAATCAAACCCTGCGAAGAAAGCTAGCCATACGGCCACCGGCATACCGACGAGGTAAAAGCAAGCCAGGTTTATGTTTGCTCCTGCTTTCGGCCGGGCTGTGCCCCTCAGCACCCCACAGCCTGTAGTTTGCGGGCAGTTCCCGAGTTCACATAATCCGATTATCGGCAAAACAAGAGAAGTCAATACTATGATTTCCTTATCATTTGTGAACATGATAGCCCATACGTTCCTAACCATGACAGCAAAAAAAAGTGCTGAAAAGCCTAGAATGAAGCCACAGCTAAGGCCGACAAAGGCGGCGAGCTTCGCCGTTTTTGGTCGGTCTGCGCCGAGTTCGTTCCCGACTCTCGTCGAGACACTGAAGCTGAGAGAAGATGGGAAAATATAGATTAGTGCTGTGGTTTGAATCAGAATCCCCATTGAAGCAACAGTAGCTCTGGGGTTGAACAGCAACCCACATAGAAGAATCATGATCTCGTACCACCACCATTCAAGGCAGACCGAAATGCAGCTTGGAATGGCCAAATTCAATAAAGATTTCCATTCTTTAAAACACTCCATTGAGAACCCTCCCCATGTTTTTTTGTGGACTTGAAAGTAGAGGATGTAGAATATTAATGAGTCTACAAGAATGAAGTTGGTCCACACCCCGCTGAGGGCGACTCCCTTGATACCTAGTTTAAGGTGTGATACGAGAAGGAAATTGATTGGTATGTGTAGAAGAATTGATACGAGTGCGCAAAATGTCAAAGGAAGAGTAATGGATTGGGTTCTGAGATAGATTCTTAACGGATGCAAAAGTGATTGAGCTACGAGGTCAGGAACAGAGTAAACAAGATACGATTGTGCTACAATGGCTATCGTTTCATCCTGCCCACAAAGTATGAGTATTCTCTTCATATTTATCCATAGAAGAGAAATGGGCAGTGAAGAAACAAAAAGCAAAAGCACCGTTCTTTGCAACGTGATTCCGAGAAGGGTGTATTTTCTAGCACCAAAGGCTTGTCCACAAATGGATTCCATCCCCATGGAAAGACCAGAAAGAATGGAGTAACCGGTGATGTTAGCGAAGCCAATGGCGAGCGAACCGCCTGCCAATGGAAGCTCACCGAGGCGGCCAAGAAACAACATGGAAATCAAGGAACGGGAGTACAACGTGAGCCCTGTTAGCATCATGGGAAGAGCTATCTTAGCTATGGAGGTGGCTTCCTTGACTGCAAGAGGGACAAAAGGCTCCTGCATCGTTAAGTAGCATGTTTCTTCTTGTCTCGATGTGGGACATTTTGGGATCAAGGGTGTAAGCTGACACATATTTTTCGTACTAATGAAATGATCCAAGAAAGAGAGGGAAGGGGGAGTTGTAGAAGGGGGGGAATGTCTTGGTTTTATAGTGGGTTTTTGGCAGTGGCGTAGCCGCATGTAGTTTAGGGGTGAATTGATCCACTTAATTTGTTGTGGTATTGAATTTTTAAAGAGTTAAATGAGGTTTTTAAGGAGTTAGTATAAAATTTTTCATGAAAATATTAGAATTGACCTCACTTAATTTGTTTGAGTACGAAATTAACAATATTTATATTATAATTGTATAAGACTCCCCATATCCTAAAATTTACTCTAAGCCTACCATACGAAAATCCTGACTCCGCCTTGGTTTTTTGGGACGGCTTTAAACATTACAAGCATTTGTCCTCCAATTCAAGACTTCAACCACTTTTTTTGTAATCTTGTACATGTCGTGTTCCGACCGGCCTTTTGAGGGACACAATCCAGCAAGGTCATAAAAGATTAAAAAAACAATTACTTTGTGAAGTAAGATTCGAGATTAAAGATTGGTTTTTGTCTAAAACCCGAATTTTCAATTCACATTTAGAGATTTTGGGAAACAGATGTGCTGTGGACTGGTAATGTAAGCTGTGGACTGGCACACAATTACTAGGAATATAAATCTATGCTCTTTTTCGGTGCCCTGTGTACGCCTCATACTAAAAATTTATATTTAAGTTTAATGTTTAAAGTTATGGTTTAGGGTCAAAATTTAAATAATTTATGGTACTCTGTAAACTTTAAAATTTAAGTTTTAAAGTTTATAATTTAGTGTCGGATACAAAAATTGGCACAGAAAAAGTGTATAGAATTTTTGTCCCAATTATGGCCGATTGTCCCGAGAAAAAAAGGACAAAATAAGAGATTGGTCTTTCGTATATTCGGGGACCTGTAGACAAAATGAATTCTTACGTATATTTGGAATGTATTGGCCCTTCAGCCACCCTAAATTGTTTTCTCTGACCGGACGGCTTAATCTTATGGATTGCCCCAGTTTAGTTGTTTAGCACCACAGTTTCTTGACCAGTCCAAAGAAACTATTCTTTCCCCGAAATACCCTAAACCCCTTTCCGAGACTGAGTATTGGACTTTTGGTTCAGTTAATTGTCTGTGTTGTATAGGGCAAAGGACAGTGCTTTGGGTTGCATTGTACTTTCAAAAGCAAGAACCATTTCGGGGTTGTCTCTGCCAAACTGATGGGGAATGATGACCAAATTCGAGGAAGCTTAGAGACGGCAAACGTTCGGTCGAGTCGTTTTAGTTCGGATTATTTTGAATTTGATTACATTAGATTTATATTTGGTTTGGATCTAGTTCGGTTTTAATTCGGATTGGTTCGTGGTCATGTCAGGTCGATGAATTTCAGATAGCGTTAATATCGGATCAATAAAAGATCAGTTGGTTTCAGTCGAGTTTTACGGTCGGGTCAGTTTTTTACATCCCTATATATGGCTTTACAAAGCTGGTATATTTGAATTTTTTGTGAGTTGTGCTGCAATTCTGTCTCATCTTTCTTTATTTCTTTTAATATCTTTTCTTTATTTCGGGTTGTCTTCGGTTCAGGTCAATTCGACTTAATTGAAAATCAGTTCCGGTCAATTTTTGTTTGATTTATTTTGAGTTTCAGAATAAATCCGGATCATCATATTAGGGTCGATATCAAATATCGGTCGATTAAATCGGTTCGAATCTCAAGTCTTGGATCAAGTTTTTGTTGGGATGGCTTTTTGGTTCAAGTCCTGCTTTTGCACTACAAGAATCCTACAAAACCAAACAACATTTAATAAAAAAATGAATTGGGTATCTAAATTTTAGGATCATATCAACAAATAAATTAATCGGATAGGTCAGATCGGATATTCTGATACACTCTTAACGTTTTTGACAAATTATAAATTTAATCCTAATCTTATATAGAGAGGATGGGAAAGGAAACTCTAGGCGAAGAAAGAGAAGTACTCCTAGTAATTCTATAACCCATAACTTAAGAGAATATGAGAAAATAAAAATAAACAGCTCGACCAACCGACAAAATAAATATACTCTATACACTCCTAACATTTACGTCTGGTTCGCAGTGATGGTTCCACAAATGAGTGGGTTGATACATTTTGCTTTTAAGTGTTCACTCTCAGCTCTCAAGCCCTTTACGACGAGGGAATGAGCCTTAGCCCGAGGTTTGGGAATTGGGAACCTTTTGGGGTTTTGACCCAAATAAAAGCCTCTCCAAAAAGCAAAAGATGGAAAGATTGCAATCCTTTGCCTGTTCATAATCTTCGGATCTTATCTTGACTACATCCAAAAGTTGAGTTCCCATTTTCTTTTGCTTAATTTATGGAAAAATGTGATTTTAAATATAAAAATATTAGGAAATTTGTGTTGTTCATAGATTATTTAGGAGACGATACATTAGATATAGTGAAAGAAATCATCGACATATGCATGAGTTAGACCAGAGTCATCTTCCTCGTGTATAAAAAAAATTATGAACATGAACATTCGAACTTTGTCCAACAACAAAAAAAAGTATTAAAAGACGTGAACATGAACATGAACATGAACCAGATGCACGATTATAAGCTTTAGCTCCAATCATCTAAATGAGTAAAAGTATGAATGTTATATTTTAAACAACCATAAAAGTCAATACTAAATCAATATAGAATTTATGAATGACGTCTTATAACATTAAACTAAGGATGATTTATTACCTTTGTTTACTTTTTTCTCCTTAATTAGTGCCGGAGCCACATGCAGTGTAGGTTGTCAATTGACATCACTTGATTTGTTATGTATATAATTTTTAAAGAGTTAAATGAGGTTTTTAAGGAATTAGTGTACCATTTTTATGAAAATATTAAAATTGATCTCATTTAATTTGTTTGGTATGGAGTCAACAATATTTATATTGTACAGGTATGAAAATCCTCGTACCCCAAAATCTACTCAGACCTCACTATATGATAATTCTGACTCCGCCATTGTCCTTAACATTTTATTGTTGTATTTACATGACAAATGATGCAACATATTTGATTATATTATATATTGCATAAAAAAGTTAAGTAATGTGATTCTAAAATAAACAAAAAATTACATGTTCTTTTTGTTGTGTCTATTTCTATGCTTTAACATTAAAAATATTAAGTTATGAGCTAAAAAAATACAATCTACCCCTAATTTCTCAAACCTATATCATAAACCCTAACTCTAAACACTAAAATTTTTAGTATGAAAACATAAATATTATCACAAAAAAATAGATGATTTCTATTCTTCTAAAATATACAGTGTTGAAAATCAATCTTTAAATTTAAGGAATGTAATATTTAAATGTGATGGAACATCCTTATTTCGGTTAAATTTCCATTTTTTTTATAAATATGTGAATATATTATCATGGACTTCATTAAAAAAACCTCTATAAACCTAATTAGAGAAAAAAAAATGCACATGATAGTACTATAGAAATGTTCTATGAGCTAAGTTCGGCCAAAATAAAATAACAAAGTAAGAACAATAAATTCAAGACGAATCTATCATGCTATCATGCCAAAACAAAACCGTCACTTCCAAGGGAGGTGACCAAAAAATCGACTCACCCAAGGGTTTTCCTCGACTCAGTACATTCAAGATATTATCAACACTCAAAAATTTTATATTAATTTTATGATATTCATTTTAAAAAATACGGGTTTAAATTGTATTTTTCTAACTCGTATGCATCTGTCGACTCTTTCCACCGTAGATAATGCACCGTTTTTCTAAATAATCTCTTAATTTTTTTTAAATCACGTTTTCCTCATGCTGTAGATGAAATCTCAGCACTATTCCCTTGTTGAAATTGATGCTAATCTTTACTGTGTGGCTAGAGTAAGCTTAAGCTTGATTTAATAATTATATACTCTGCTCAAACTTCTGTGGACGAGAAAAGAAGATAAAACGACGACAAATTAGGGAAAACCCAAGGGGAAGTCAGCATGCATCGCAGGCCGTGTCAAATCCAAAAGATGTAACCACACATAGACGAGCTAAAATTAAACTATAAGGAGATAAGTTAATTAATTTTAAAATAAATAATATTTTAAAAGTAATTAAATTAAAAAAATTAAAAAAATTAAAGTTTGATTTCGAATGTTTTAAAATATAAGTATCTTAAAAAGTGATTAAATCATAAAAAAATTAGGAGTCAAGGCTTAATTTAATTAATTTTATCTTAAAGGGTCTTAAAAAAATAAAAATAAATTTTTTTTGGAAGGGGCAAGGACTAAATTGCAAAGATTTTAAAACTATCAATTCCTAAAAACAATCAAACCATTCAATGTTTGGGGGGCAATTGCCCCTCCCCTCTCCATTTGGCTTCGTCCCTATAACCACATCCAGAACCAGGGATGGACCGAGGGGAGTTTGAGGGAGCGATCATCCCCTAAAAATTTAAAATTTGTATATGATTTAAAAAATAGAATTTTTTTATCTATTTTTTATTAAAAATCTATTTTTATCCCCTACAGTTTTATAAGTTCTCATCCTAACATAAAATCCTACATCTATCCCTTTCCAGAACTACGACATGATAAATCTATAAACTTGTTATATCAAATGGAGTTAAACAAAATTTAATTTTGATCATAAATTTAGATGATATAATAAGGGTTGTTTTTTTTACTTTAACTAGTAATTGTTAGTTCGATCATTTTTTTGAACATGACGTAATTTTAAAATTTTATGGTCAACATCTACCTCTACGACAAATAATTGGCAGACCCAATTACAAACACATAAATTACCCAAAACAATAACCCAATTGCAACCTAACCCAAATAAACCCTAGCCCAACAAGTCCATGTCCTAAACTAAACAGTAACTTCAGCCATCGTTATCTTTTAGGTGCAAATCGACGTCGTTTATGGGTAATCGCATTTCTATCCATATTTGAGGATAAGTGCCTTTGTGAGATTTTGGATAAATTGCATTGTAGTTCCGTCATGTTTTTAATAGATTTGAATTTGGTCTCTTTTTTGCATTTAATTACTTTTTTTCGTGCATTTTATTTCTGATTACTTGCAATTTTGTCCCACTAATTATGTTATTTACATTTTTGCACTCTTTAATCCCATTCGTTGTTGATTTAGTCCTTTTATATTTGTTGTTTTGTCATATAATTTGTCATATCATTCATTTTTAGTCTCTATACCTATATTTTTGTTATTATTGCATATTTTTGTCATTAATATTCTTTATATATATAGAATTAAATAAATTTTTTTAATGTTTTTATATGCAGGGATAGACCTAGGGGGTGTTGGGGGCAGCTGCACCCCCTAAAAATTTTAAGTTCCCCTTTATTTTATATATTTTCTTTGTATTTTCTATTGATAATCTAATTCTGCACCCTTTAAACTATTGTAACTTTACACCCCTATATTTCTAATATAGCTTCCTGATAATTTGCACCCCTTACATGAAATCTTGGGTCCGTCCATGTTTATATATATTATAATATATTATAATATATTATTTTATTTATAAAAATATATACTATTTTTATAAATAATAAAAAATGTGTTAATTCATTAAATAAATAAAATAATATTTATATAAAAATGCCTGAAAAAACAACTAAAGTACAGTAGTACACAGTGTAAGCGCACTAAACTCATCCCAATAAAGATCAAGATTGATAAGTAATTGACTCTTGCAAGTATTTGAGAATCTTTTGTTAAAAAACCAAAGGCTCCGTGTATGCTACCAATCTACAGAAACTCTCATATTTATACTGTTTTTTTGTTTCCCTAATTTTTATGGTTTTGAGCTGATTAATTCGGATTAGTCTATATTACATATCTTATTTTGGTGGTTGAATTTTTTATATAGATAAAAACCTTAAACTCAAAATTTATTTAAACGATACAAAATTAATTATTACTTGGAACAAACTTGTCCGTCATAACACTATTTTTTTTCTTTATATATTTTAGTGGTAATGAAATAACAGCAGCTGACAAATATTCCCTGTTGTAAGTGCTCTTTCTCTCTTTCCTTTTCATTTCATATTAGAAGTAGGCCAGCGCATGGAACCCCACCACAAATTCTCCCTCAAGGTGTTTCAATTTTTTTGGCTTTAAGATCAGCTTTTCCCTAGCAAAGTAGGCGATTCATCTCTTTGAAGGCTCCATAGCTTTTGCTTTACCTTTTTTCTCACTCCTTTATCCATGGATACCGCTCAGTGGCCGCAGGTAAACAAGGGTTTCTTTTCTTTTTCCTTTTCCTTTTCTTTTTCTCTACATGAAATCATGACTTTTTTTTTATCTGGGTTGAGTTTTTCAAAGCTAATTAGCTTTGGCTGTGGTGGGTTTCCTTTTTTGCCATGAGATGATGTTGTTCAGCCACCACTAATAGTTGAATATATGTTGCTGTCTGTCGTTTAAGATCTTTCATTCTCTTTTCCTTTGAGAAAGTACTGCACTTTTTCTCTTTCTTTTTTCCTGTCTTGTTTGTTTCTGATCTTATCTTATATTAATTGTCTGAAACAAAACACTCTATTTTGACCATGGAGTCATGGGTTTTCTCCATTTCTTTTGTGTCAGCGAACTGTCGTTAACCCTATGGAAGCTTCAAGAAGGACTAGGCCTCAAAACGATCAAGCTTTGAACTGTCCCAGGTGCAATTCAACGCACACCAAGTTCTGTTACTACAACAACTACAGTCTTTCTCAGCCAAGACACTTCTGCAAGACCTGTCGGAGGTATTGGACCGAAGGTGGTTCCCTCCGGAATGTTCCTGTCGGAGGAGGTTCAAGGAAGAACAAGAGAGCTTTAACCTCACCAGCTTCAACGAAAAAGCTTGCTGATCTGACTGCCCCACCTCAAAACCCTAAGATCCATGAAGGTCAAGACCTTAACCAAGCTTACCCTCAAAACTCCACCTCTTCCTCAACTTCAACTCATCTCAATGCCATGGAGCTGTTCAAGACTGGTATTAATTCAAAGGGTTTGAGTTCGTTCACGTCCATGTCAGTTTCTGGTCTTAATTTTTCCCTTGATGGATTCGAAACTGGCTATGGAAATCTTCAAGGGGTTGAAGAGAGTGGTGCAACTGCAAGGCTTTTGTTTCCTATGGAGGAATTGAAGCAGGTCCCCAGCAGTGGTAACGAGTTCAAGCTGAATAGAGGACAAGGACAATCAAGTGGATATTGGGGTGGGATGTTGGGTGGAGGACATTGGTGAACATTAATAGTGTAATACCACCTTTTAGTTCCCTTTTTACTTGTAATGTGTAGTAGCTTTCTCTACTGTTCGGTCGTTGTGGATGTTTGAAGCTTCTTTTTAGGTCAGCTTCAAAAGGTTGATATTCAGTGCTTTATGTTGTTGATCTTCTAATAGTAGTCTAAAAAGCAATGTAATTAGACCTTGATTGGTGTACTTAAGTTATAAACATGGGTTTTCTTTATTACTAGCAAGGATTCAAATAGTGGTCCGCTATCGTAATAGCGGTATTGTTAGAAAATAACTATCTAGAATGATCAAAATAAGATGTGTTATGTGTAACCGTGATAAAATATTGGGATCGAAATAACCAGTATTTTGTTTGGGGTGGAAGTGACTTGAATGATGGGGCGTCAATCCTTTTGCAGCATTGCTTTCTTGTTTCTCTCTTTACCTTCTTTGTGCTTTTCGATGGGTCACAAAATGTCGGGTCTTATCGGCAACATCTGGGTTTTGGAGAGATTCTTCCGACTCTTAAAAGCAGGACTTGATGAGTAAGTGTGTAGTATAATGAGAAAGAAAACCCAGAAAATATGAATTACTTATGTTAGGTATGACCCCATCCCTGCACATGCTTCTCCATTTTCTTTCTTTCTTTTTTCTTGATGCATTCCGATTTTTCAGGATTTTACCCTAAATAATTTGAATTGACTCGCCTCATATATTTGACTTTAATTGATGAATATTCCTGCAGAGATTTTTTACGTACACAAGGCCTCGAACTCGAAACCTAATTAAGTCATACCAAACTGCTTACCAAGGGATTATCTTTTTTTTGTCCTCTCGGATCCTCAAGACTTTGCCTTAATTAATCTGGACCGACCCATAACCTTGCAAGTTGCAACATACCTTTCTCTTTTTTATTTTTAAACCAACATCAATTGAGGATAATTTATTTTTGATTCTTGAATAATTATCTTCAATAATTCATCCATAACATATTAGGATACACATATATATATATATATATATATATATATATATATATATATATATATATATATATGCTTTCTTTCTTGTATAGCAGTGTACGCCATTTCCATGAGTATAGTATAAAACCCTAATTCACGAAAGAATGAACTTTGTCTTAAACGAAATTATGGGGAAATTAGGGAAATATTGAGTTTGAAAAAGTGGGAAATTGCTGAAGGTAGAAAATTATTTAAGGATTCAGGAGGAAGTTTATAGTAATTGTCGGTGTCGTCCTCGAGTGTTGATGACTTTGGAAAAATCATCTTTTTTGGTTGGTTTTCAGAATTCGAAAGCTTCGTGAACTTTGGTTTAGCTGTAATTTTATAATTTTTTTGCACATCAGAGAACAAATAGAAAGAAAATTAAAATAATAGGATTAAAATGAGTTTTTTAAAATATATATAAATTCTATTTTGAACTTCAAAAATAAATAAAAATATATATTCTTAAAAAGGGTAAAATTTTAATACACAAGCTGTGTAAAAACTCAAATCCTAAATTTCTAACCCTAACCCTAAAAAACTAAACCCTAAACCCTATACACTAAATTCTAGATAGTAACCTTAAATTCTAAACCCTACAACTTAAACCCCTAAACCTTAAACCCTAAACTAAAACCCTAATCCTAAAATTAAAATACACGTATAAACTAAAGTTTACACTGCTTGTGTATCAAAATTTTTTCATTCTTAAAATATGACGCACTTTAAACCTTGGACGCGATCTTAAAAGGTAAATAATATAATTAGGTCACAATATGATTTGAACTACGGTGAAACAACAAAATAACGTATGTCCCTACGATCGCTCCAAATCATAATCTTATCATGAAATTGCAACTCAATGATATTTATTTTTTTAATAAATTCTAATCCTAATTTTATCTAGAGGGGAGAATGAGAATCTTTAGAGGAAGAAAGCGAATGCTACTGTTGGGTCTAGAACCAATGACCTAAAAAATTTAAAAAAAAAATATGAGCAGCTTAATCAACTGGCCAAATATATTGGTTCAACTTAAAATAAGCATTAATAAATGATTAGATATTTTTCAACCACGTATCAAATTCTAATAAACAATGATATATTATTTTTTACTTTTAAGTTTAATAAGTTAAAAAATGAAGTGAAATATTTGAAATTACAAAAAAATAATAAAAAATAATGATTGAAAATGGATTTTTCGGGAAGAAAACGATGACATTGTATTTTCTCCTGATCGAAAATGATATTTTTTTGGGTAGAAGCCGAAGACATCTTTGCCCCTTACCAGTGCATAGATCTCAAAAAATATATGAATTAAAAAATCACTTCAATCGAACACCCAAATATAAAATTATGACATTTCAGAGTTTTCACCTTACCTTTTAAAAACAAACATTGATTTTTTTTTTCATTTAAATTAAACACATAGTTTTCACATAAAAATTTTAATTTTTTATTTTAATTCATGTAATTCAATTTCATTTCAATTTAATTTATAAAACATAAAAATATAAATAAAACAAAGTCACTAGCAACTATAGCCGACAGTTGGCGACGACATTAGCTCAATGTTTTTTAATACAAGACATGACGACTTTTTTTTAACTAATATGCATGTGTATCTTATAATCTATGTTTGAAGTGTAAAACTGTCTATTTTAATAATATTGTCTTCAAAATTCGATAATATATTATTATAATCATAAATTTATTTCCTTAAATAATTTCCTAAACAACCAAAACCCCAATATTTTTAAATCACAATAATTCTTTAATTTTGCCCGAACTTACGATTACTTCCTTCCCGTTTCACATGGTAAGTAATTTCCTTTATTCAAAGGTAAAAATCCCATACATGTTGTGTGGTCATGGATAGCGCCCACAAACATTCTCCTTGGGAGCGGTGCTGAAGAATAATTTCCGTCAACCTTGTAAAATCTTTCAAAGATAGCCCTATGGTATGGTATGATTTATGTTCGCATAAAAAACATATAATTTTATGGGGAAAATTTAATACTAAAGCGGTATAAATTTTAGTTTATACAAATTTATTAGATGTATGGCTTATAGTTTAGATTTAATTCCAACAACCAGTTTATTTAGTAGGAGGATGAACTATGTCCCTTAAATAAGGTCAAGGTTTTGAAGCCTGACGTTGTGAATGAAACACATTGGGTTGGGAGAGTCGCCCCATAATGAGCCTCTGCAGTATCCGATCTGAATTAATTTGCCAATGAGTTGGATATCAGTGGTTAAACAAAAAAAGTTTAGATATAAGGTTTAGAGTTTAGGGGTTTAGTTTGTAGGGTTTATAATCTAGGTTTTAGGGTTATAGTTTAGGGTTTAGATTTTATGATTTTAGGTTAAGAAATTTAGAATTTAAATTTTAAACAAAGGTTGCGTAATATTTTGGCAAAATGACAAAAGATGCCCTCAACGTTTGAATGTTTTGTCATTTGGCCCACTAGTTTTTTTTTGGAGTAAACAACCCCCAACATTTCAATTTGGCCAAATATGCCCCTGTTGGATGGAAACTGCCAGTTAACTAACGGTCAACGGCTGATGTTGACTGGACTTCCCACGTGTTAAGACATGCTGACGTGTCATCATCATATTCACCATGTGTCAACATCATATTCGCCACATGTCATCATCCGGTTCGGCCACGTGTCAGCATGATAGTCAGCCACGTGTCACCATAAAGAAGGGTATAACAAAATAAATTTTTTAAAACAATCTGACATGGCATATGCCACGTCAACAGATCTTAACGCGTGGCAAGTCCAGTCAGAATCAGCCGTTGACCGTCAGTTGACTGACAGTTTCCATCCAACAAAGGCATATTTGGACCAAATTAAAACGTTGGAGTTATTTGCTCAAAAAAATAATAGGCGGCAAATGACAAAACATGCAAACGTTGGGGTATCTTTTGTCATTTTGCCTAATATTTTTGTTACACAACTTTGTGTATCAAAATATAACTATAATATTATGGGAAGATATCTTATGCACTGGCGGTGGAATTTTTTTATGGGTTTAGGTTTAAGGGTTTAGAATTTATAGATTGTGGTTAGAATTTAAGGTTTTAGTGTTAGAATTTAGGGTTTGGGGTAATATGTTAGGAATCTAGGTTTTAACCTATAAACTCTAAACTCTAACCCTAAACTTGTAGGTTTATGTATGGGTAATTATTCTATACACAAGCGGTTGTAAAAACTTTATTTACACAATCGCCTTAGTTTTAGGGGTTAAGACTTTGTTTAGGGTTTAAAGTTTAGGGGTTTAAGTGTAGTAGTTTTAAATTTAGGGGTTGTTGATAAAATTTTGGGTTTAGGGTTAGAATTTAGGGTTTATAGGTTGAAACTTAATTCTTACCTTAAAACCTAAACTTTAACCTTAAACTCTAAACTAAAATCCTAAACCCTAAAATTGAGGCACTTGTGGAAACAAAAAGTTTCCCGACTAATCCCTTGTGGTATTACCCTACTATTATATGTAGTCACAAGACTCTCAAAGGCAAAATGGTAGTTTTTTTTAATATTATTTATCCCCAAGGTGTTCACCACTTGGTAAACAATTGTGTTTAAATTCAAAGCCGTGAATTGAGGTTCACCATCCCCTTATCATGGAGGTCCTTTTCTTGCCAAACTCCGGTATGATTTCCCTCTTTTGCTGTCCTGAAATTGTCAACGGGATGGGGCAAGGTTTTCAACCATTCCGAATCAGCCCTCTAGAGTGTCGGCCATGATTACAATCTCATGTACGTTTACCTTCACAAATGGAACGGGTGATTCTAGGGTAGGGCGGGATTAGGGTGAGATTAAAATAAGACAGATTTACACAAATTTTTATTAAATTGATGTAGCTATATAAATTCTTATAAAAATGGTAATAATTTATGTAGTTACATAAGTTTTTACCAATTCATACATAAATTATTACAAAAATGATAAAAATTTATATAGTTACATAAATTCTGCCTCAGTTTAATCTCACCCTAATCCGCCTCAATTTAGTCCTATACAAATATTTGCTCTTGGTTGCATGTAGTTTTCTAATTGTATATAGTATAAATAATATATCATCTAAAATTTAATGATATATGATATAGTTGCCTTAAAAATAATTTTAAATATTAAGCACTGGACATTTTACTTAAAAAATTTAAATACCTAAAATATAATTTTAAATTAATTTTCAAATAAACCTAGAAAAAATAACTTATTTTCCCATTAAAGTGTAAACATGGCACGCAACTTGCAATAGCTATGGCATAGGGGGGCGTCACATATGGTGAAGCTATATTCAAAGTCGGTGGTAATCAGGCTGATGCTCTTGCAAAGTCACCATCACATTTCAGACATCAAATTCCTTTCATTTTCCTTTTGTTCACCATTATGAATCATTGCAACTTAAGAACTAAACTTCCACACCACTTTCACAATTAAAATGACCACAACTTAGGTGATAAAATTCGGAGTAAAAGTTTGAGAGGTTAATTTAAAATTTAAAAATAATTAAAGATTTAAATAAAAATTTTCAAAAATTTTAAATAATTTAAAGAGGTTTAATCAAAATTTTTAAATTTTTAAAGTGATTTAATTAAAATATTTAAAATTTTAAAACTTAATATAAAATTTTAAAAATCTTTTAGGACTAAATAATTTTTTAAAAAATTTTAAAAATAACATTCAAAATTTTCAAAATTTAGGGCCTCTAGCCCATTAAAGGTTTTGTTCCTAGGTGCATCTCAGAAAATTTTTTTCTACTAAAAGAGAACTGGATAAACCAAAAAACATTACAAAAGAATCTTCAGACCAGGAGGAACAACATTAGGTGTTAGTCCGAAAAATTTTAGTCATCCAATCGACAACTTTATTACAGTACCTAGGGACATAAGAGAAACAACAACAAAAGAAAAAAAAAAGACAAAAAAATATCTTCTTCAGTGACCGTCATATCTCAAACATCGAATGACTTAAATTTTAAACGGTTAATAAGGTTAAGATTGTCCGATTCTAGGATAACCGTCGTATCTCAGAAAGGGTTTCCTAATAACTAAACTTAACTAGGTTATGTTACATAGCGGAAGACAACTGTATTCGAAATATAATTTTCGTGAGACGTAATTAATATATCGTGAGGGTATAAATCTATAACAAAATACAACTTGCATACCGTAACTATAAAAAGATAATATATTAAAGAAGATAAAACAAAACATGTTTCACTAAAGTTCACTCGTGACCTTATAAAGAATGATGATATAGATGTTTGACAAGATATTTCATGTGAAAAACTAGTAATTTGTTCCCCAAGGCATTGTCGACTACCATATTTGAGATGTTGGTCAATGTAATTACAATATGTCAAACTTAAGAATGTTGACAAGGTTACTAGGGGAGTAAATAACATGTTGTACTCTTTTTTTTCTTCTTAATCTAGGTATTATCCTATAAGGTTTTCTACCAAAAGGTTTCAATGGGACACCAATGTTGATATTGTGTACACATTTCATTCTTCAATTTTTGCCCACTAGAGTTTTCCTAGTAAGATTTTTTTTTACAAAAAACATAATATATTTAGGGTTATATTTTGATACTTAAGCTGCGTAAAAAAATTACACTACCTTTCATATTTAAACTATAAAATCTAAATACTTAAATCTTTAACCCCAACACTCTAAAACCTAAACCCTAAGCTCTAAATTCTAATAATAAACCATAAACTTCACACCCTACAACCTAAGCCTCATCCTAAATCTCTAAACCCTTTCAAAGTATTTTCCTAGACATCTAAAGTGTTGGAAATAATTTTTATTATTGTGGATGTCCATAAATACTTGATTCGGGATCTACTAATTGATTAAGTGATCAAAGATGCTCATGTTGCCCCATCTTGCATGGGTTCGAATTCTGACATTTGTCTTGAGAATGTAAATCTCTCTCTACTTAATAAAAAAATACTACTTGATTCAAAAAATCACAAGAAAAACATTCATTCTTCTATTTTTCTATTTTGACAAATTGTTTGATCTGATGCAGTACTATAATGTCTGGTTAAGAGTAAAACCCACCATAAAGCACCATACATGTATGGTTGATCTAATAAGTATTAGACTGGAGCAATTGCTGCATACAATTATTAGACTGGAGCAAAATAACACAGGGAACCATGTACCGTTGGCATATATGTGTGTGTGTGTGTGTGTTTATAATGGAAAATGGTCTGATCTAACAAGAAACAAAAAAGAGATTCGGAACGTGTAAAATTCCAGAATATGGTTCGAACTATGACAGAAATGACGACATTCATGTATGCCTTGAATATGAAATGTCTCATAACAGAACATGAGACAAGAATGATGCATGATGTATTCTAGTGTAGACAAACTAAAACATAACATGAAAATAATTGCTTGGTAAATGCATGATTCTTTCTACTTTGTATCACTTTTTTTTGTACAAGTATAGAATGAATCATAGGATCAGAATTTCTGCAATATTCTCCCCTAACTTAACTAGCACTCACAAACAACCAGCAGAGTGCCGGCCCGATAAGGTAGCATCTTTGCATTCTTCTAAATCAACAATGACTTTCCATGAAACTACAAGCAATATAAGGAGAAGCAGTAGAAATTTAAATTCAGTACAAGTCTAGGGATTCTAGAACCCGGCGAGCATGGATGTGAAGGGCTGTCAGTCTCTGGTCTGGATCAAGGGTTGAGCCGAACTGACTTGCAGCCCATATCAACGAAGCAGATTTTTCACCAAAAAGTCGTCTTACATCTTCATGAATGGTTGCCATGGGAGACCTTTCCCTCCCATTTACATGCCCAATGAGTAGAAGCAAAAACTCTCCACATTTCAATCTGATCAGCAAAATGATCTTTCTTTTTCAGTTAAACTGAATTAGTGAGATGTTGCTTAGCATTAAGAGGAAAAACAAACAGGATTTTAAACAGGACCATCAGAAAATGAGAACAAGGACTTGAATTAATATCCCAATTTTCAAAAAAAAGAAAAATCCCAACTACTATTTTTAAGTACCTGAGATTTTCATCCACTTGCTTGTCTCGTATGAGCTCTGCAACTTCCTCAATGCCATTACATGCTTCAAAATCCTGGGAAGAAATAGCAGAAACGTCACGCAGATGTGCAAGGAATGAATGAATGAACATACGAAAGATATCATCAACCATAAGCCTACTTTGGTTACAAAGTTAAGATTAAAACTTCTGCTAAACATCAGAGAAGATGAATTTTCATGGAACTAAACTGAATGTTTCGAATCCTTGTTACAATGTTTCTGTTTTAGTGACAAACCACGATTCAATGAAACTAAGTTTCTGGGAAGACATAAAAGATGTAAATAGTGGAGAGACCACACCAAATCTAAGTATCTAATTCATGAGGCTTTGGACTATCCGACTAGGGAGATCATTTTGATGAAATATTCATTAGCTTCTACAAGTCTATATACTGTTCATCTCGTTGAATGGCCGTAAGTAACCAACCAGTTACTTGAAAAAAATTGAGAAGGCAAGGGAGAGAACCAGAGGTTATTTCTTCTTCAATAAAATAACCAAAATTAAGGGGGTACCAAGTAAAGTCGGACTATTCTTTTTCTTTCTCCTAGTCAAAAGGAAAATGCTGAAGAACAACACCTTTACTATTTTTAGTACTACTGACGGAGCTAACAATCCTTGACAACTTAAATTCTTTAATAATTAAGATGGAGAAGCTTTATGAATAGCACAGAACAAGTTTACAAAGTATTGTCCAAGCTAAAACACATATCAAGTTTATGCAACCACGATGATGCAGGAAAATAGGCCTGTGATAGAGTGTCATTGGCATTATAATACTGAGAGCTGTTAATAAAAGTTGGCAGCCAAAATTGAAATGAAAGTAGTGGACTATAAGTTGAAACTAAATCATTCGTGAATTTAGCAATGCAACATATTCATCAGGCCAAAAAGGATAAAATACCATTTGATTGGCTGTGGAATCCAACATTATTGAGATTAAAGCATCCAGACATGCACCTTGTTCAAGAACTCCTCGAGTTGACAAGACATTCATTAAAACCTGTATCATATCAAGCACTCAAAATTTAGATTACATGCTATGCTATATAACTAAAACTGAATACTTGCACCATTCTTGAAACATTTTTTTGCCTGTATCATATCAAACATTCTTTGAATTAATAGAAAAACTAGAGGTTATTTATAAGCCTAAGTTTTCTTGAGTTCCAATTTCTTTCGAACTTGTTTTTCAGCCTTATTTCTTTTGGTTCATTACTATTTTCTCCCTATACTACATCCATTTTGGAAATCAAAGCCTGATTAGATCCTAAGGTTTAAAGTAGTTTCCTGTTAGGCCATGACAGGATGTGTTAGAGCTGGAGGAAGAGGACATCGGTATCAAGAAACAGAATTGGCTGTGCTACGATGAGCGATTGAAGAATTGTCACATGCAGTTCATGCTTGGCTGCAACAGGAACAAGTGAGAGCCCAGATGGAGATTCCAAAAGGTGACCACAACCAGTTTGACAATACCGGAAGGTACTCTTACTGATGAATCCAATTTTGGTTTTAAAGAAAACTCCTTACATGATGCTGGACCTACAAACCCTGGAGTACGAATTGGAGGAGCAGTTGGTTCATGCCCTTGAATCGAACAAGGGTGCAATTAATGTTGAAATTGCTGATTGTGATGGGAAGATGCACATGGAAGAGCAAGATTGTGATATGTTAGAACCAATCTATGATGAATATCCTTAGGAAAGTGAAGAAGTTGGTTTGCATCCTGTTCAAGGAGAGTTTTTGGTTGTGATGCGCATCAACTTCTTCACTTTCCTCAGGCTATTCATCATAGATCAATTCTAACAATATCATAATCTTGCTCTTCCATGTGCATCTTCCCATCAAAATCAGCAATTTCAACATTAATTCCACCCTTGTTCGATTCAAGGGCATGAACCAACCACTCCTCCAATACATCTAATGATGCGGGAGCTTAATTTATAGGTATTTTATTATTTCAGTTTTATTTTATAATATTTAATTTAAGTATTAGATATATTTTGGACAGCTAATGTTATTAGTTTTCTTAAGGTTTAAGTCTAGGGTTAAGAATAAAACTTTATTTGCAAGAAAGTCTAGAAACTTTGCTTGCAAGAAAGAAAGCCTATATAAATAAGTTGTAGGCTTTACAGCCAAAATTAATTTTTATTATTACTTTCTTTGAATTAATAGAAAAACTAGAGGTTACTCACAAGCCTAAGTTTTCTGGAGTTCCAACTTCTTTCGAACTCATTTTTCAGCCTTATTTCTTTTGGTTCAATGCTCTTTTCTCCCTATACCAAATCATTAATACTCCACACGGCTATGCAGTTGGTTCAAGTCCTCCCTCTTTCGCATTATATGTATATATAAACAATAATAATCCACTATCTTATGTTTGAAGAGTATTGTTAAGCATAGAAGATTCTAATTCCATGTTTTTTTTCTTCAAATCACGTGTAACAACCTCCAAGTCAAGTTTAGTTTATTCCAACCTCCAAGTTGAGTTTAGTTTATTCCAAAAGACTAATATTGTTTATTGAGGGATACAAATTAAAATTCTATAGTTTAGTTAGCTTATGTTCTTCAAGTAAAAGCTAAAATTAAAACTTAGCATGTCTTTCTTTTTGCCAGAAGATCAAATTCGTGGTTGCATGTATGAACTCTAAATTTAAACTACAATAATCCAAAAGCAAATTATATTGATTTAAAATTATTCATCAATAATATTTATTACCTATTACAAACCATACCAAAATTATGAAAAACACATATGATGAACAGAATTAGTTATTTAATAAATGTTTAGAGAATATTTTATTCATGAACATATTATCATCAGTATCAGATGAGGAAATGCTGCCTGTTAATTTGTATTCCTAAAACACGAGTGGTTAAATGTAGGCAAATTGCAGATGTGAAACAATCCCGTATTGTATGTTTTAACATAATTTGGCATACCTTAAAAAATACATATAAATTGCAATGCTTAGTACTAGATACTAGAATGATATTAATGTTCACTTTTCAATACTGATTCACATTTCTCATGAACAAGAGATTTGTCAGTCATTCAAGCAAGCAAACTTTTTATAGAACGTACAAATGTATATCAAAATTCTGGTATACCATACAGTTTCTTAAAAGTGAATATAGAATTACCGTGATGGCTTTATGTTGATGGGCCAAATAAGTGCTTTGAGGGTGAAGTAGACAGCAACCTTCCAAGACTCTGAGCGCAAGAGCAACTTCTGAATCCGTGGAAGGACTTTTAACCTTCATTGGCTCCACGCTGAATATGTGATCCAAGCTTCCCACCTTTTCATCCGCTGTTTCTTTCAATGAATGCTCAAACAACACCGGAACCACTGCCATCAACAGAGTCATATTCACACATAAAAGTTAACAAAATAAAAAACAACGGATTCTTTAGGAGGGGATTTGAAGATCATGAACCTTGGAGCTCGGGGATGGACTGAGTTTGGGAAAAGAGACTGATGGAGGAGTCAGATTGAGTTATAGATCGAAGCGATTTTAGGAGGAAACGGAGGCCACGGACTCGGAGGAAAGAGAACTCGGCGCGGGCGTCACGTAGGCCGGTGCGGAGAGCGAGGGTGACTTCTCTGTAGATTCGTTGTTTTTTAAGAGAGTTAACTAGCTCTTCAACCGCAGTCGTTGCAGCAGCCGCTGCTGCTTCTGATTCTGGATCTCTCGGCGATGATGCAGACGGAGGTTCGTTTGAATCTGTCGTCTTGCTCCATAATGCTTCTTTCAAATTCATCTCTATTAAACAGTCTTCTATTGGATTTGAAAATCTCTACTTTCCTTTTGGTCCTGTTTGGTTCGAAGGAAATCTGGAAAGAAAAAAAAAACTGTGTTCCGACGAGACGGAAAATTAAACCGGAGAAGATATGGGAACGTTTTTTCTTTGGTAAACTATTTAATTCTATTTTCTCAATTCTATTTGAACCATTAAACTGTTGTCTCATTTCTATTTTGATCGTAATCTTTTAATTTTATAGATTAGACCATTAAATTATTTAAATGACATCAATTAAGATATTTGTAAAATTATAGACTATAAATTTTAATTACTATTTTAAAATTCTAAAACTCCATATCTAAATCCTAAATTAAATTTATAATTTCTAAAATTAAAATACGTATAAAATTTTTAATTTACATGGCGATGTAGTGAATATAAATCATTATAACATACTCACTTTGTTGAGAATATACCCCCCTCTCTCTCAACAAAAATGTTGCAGCTTTTATGCGTTACTTTTTACGTAAATAATACCATATACCATTAAAATTTAAATGTTGTATTGTATATATTATTGAATTTTTAATTATTTTAATTATAACATTAAATTTTAGTTTTCACATCAACTATTTCACTTCACTGATAACTTACTAACGACGCTTGACGTAACTGACAAGTACTGATATGGATGGAGAACCAAAACAATGCATTTGAGACCTAAAATGACATCGTTTTGATGAATAAAAATTAACAAATTAATACCTTAAGTAAAATGATAAATGTTTTTTTTACTTTAATTAGTGGTACAGTGTTTGATTATCGTTACGGTATAAAACAACTTTAATACTAATGATGGATAAATATAAAATTTTATAATGTCGTAAAAAAATAAATTAATGATTTTTATAATTTTTAAAAGTTTCATTATCAAAATAGTATTTTTTTAATAGTTGCATGACTACTAAATTATTTTACCCTTGATATTTTGAGTTACTTTGATGTTCTACAAATTCAGCGAAACACAATCGTATAAATACTTATACAGGGAACATAATTTTTTCTTGTTGAAGTCAGGTCAGAACCCTAACTTAGGATTTTAAACCCCAAACCGAAAGAAATTTCCTGATTAAAGGAGGGAAACGAAAACCTAAAATCCCAATCTGCGAGTGAGATGCAATGGGAGTGATTAAAGAGGGTAGAGTCTCGGGAACGTTGCCGAGCAATGAGGCGTTTGCCGTTCACTATCCGGGCTATCCTAAAACGACCGCTCGCGCCATCCAGACTCTTGGAGGAACCGAAGGGATTCTCAAGGCAATTTTCTGTAACTATTTTATTTGTTCGTATTTATTTATTTCAATTATTTTTACTTGTGCAAGCTTGGGAATTATATTTTTGTTCCCTCTTAACAGGCTCGTAGCTCGCTGTCAAACAGATTGGAGCTCCATTTTCGTCCCGAAGATCCTTTCTCGCATCCTGCATTTGGTGATTTTCGTCCCTGTAACAATTTGCTGCTTAAAATATCGAAAAAGAAGTGTTCTAATGGACAAACTGCTGAAACTTCTAGTAAGTTACACGAATGTTCAACATCAGGAGTAACTGATTCGGAAAATCCGGGACAACCTCCTCAAGTTGAAGTGCAGAGACCAGAAGAAGAAGAAGGAGAAACGGAGCTTTGTGCCGACATCGTTTCTCGTGTCTCAGAAGCTTATAATTTTGATGGTTAGGATTCATTTTTGTTTGTTTTAAGAACGAAGTACGGGTTATTACTGTTTTAGAAATGGAGCGAGGTGATAACTGATAAGTGCTTGCTTTGAAGTTTGAATTTTCCGTTTTTGGTGAAGGAATGGCTGATTATCAGCATGTCCTCCCGGTTCATGCCGACGCTGCCAGGAAAAGAAAGAGAAATTGGGAGGAAACGGAGGGGCCATCCTTTGGTGAGGTCTTTATGGTTCTAGCTTCAACATGTAATCGAAATTAAATTAAGTTCTGCTTGATAAGTTTATTTCCTTCCTTTACTTGTTTCACAGGAAAAGGTGGGTTTATGGATGTGGATCAGGAGGATGTGATGATGATATTGCCCCCGCTTTTTTCACCCAAAGATATGCCAGAGAATGTAGTGTAAGAAATCTATGGCATTTTACTTCCCTTTTATTGTATATTTATTTTTGCCATTTCTGTTTTGATTAAAGGAAGATTCTTAAATGAAGTTCATATTCTTAGTTCTGGAAAGGTGTGAGAGTAATGTGAAGCGTTTATACTATTAATATGGCCAGGGTTGTACTTAAATGTACTGATCTATAAGCTCTTATTTTTGAAGAAGGGTTAAAATGAACAGTTTTAATTTGCATTTCTAATAACCACAGATATTTTTTTCTGGAAGATTAAGCTTTTAAAAAGTTGTAGAACGTTATTGTGTAAATGGTTACATGGAAGTTAAACGTTGTTTGCAGTGTTTGATTTATGCTATCTAATTCTAGACTACATGGAAATGTTGATTTGAAATGCTTTGCTCTTTGGAAATACTTTCTATTTCAGGTTAAGGCCATCAACCATCTCAAGTTCAAAAAAGAAACAAGAAGGAGTTGTAGAGTTTAGTGCTGAGGTATTGACTAAAATATTTTCTTCCTGCAACATATGCACTGAACCGCATTAAACATGAACATGTCTTTGAGCCTCCGCAGCAAGCAAATGCAGATGCACATGCTCAACCATATACGTGCCTATGATTTAAGTCTTTAATAATATATCTATAAGGATTTTATCCAGGTGTTAGCACATTTGTAGTAAATTATATAGGCACATGTCTCGCTAGGTGGTTTGATCAAGAATACACTTTTTTTTTAATTTTTAGTTGTATTTTTTTTCCACACTGTGACATCCCTCTACCCAGTCAAAAGTTTATGACATCTTGCCTTTGTAATGTCATGATAACACTGAGCAAGAATTTTGTTGATACCGAACTAAATATGGAACAAATGAAGCTCTGTTGCTTATCTAAGTTTGTGGTGGAGTGGACATCAATTCTCTTTCTTTTTAATAGTGCTACTTGTTAAGTTTTTCATTGTCTGTATCATTAAAACAACGTGTGCTTTCTTGGCTGCAGTTAATATCTCCTTTCTTTTCAGCAACATCTTATCTTAGCAAGGAGAGATGTTTGAACTGCTAATTTTGTTTCCTTCCATGCAGGTTGACCTAGAGCCAGGCCTTGCAATTGATTTCAACATTAAAGATATCCTGATGATTGCATTTTACCTTTCTGCTGGATTTTGTATTTTGTTTTCTGACAACTAATGTCAGTATATGCTTATAGTCTCTCTCTAGACCATATTGGCTTTAGATTCTTTTGGATCTAACCTTTAATTTCTTTATATTGAAGAAAATCTTTTATAATGATTCAGTAAGAAATTTTTTATTCTCTATTAATACACACACATATATATACATATTTGCAAATATAGATGGAAATAATTAACTAAAATGGGAGACTCTAACATGAACAATGTGTAGATTTATTCACCATCTCCCTGTTGGACTTAGCGTTCGCACAGGTTCCTAAGAATGTGAACTGGGAGGAACTTATATCCCAAGGTTCAGAGCAGTGGGAGTGGCAGATGACTGTATCTAAGCTGTTTGATGAACGACCTATATGGCCCAAGGAATCGATAACTGAGCGCTTGCTTGAGAAAGGTCTAAAATTTAGCCATGTGGTTCTTAAAAGGTCTTGTCTGAAAACTTCCACTCCTATTTATTAACAAAGTTTTTCCTGGAACAGTTGAACTCGCTTGATGTTCTTATCTCTCTCCTTTCAGGCTTCTACTTAGGGTTGCTTACTACTTCTCAAATGGGCCGTTTCTAAGATTCTGGATCAGAAAAGGGTATGATCCTCGCAAAGATCCTGATTCTCGCATGTAAGAGTTCTTCTTGAAATAATCTCCTTTGTTATATCTTATGCTTGATGTTAAGTCAAGTGCAGGGTGCTTACTTCTGTATTTTCTTTTACCAGATATCAGAGAACGGACTTTCGTGTACCTGAACCATTGCGGAATTATGCAGATGCTAACGCAGCTAATAAGTAAGTTTATATTTATGTGTTTGAATATACGAGATCCGATATCTGATAGTTTGGTTTTGTTAGACTCCTTTTAGGTCTAAAATTAGAGAATTTTATGTCCACAATTTATAGCACAATATACTGTAATTAAAGGAAGGTGTTTGCTCATCGAATTTAGTACTTAGCATTTACATCAGTGTTGTCAAGGTTGCTTGGTGCACTCAAGGGGAAAAGAGTTTCATATAGCCCGAGGCGTAAGGCACAAAAAAGTGCTCACCTGAGTAAAATATATATATATATATATATATATATATATATATCAAAGTTCAAAGATACATAATCTTTGCAATTTGTTCATATATACGGCTCAATCAGATTAGACTTTGCAAGATGAAATTTTTCAATAAATATATAATAATAATAAAGAACAGAACTCTAAATATAAGATTATAGATATATAAAAATAGAAAATATTTCATGCACTAGCGGTAGAAAACTTGTTTTCCACAATTGGGTCTAATTTAATGTTTAGAGGTTTAGTTTATGGTTTAGGAGTTTATTTTTTAGGGTTTTGAATTTAGAGTTTAAGGTTAGAATTTTGGGTTTCTTACACTAGCGGTGGAAAACTTGTTTTCCACAATTGGGTCTAATTTAATGTTTAGAGGTTTATTTTAGGGTTTAGGAGTTTATTTTTTAGGGTTTTGAATTTAGAATTTAAGGTTAGAATTTTTGGTTTCAAGTTTAGGAGCCAGTGTTTAGGTTTTAGGGTTAGAGATTTAGGTTTTATATTATTGGGTTTAAATAGGCATGCTTGTGTAAAAAAGATTTACACGGACAATGCATCAAATGTCAACTCCTAAAAATATATCCAAAAGTTCACCATCTTTACACAAATTAAAAGAATATACAAAATTACAAATACTCAATCATATTTAATTCTTTACACAGATAAAGAACACAAATATTTATCATATTTGCAGTTACACGTGCACTACATATATTAAAAGAGTTAAATATGTCCCACTTTCCACCATTACAAAATGACAAACAAAAAATAATGAAAAAAGTACAGTATAAATCTATAAACATGGACAGGACAACAGTGAACCAGTGCTCTGTTTTTTATTCTAAAAGAAAAAAAATACACTTCAAAATCAAAATTAGAGGGAAAAGAACACCATTACAAAATGACAAACAAAAAATAATGAAAAAAGTACAGTATAAATCTATAAACATGGACAGGACAACAGTGAACCAGTGCTCTGTTTTTTATTCTAAAAGAAAAAAAATACACTTCAAAATCAAAATTAGAGGGAAAAGAACAGACGGTAGAATAGGTAAAGGAAAGAGAAGGAAAAAGAAAAACCATGTTTACTTTTCTGACTACCCTGGAGATGAACTTTGAAGTTTAAAACACTGCTTCACGCACGGTTGTACTTGTTTCGACGGTATAGTTCCAGTCCTCGACAGTATTCTTGTTTTGAAGTTACAATAAAACAGTGGCTGAATAGGATTTGTTTTAATGAAAAGTAATAAAAAGTAAAAATAATTTTATATTAACTAAATAAAAGTATTTTATTATACTTTTAACATAAGGGGAAAAATGGAAATTGAATAGTCAAATTTACTAAAGCTAGCCTCTTTTGCACCTTGCTTGGAATAAAAAAGCGCAGGAGGTGCTCAACTCTTTAAAACCGACTCGCCTGGGAGGGTGTGAAGCGCTGTTCTCTTCAATGGCTGCACCATAGCGCCTAGACACGCCTCAACAACACTGATTGACATCAGTTGCTTTATATTCCATTCAGTCCAAATGCCTGTGCCGAGTTTTAATGGTTTGTTTGAAGATTATTTTCTAATAATTTTTTTTATCACACAGCTTGAAGCATAAGTGGGGACATTTATGTTCTTTCCAAGTATTTCCTTACAAATGCCAGACATTTTTACAACTATTTGAACTGGATGATGATTACATTCAACAAGAGATAAGAAAGCCTCCAAAAGTAGTAACATGCAATGTGAGTCTATTATCTTCAGTGTTGGGCAGACGTGTTGGTTATTTTATCTATGGTGTCATCCAATGGATTTGTTTTTTATTTTACTTTTTACTTCCCTTTTCCTCTAGAACAGAAGTTTATACAATGGCGGTATAAGAGTCTTAGATGATTTAAATTTATTTTTTGGAGTGATATATTATCCTCACATTTCTTGCATATAAGTTAAATTGTAATTCATTTTGCAATTCTATAGAAATTGTTTAAGGCTTATTTTATGTAGAAACTTTGCAGTCGAAAACAGGATGGTTCTCAGAGTGTTTGCTTGATTGCCTGAGACTTCGTGTAGCAGTGAGGTTCTTGTCAATATATCCTGAAGCTGGTGCAGAAAACATACTGAAATCGTACTCTGATGAATTTGAGAAGTTAAAGAGATCATGCATGTACAAGGATGTCTTCAACTTTCATCAAGAAGAGCACCAGCAAACTAATAAAGGTTCAAATAAGCAACCCTTTCTTTAAGTTTCTTGACATCTCATCTTTTATTCGGTTTTTTAAAAAAAGAATTGGGTTTTGGTAATGAGTTCCTTAAGCACTCTTTAAGGTTAGTTAAGATACTATTTACAGTTATATTTTTATATTGATTGCATCAGGAAATAGTTAATGTGATATTTCAACTCTGCGAAAAGAGTACTTAATATGGTCACCTTAATAATATCCTCGTCAATTCTTGGTTCATTTAACTGCCCTACTTTCATTTTGTTGTCACTTAATATTGATGATAATCTTTCGTCCTTATCTAGCAAAGCAATATTGAAAGTATTGTCATTCAATGTGATTTTAATATATTCATTAACTCTATGTTGTTGACTTATGCTTCTCTTTTCTTGAATCTATTTATTTGCCACATTCCTCCTTGCTGCAAATTTTGGTTTTCCATGTCATCGCTGATTTTCTCCCCGGCCAATATTACTTATACATATTTTTCAATTTTCTTGGTGAATTCTTAGGACCTTTCATTCAAAACGAGATTGCATTCTTCATGTATCAGACTGGTTTCACTAGCTGCACTAGAATAACCATATAAGTTGCTAATACTACATTGGAGCTTATAGGTGATGAAGATAACGAAAGACCCAAAAGTTCTGATAATGAGGAAGATGAAGTTGAAGCTGATGATGAAGAGGAAGAGGAATTGGATGCGTATGAGACACTTAATCTGGTAAATCATGTGTTTATTATTTGTTCTACTTTTAACATTGTTGTTAACTCTTAACTGATCATGATGTTACTGTATATTTTCCTTATTTCATGTTTTTGTTCTCAGAATAAGAAAAAACCAAAAAAGGATCTTTATTGATTTCTTTTTTCATTTGTAGGGTGATGAGGATGATGAAATATCTTTGCAACCTGATGCATGTATCCTTGAATCAAGGCTGTCTGTGCTTTTGTTGAAAGCTTCTGTCTTTTAAATAGGATGGTAATTTGGCAGTTAGACGGGCTTTTGAGTATGTGTTGGAAAAGCACATTTAGGGGCATTTGCTACATATTAAATTGATTGACGTTTGTCTTGTCTACAGGCTTAAAGATTTGTTATCACTTACTCTTTTATGCAATGCAGGCTGACGGGCCACTTCTTTTTGCAATAGTCGCCTACCATATTAGGTAGGTTATTGTGTTTGCATATAAGAGTAAGCCTGCATTGATATAAGCTAAGCTCTTTACGTTAAAATTGGTTCTCTTGTGGTAGCTTAAGAATGAAAAAAATATGATTACAGATCACTTAAGTCATACTTCCGTAAAAATCTTGTTACGGAGCTAAAAATGAATTTATATTCTAACTTGTTAGTATATACTGATATTTTTACTGTGGTCGGTTAAAGCATTTGAATTTTAAACTATTATAGGTCTTCAGTTTCAACCTCGAAGTATCTAAGCTTTTCATACGTGCATAGATGTACACATGCATACAGAAACATTCTGATATGAACCTATATATGTTTAGTATTTGGTTTGTTTCCCATCTACATGTTCCTTGTCTGCTTGAAATTTCCTTTATATTACGTAGATTTAGATATGGAGAACAACTCTAGGACATACTTGCAAGAGCTTTTTGGCAGCTTTCCATCGACTGTATCTGGTGCTGCTGATGCAATACAGGCAGAAGATGCTAGTGATGGAGAATATCAAATATACGAGCAATTTAGTGATACTAACTATTCTGATGATGAAGAAGAAGATGATGGTGATGACAGCTAACATTCCTAATCCAGAAGTTTACAGGTAGCTTTCCTCCCAAGGGTTCTGCTTCCTTTTTAGTCCTCCATGCTTCACTTACAGCACAACTATCCAAGACTCGTAATGGATTTTTTTTTATTGATTATTCAGTTAGAGAATATAGCTAGTATTTTTCCCAGGCTATGCTTTTTATAGAACAACTCAAACTAATACTAATGCATTATTATTATTATTTTGAAGTTATTGAAACTTGTACGCTCTTATAACATCTCTGCAAAAAATTATAGCCGAGACTTCAAAATAGAACCTATCTAATTTGAACATTAGATTTTAGAATTTCCCGTCATATTTTACAGCATTCTAAAATAGGTTGGACTTTACATTGTTGCTTTTTCTTAGGCAAATGGGATATTTATGTGGATTTGCAGATTCTTGGAGCTACATGTGGTAGGGTGGTGAAGCTTTACAGTTGGTCTTGCAAGCTACTGAGAAGGGTGACTAGATATCTGCATATTCCAATTGCAGGTTTTTCATTTCAGCTCCTAAATTATGAATTATCAGGTAAACTTCTGTAATGTTTAATGCATGATTAGTATATTCATTACTTTTATGGACTTCGTATGTGACGATACTCGGAGCGACATATCGAATGGCAATTTTGGTCCAAGAATTTCATACCATGCTAATATTATACGTAATCAACTTTCCTGATTTCATGAATTTTCTTTTAGCCAAGCTGGTTTGTGGTTTACTTGGAAGAAACATTGTGGCTTTAATCTATAACTTCTACCCAAGTTTTGATTCCGAAACGAATTCCCAAGACTAAATCATCACAATTGGAGTAAATAGACTCCTGACTATAGTATGCTTTTTTAATTGAATATCTGACTAAATCATCAATTGCATAGAGTGTTGCTCATATGGCCCCGGACATCCATCCCCACACCCGAACGTATTGCCCCTTCCCCCCCCCCCCCCAAAAAAAAAAAAAAAAAAAATTGCTGCTTATCCATACATCCCTGAGACCAACAACATGCCTATAACCGGGGATTAAGAGGAATATCAATATCATCATCATCCACCAGACCCTCCAGCATCTAAGAATGGATGAGTTATTTGGGTGGTGGAGTCTCGAAGATGATGCAATTTATGGTCTATGCGTGATTTGGTTAAGTAAACCTGAATCGGTATCAGACTCAGAGATCAAAGGCAGAGAAACCTTCTGCAGGTGAAGCACCGCTGGGGCCATTTATTAGAGTTGGAAACTGTAACCTCTTTTTAACAAGGAACAATATCACTGTTGACTGAATGTCATGCTGTGGTACCTGTAGCATAAACTGGATTTTCATCCTCATAGGGGCTGACTTACCCTTTCTTTTTTCATTCCTGAAATGAAATATTAAAGCTTATCATCTTCTTAATGGGGATGAATGAACCTCAAGCAAACACAGCTTGACAAAATACAATAAACTTACCCATAGAGAAGCCCAGTACAGACGAACCTCTGAATCATAGCCTGCTTTGAATTTCATGTCTTTGTCATACGCGTGCTTGCACGCGGCACTCCAATAGTTTGTATCAAGACTGTACCAGTAGCTGCACATAAATACATACGATTCACCACTTCAATCAACTCTCCATATCTCAAGAATCTATATCATGTTTTACTAACCTCAATTTATCCAAGGGACTGACGCGTCGCTTGAACGCAAACGATGCACTATTTTTTGGCAGTGAAATGCTAGGAATAACCGACTATGTCCCATCCTGCAATTATAGAACCATCTACTAAAGCACTCGAGAAGCTCGAAAATTTACCCCTCCATAATCTTTGAAATCCAACATTTTCACCTCAGTCAATTTTGAAATCTAGCTATCTGAATAAACAAGAATGTAAGCACAAAACGATAGCATTGAGGGAGAAACCACCTTATATGAGTATCTTAGTTTCAGTTCTTCATCCGAGTAACGTGCTGTGCCTACGCCTTTCCAAATTGGACCTTTAACAATTCCATTTAATGACAATTTGGGCACAGCATCCTGTTCCCTCTCTAATGGAACTTCTCCCATGGGAAATCTAAATGTCGCTTTGGGCTATATAGCAACAGGAAAGTTGAGATGAATTAGAGAGAAAAACAACTACGACCCACCTTTAAATATATTAGAGTAGAAGCATAAAAATGCAATAACATTGCCATTAATCAAGTGTTTTAAATGATGCAAAATTGGGTATAGCACATACATAGTGCAACTCAGAACCGCAAAAACTGGTTGAAAGTGAATTAGTACCAAATACTTGATTGTCTGATAAATGGTCCTCAATTGTCCTTAACTACATGTTAAGTGATTCATTTGCACTAGTAAAAACACTAGGATAAACGATGCTCACCAACGAAATATCCGGGATAGGTGCCGACACTTGAACAACATAGCTGGGCTCAGCAAGCTTTGCAATTACTGCCACTTCACCTTGTGCCTGAGAACATATATGGGAGATATTCAGGGGGCAGCAGCAGGAAATATTCATTCAGCATTTGAACAACAAATGTGATAGCGTTGGCTTCCCGTTCCCAAAAGTACAACATTATATTCAATTTCATTAAATACTCAAAACCAATCACCAAAAACAAAGCCGGAACTCGAAAATTTTCTTAAAAACCAAATAAACAATCTCTTATATAATCAGGGTCCTTTTCAATTATATACAACCCAAGGATTGCCGCTAAAAAACCAACCTTGATATCAAGGGCAGCTTTCAAATGCCAGGTAGGATCGACATTGTAGGAGCCCTGGAAGATGGCATTTTTTTTCTTCAGGATCGAAGTATACGGACACGTGCTTGGAGAATAAGGCCAACTGGGGCTCCGTGATCTCGCGTTTGCTGTTGTTGATGAAGGAGAGCTTCAGCTTGGCAAGGTTGTCGAACACCTTACAAGACAGCTTGTGAAAGAATACGCGGCTATCACTGTCGAACTCCGAAGTCACTCTGAGGGAGGATATCGAAGAGAGAAAGTGGTTGGGTTTTGTTGGCGGTGGCTCTAGCTCCGGCTCTATTGGCGACGGTGGCGGTGGAGGGAACAGCGGCGGGATAAGGTGATTGGGGATTCGACGAAATGGGTGCAGCATTGCTAAGATTGGAGGAAATGGAATTCGTACTCCAAAGGGTTAAGAATTCTGGCCCTTTGGTTATCAGAATTCGAGAGGCGACGCTTACTCTTCGTCAACCTATGCTTTTGGCTTTCGGCTTTGGCTTTGTTATTAGGCAGTTATTTCGGTTGGATCTCTTTTCAATTCTCCTCATTTCTTAGTACTATTTTTTACCTTCTAAATTAATAAAATTATTTTATTCTATCATTTCATCTAAATAAAATCTCCATTTTAGATTCTACTCATTAAACCCTTAATTTAAAAAAACTGAAATAATTATAATAATACAATTTTTAAAATTTATTTCAATAAAATAAAATAGAGAAAAATATTTAAAATAGAGCTATATATACTATATGCATCTTCTTAATTTTTTTGGGTCGCCTTTATCTGGTTTGGAATGCCAATGACAATAATCAGAAACAGACTATTAACATAAGAATCGAATAAAAACTAAAAATACGATACAAATCTAAAAATATATACGAGATTATAAGAAAATATGTGTTAAATACGAAATGCATGAATCATGCATTCATTCACACTCGTAAACATTCAGTAAAGATGGAGTTAGTTGAAGAGTTCATACTTTTTTTCTTTCTATTTTTGGACAGTGGGTATCCATACTCAAATAAGCATTATCGAAACCTTTGCCCGGTTACTGTTTATTTTTAGCTACTATATGAACAATAACTAGTTGCGTCTATGGAACTACAATATTAACATCTCTTCATATCAAGAAAATTTTGAAGATAAATTTTTTTTAGGAAGAGAGAATTGTAACTATTCGATTTTTTTGAATAGATAACTACTCGAATTTTGAGTCGATAAATTAGCGTTGATCAGAATCTTGGACTTGGTACATTAATTGGGTATTTAGAACAAATGGGTCAATTTTGAGCTTTTTGGATGTTAATTAGGCTTTTTAGTAAAAATGTCACTTTGTATTAAAAAATGAAATTTGAGAGACTAAGGGTGTAATTTACCCATGAGAAAAAATGAATGCCAACCCTCTTTATTGGCCTTGTTTGAATGTGGGTTAGGAGGGGGAGGCAGTATCTTTGGATGATATCACAAAAACCTTTTTTCTCTCTTTTTCTTCACCCAAAGGAGTGAGTCTCAGGTGCGACATATTAAAAGACGATAAGTATTAAAATTTGTATTTAAACTAAAAATATTAGATTTTTTGATAATGTTTTCGGTTTGTTTTTTGAGTTTTTTTTCTGCAAGTATCGATACTTATTTTGTAAGTATCGATACTTAGTTTTTTGATAAATTTTCAGTTTGGGACAAAAGTATCGAAACTTGTTATTGAACTGAAAATGTTAGACTTCTTGATAACATTTTCAGTTTTTTTTTTTAGTTTTTTCTGCTAGTATTAATACTTTTTTGGTAAATTTTCAGTTTGGGACAAAAGTAGTGATACTTACAAAATAAGTATAGAAACTTGTTCTTGAACTGAAAATGTTAGACTTCTTGATAACATTTTCAGTTGGTTTTTGAATTTTTCTGCAAGTATCGATACTTGTGTCCTAAACTAAAAATTTATCAAAAAACTAAGTATCAATACTTACAAGAATAAGTATCGATACTTACAAGAATAAGTATCGATACTTACAAGAAATCTAACATTTTCAGTTCAAGAATAAAGTTTTCATACTTATTTTGTAAGTTTCGATACTTTATCCCAAACTTGCCGTTTTTTAACCACACCATAGACATGTCGCACGTTAGACTCCCCCATCCAAAGCCATTATCATTTTTACACTGAAACTTAAAGTCTTATCCTTTAAAGCGATTGATTAATTGACTAATGTATTTTTGTTCATTTTTTACTAAATTTTCATTTTAATTGAAAAAACTAAGGGTTCGTTTGGTTTTAGAAAATGTTTTTTTATTTCTATTTTTATTTTCTATTTTCATTTTTATTTTTCTAAAAATTAAAAACATGTTTGGTTAATAGGGATGAAACATTGTTTTCAAAAATAAAAATAGTGAAAATGTGTTTGGTATCTAGTTTTTTAAAATAAAAATGAAAAAATAATTATTAAATGATTAATATAAAATATAATTAAAAAATATTATTATAATAATAAATAAAATATGAATAAATAAACAAAATTTTAAGATGGCAATAGAAGAATTCGGACCCAAATTAAAAATGAAGTTAATATTTAAAAAAATCTTTGTTTTCATATTTTTCACTTTCCTAAAACATTTTTAATGAAAATAATGAAAACATCTTCTTTATGTTTTCAAAATTTCTCTTATTTTTGTTTTTATTTTCTGAAAATTATTTTCTAATTTTACAACTAAGCACGTTTTTTTCACCGTTTTTTATTTTTCAAGAAAATGAAAACAGACTTTATTTTCTTAAACCAAACACACTCTAATATTTTCACTTCATTATTACTACAAGATCTTGATTGTTAAAATTTCTTGAATTTATTCCCTTACAGTTATTTCAAGAATCCTAATAAATTAATTGTCTTTTCCACTTAATGTGACAATTGTTTTCTTAATGAATATATAACTTCATATGTTCTCTAGGTTCTAAATAGGTTGAATTACTTGAATATATACTTGAGAGAATTGTGATTTGAGATTTGTAATTATTTTAAGGAAACAAACGAAGTTCTAATATATTCTTGTGAGAACTGCAACTTGAAAGAGTTGAGATTTGGTTGACTTGACCCGACCTACACTTCACCTAAAATCAGTATAATTGACCTGAACTTTATTTGAAAGCGACGTGACTCGATACCCGAAGTGACTTGACTAAAAGTCTATCTGAACCCGAATGAACATGATAATTTATTGACTCGGACCGAATCGTTTTGGCCCGACTTTGAACCGAGTCTGAGTTGAGATCAACCGAGCACCGATTGAGACCTTAGACGACCCGAACCTGATCTAACTCGAGTTGAACAATTGACTTGACTCGATATAATATGGACCCCGATCTAACTTGATATAACTTAATCTGAACTTTGATCTAACTTGACCTGACCTGAAACCCATCTGACTATAACCCATACTACAGATCATGAAACTCTCTCCCTTCCCCTCCACAAAACAAAGAAAACAGGTTTCGAGACGGCTTAGTAACTAAGCAATGAATATTTTTGGATATATGAAGACAGATTTGAGTGACATACCAACCTATTATTATGTAAAACACATAATAAATATATGATTATAAGGGTAAAATCCAATTAATTTAATCAGACGGCCAAAGCAGGTGTCTAGGGCGGCAACCCTATAGTTATTTTACTAGGGGCTTATTATAATACTAATCTCGACAACTCCTTGGTACGTGGTGATTTACAGCTTCCCAAGATTCATTTAATTTAATTTAATATTTATGTCATCTTCCTATATATATATGATATCAGTATGTAACACGTAATAGAGACTAGGTCTTACGAAACTTAAAAACAATCAAACAACCCATATCCTAATCTAGACGACATAGTAAATATATATTAATACCTTGAAAGTATTTTCTGCTATGTATATACCTATGTACGTATATATAACATGCAAAGGTTTTTTTTTATGTTAGATGTAGGTGATATTTCAACCCTTTAAGTGATTTTAGTAAAAACAAATGATTATTGTTATTTTAAGATATTCGAATTTGAGCACACTATTAATAAATATATATATATATATATTTTTATAATCACAGCAGGACGTTAAAAAAGAAAGATGTAGGTGATATTTTTGGATGTTCCTAGGCATGCATTATCCTTAAATTTATTTATGGAAGAAACTAACAGAGTTACCATGATTTGCAGCACTGTAGTTACCCAGTTTCTTCACTAGAGATTGGGTTCAAACCCTAAGATCCCACCCTCCAACAAGCATAAGAAAGAGGCATACATGAGTGATATTGATTCGGCTCGTCTCCAATGGATAACCGGGGGAGAAGATGAGCCGAAGCAATATCACGCCATGTCTGCTTCTCCTTTCCTTTCCACGACTTGAAACCAACGACCTTCACACTATTTATAGGAGAATGACAGGGGCCTTTCGGTCTCTTCAGTGCTGTTGAAGGTTTAGGACAAAGGACAGGGAAACATCACAATTGCTTAGCATATGGAACCGTTATCATGATTAAGATTCATGAATTCCCACTACCTATCGCTTCATAATCTTGGAGGATTTCTTTTTTGGCACTTGGCACGTGCGGGAATAGTAAAGTGATTTTTTTAGGTTTAATCATTTGTATTAAACTTATTGGTCGACTAATTCAGATCAAATTTTATAATAGTCTAATAACACTGTGTTGGTTTTTCATTTAAGATATTAAAATTCTAAGTACTGATTTTGTTTAAGAAACCTAACGTCTTATATAAGTAAATTAACTGGTTGTCGGTATACTTAGTAAACCTTTGATGTCGTAGAAATGCAAAGGTCGCTAACGTGCCTCTCAGCCAATCATGTAACACGAAAACTGCATGCACAGATGACAGATGGTGATTCTTAATACCCAAAAGCAGATTGGATATTTAGAATTCATTATAAAACCTTATCATGAAGGTCCCCCCCCCCACCCACCCACTTTGTGCCTTCACATATGGTTCAAAATTCAAATGTTAATTAGAAGCCATTAACAGAAAGGACGCATAAAGTTGAAGATGGGATTATTTTTCTGAAAAATACATGAATATTAATTTTTATCAATTTCAACCCATTATGTGGGTGAAACAAAAAAAGGCTTAACTACAAAATAAATGTTTAAACTATATATTTTTTAATAGGTGCCTAAAGTATTTTTTGGTTGAAATAGATGTTTAAAGTTTCATTTTTAGCTAAGATGTGTCTAAAGTTTCATTTTTGGTTGAAATATGTGCCAAATAGGTACCTCAGTTTACTTTAAAACAAGCTAAAAATAAAATTTTAGATACCTATTTTATTTAAAAAAAATATTTTAAGCACTTATTATAAAAAAGAGACATAATTTAAGCACTTGTTTTATAGTTAAGCAAAAAAAATGAAAAAAAATGTACAGCTGCATCAATGTACGATTAATCTATACCATTAAATTTAATAATCATTTTACATATAGATATATATTTTTTATTATACTTGTCTGATGTTACCTTAGGGGGGAAACCTTGAACGGTACTAAATTAGTAATTAAATCGATGAACAGCTGTGTTTTCTTTCTTTCTTTTTTCAAAGTATTTTTATAGATTCTTTTTACAAAGTTGTGTTTAGTTAAAGAGAAAAAGGTTAATACACAATCCGTGTAAATTAAAGTTTACACGTGCTTTTCAAATTTAGGAGTTAAATGTTTAGTTTAAGAGTTTAAGTTGTAGGGTTTAGAATTTAAGGTTTAGGGTTAAAGTTTAGGGTTTAGAATTTATGGCGTTAGGGTTTTAAATTTTATAGAAGAGTTGTATAAAAATATTTTACACGGACTATGTATTAAAATAAATCTCTTAATTAAAATACCACGTTTTCATAATAGTCTTCATGTGCTCGAATTTTCATTTGATTCCAAACACAAAATCTATGCGTATATTAATCAAAATGTTAAGTTTAACTTTTTAAGACTCATATTTTTTTGTCAATTCAATTGTTTTTAGTTTTCTTTAATAGTCTAAAAGTGATTATAAGGTAGTATACGTTCATATATATTTTAACTCTTTAATAATGCGCATACATCTGGTAGACATAGCGATTTGAACCCTCTCCTAAGATATACATCATCCGTTTTTAGTTAAATTTAATATAAAAAAAGTTAAATTTAATCCTTAAATTTTTTAAGAAGAGTTGAATGGTGGTTTTTCATTAGAAAACGTTGACTATAACGTTAAATTTTAACGGCAACGACACAATAGTTTACGTTATAGTCCACATGTACTTAATGTTTTTTTTTAAAGAATCTTTAAAAAGTATTTTTGATTTTTAAATATTTTTATAAATTTTAAATTATTTATTGATCGTATAAGACAAATAATGTCATGTCAATATAAAACATTTATAGAGTAGCAGACGATCTCACATAAACACTGTTAAAAACCTAAAGTTTTAATTAGAATTTTTGTTTACAAATATTTTGACTCTTTTTGAAGGTTAAGAGTCAAATTAATTAAAAAAAGGTAAGACTAAATTGACAAAAGATTTAAATGATGAAGGCTAAAATTAGTGGCGGTTCTAGACAGATGCAATGAGAATAATGGCGCAAGATTAGGCCTGTAAACGAACCGAACGAGGGTATGTTTATGTTCGTTTAATTTTAACTGAACAATTGAACGAACATGAACAACTAAACGAACATAATTTCTTGTTCGTGTTCATTTGTTAAGGAATGTAGCTTGTTCATGTTCGTTCGTTCGTTAAAATGATAAACGAACGTAAACGAACACAACCCAACGAACATATGTGAATAAATTTATTTTTTAAAAAATATAATACTTTTGTTATGAAAAATAATACATATAAATGGATATATGTGAATAAATTTAAATGAACATAAATGAACAGATTACCAAACATTCACTAATGTTAATGAACGAACGAGTCCTTTGTTCGTGTTCGTTCATTTAATTAAAAAAACATAAAATCTTGTTTATGTTCGTTCGTTTAAATAAATGAACAAATATAAACGAATTTTTCACCAAACGATTCACGAGTAGTTCGCTGAACATTTAGTCCGTTTACAGCCCTACGCAAGGCCAAAAAAAACCACAGAATGAATTCAGTTAAATAATTGCAAACAAAAAAAGAATAGTTCTAGACTAGTGATAAAACATGTAGAAAAATCAAAATATTGGTCAAGAAAGAACAAATATCCCTATCGTCTTTTCTTCTTCATCCTTGTTCAAAACCGTTCCAAATTCTTCAACGTATTCAATGGCTTCTTCCTCTGCCCCTTTCAATCGATTTTTCAATGAGGAGATCCAAAAAAAGTTTGAAACTAACTTTGCTTCGAGATCTTTTTGCTATGAAAAACACTTCGATTTCAAAACGGAGACAAACAATGGATTCCCTCCAGAAGTCATGTCAACGGTTAGCCAGCACAAATGGAATATGTTTTCCCAGCAAAAAAGAGAGATTTATGCCACCATTGTTTAAGAATTCTACGCGTATCTTATGACTAAGGATTCGCCATTCTTGATGATTCGAGGTTAGTGTGTACATTTTGATGAAGGGTATATTAACATTATGTTTGAGTTGGACGGTGCATGGGATGAAAATTTTGAGAATGATGATTCAATGAATGCTGCCAAGAGAAAGAGTCTACTAGCAGACTTGTGTGAGCCTGGCACGACATGGACAGTGTCATCAAAGGGGCACCGTACGACAAAGCGATTGGCATTGAAGCCCAATGGAGGGGATAGAATCACTTTGTAAAGGCAAATTTGATGCCAACATCCCATAACGAGACTGTGTTGGAAGAGAGGCTAATTCTATTATATTCCATTATTATGAAGAGTAAGATTAATGTTGGCAAGCTCCTTATTGAGGAAACTTATAAATGTGCAGCAAAAGGTAGCGGCAGTTTGTTCATTCCTTTGTTAATTTCTAACATTTGCATGCGTCATGGTGTGCCAAAGCTTGATACAGATAAAGGACAAATGATCAATGGAACAATAATCACAGCTGCTATATGGAGAAACCTCACCGTTGTCGAGCCAAAAGACAAGGGCAAGGCAAAAGTGCCCACGCTAAAGCCAAAGGTGTCAAAAGCAGTGCTAAACACCGTACCAGACAGTTCATTGGCAGTGCTATCACAAATTTACCATCGCTAGGAGATTATTCTCCGAAAGTTAGAGAAAGCTGATAAGCTCAATGTCAAACTGAGACATTACATACAGGCCATGGATGTTGTAATCAGGGAAGATCTTAAAAAATGTCCCCTGATTTTGTGCCAAAATTTTAAGATTTCACTGCCGAGCCCTTTGCCAGCGATGATGCCATGCCAGCCAGCCCAGTCCATACCTCATCTGATGCCACAATCCCATTGTCTCCAGTTCAAGTCGAGTCTGCCAGTTCTGATTCCTCATCTAAATCCAAGGAAACCAAAGCCAAGTCGACTAAAGCCAAGTTACCAGTGACACATGCTATACATTAGCCATATGATACCACCGATGCACCTGCCGCGTCGGAACTTGCCAAGAAAATGGAAGAAGTTAGAGTCTCCACCGCCGCTTCAAAACCGAGCATGAAAGGAAGGAAACGAATGGCCCTTGGTCGTGGGCCATTTGTGAAAAGAAAGATGTGTGCCACACGATAAGAAGTCTCCGAAGGGGAGTCATCTTCTTCCTAAACTCCTTTACATTTCATTACATTGCATTTACATGATCATGCATTTTATTTTTCTATTTTTTGTGTTGTTTCATGCATTGAGGATAATGCACATCTTGGGTTTGGGGATGTGCATTTCTTCACATTTATGCCATGCATTTCATGTTTAGTTTTTGTTGCCATGCCATCTAGGTCATTTAGAATAGATGCATACTGAACCACTAAAAAATTTTTTTTTGCCTCGGTTTAATTTTGAAAAACATTAACACTTGTTAGGCAAGTTTAATTTGATCTAGGTGTCTGTCCAATGAGGAAATTTGAATATTTAGTTGTCATGCCATGCCAGCAGAGTAGTGTGCCAGGTTAGCTTGGCAATTGATCTCTAGTTTAGGGAATTAAACTTACACTTAACACGTAGTATGTATCTAGTTCCTTAACAAACTTAGACTTGTTGAAACTATGCTCAGATTAGAAAAAAAATGATGCCAGGGTAAAAGAAACTAATAAGGCAGGAATGTTCTGCCAAGACAAGAAAAAAAATAGAACTATCCTCTACCTTAGGGATAATAAGCTACTTGGGGCTTCGTGGTTTGCTTCCTCTTAGTTCTCAAGTCCAAAACCTTAGGGTATGAGTTGAAGAGAAAGCCTGGTGATGTCTAGATTAAGGTAGGGATTCGTGGTATGCTCACTCTTATCTCCCACGCTAAATAGTGTCACGAAGCAAGCTTAAATTAATGCCAACAGAAACCCTTGGCAAAGAAAAAAATAAGAATTTGAGTTTAGGTAGTAAAATTGACTAAGGGAGTGAAAGGATACTCGATGCATATTCCCTACACATCATGCACTCTTCATGAACTTAGACTAGAGTTATATTGTTGCATTTGAATTACTATCTGCTTGACATTATTGCACTGAGATACTGAGGACAGAAATAGAGTCAAATTCTGCTTGCCAGCACTTGTTGGCATTCTAACCAAAATTTTGTCGAGGTAACATTTTCACAGTTTTTGTTTTTAGTTGTTTGCATTACTTGAGGACAAGCAATGAGTTAGGTTTGGAGGTGTTACCTCTCCAAAAGTACTATTTTTAATGTCAATCTTACAATGCTTTTGCTTGTTTTTAGGTACATTTAGTTGTATTAGGATATTAAAACCATGCATTTACATAAGGAGATTAGAATTATGTCTATGCCAGTGTGAAGGGTTGTTTTGTTGGCAATTTTGCAGGTTTGGCTTAGCATTTGGCACAGAAAAGCAGCACAGTAATGAATGCTAGAGAGAATGCCGAGTGTTGTTGGCACAGATGGACCAGACAATGCCAAGCACCAGTTGGCAGAGAAGTGAATTTGATGCCATGCCAAGAAGCTGTTGGACCCCGAAAAAATAAGACAAGATCAGGCTCCGAAAAGATAGCAATTGGATCAATCTCCGAAAAAATAGCGGATAAGATGGTGCCAAGACTGGTTGGCAGATTCATGCCAAGCTTGGATGCCAAGGTAGCGTCGACAGTATGACGTCAGCCCTAGCCTGATCAGCTCTCATTCAAACTTGGATAAGATGATTATCCTTTATCCCTTGAGCATTTGAAATTCGAAAATATGAGAGTTTATCTTATCCCTTCCTTGTACATCTATTTAAACACCAACCAAGCAAGCATTCGAGAGGACTTTTGGGAGGATTTGATCGTGAGTGCTCGAGTGAGAAGTTGGTGTGTACGACGATTGACAACCGGTTGCACCTAAGAAGGGCAGTTCGACCAGCTTGGCCGAGAGCCTGGATCTTAAAGGACTGCATCGAGAGACCCCTTCTCGCCCATTTTCTCTTTCAAGTTGTTTTATCTTGTTTTAAATGATGATGTACTTTGAAAACGTTTATGGTTTTTTGGTTAAATCTCTTACCATGAACTAATCTAATAAGTTGGTGGGGGATGGTTGCGTTGAACACTATGTTATGTTTTAGCTTTTGATAATAAATCTGTCTTGGCAATGTTTTATCTATTCGGTATACTTTAATGTTTTCTAAATACTATGCCAAGCGTGAGGAAAAGGGTTTATGCATGTCATCTTCTAATCGGGATGCATGTTTTGGAAGAAAAATATTCAGCGCAATCAATTTTGCTCTTAGGATTCAAAAAAAGCCACAAATTATATCAATTAGGGTATGAATTCTAGGAGCATAATTGATTTTATGATTTTTCCCCTTCCAAAAGTAAAAGCTAAGTGACTGAAGATAGAGCCAGCCAGCTTGGACTGTGTGTGGATGAGAGAAATCCAGCTATGACTAACACCTCCACACATAAACCACAATCCTAGATTTTTCAGGAGATAAAAGGAAGGAAAATCAATGGCCGACTTCTAACACAAACTTCAAAAACTCTCTTTATCGGTATCTTCTATGGATCGATTAATTATAATCGAATTTTACAAAGATTTAACGTAAGATAACCTTCACAATACAATTTTTTTAATCACAACATTAACATTCAAACTATTGACCAAAACTTAATGTCTCATTCCACTAGATCAACCGGTTCCGATTCAACTCTCCCTTCAAAACATCATAAAAATGACAAATAAAAAACAAAAAACTAGAGAAGTTCAAAAAAACAGTTCCTCAATCAGAAGATTATATGTGTTAAAGTTGTATAACTGAACCGATCTTTTCTCAGAAAAAGAAGAAGATGGCTGCACTTACTTCAATCACCCCAACCCCAACTTCATCCTCTTCAGTATACCCCAATTTCAGGACCTCCCCATTGACTATCACTTCCAGAATTACTCCCGGTTGTTCCTGCCTTTCGAGTCTAAGCTCAGGTCAGGCATCTACGCAAAGACTAGCTTCCCAGAACCGGCGGAGCCTAATTATCCGAAGTGCTGCAACCAAGCCTGCAAAGTCACCAGGTATTACTGTGCTAATACAACTTTAATTTATTAGATGATTGATTAGTTAATAGAACCTCGGGTTTAGCTGCTGACTTGGAATTTCTGCTCTTGTTTTCGAGGGATTAGCTGAAGAAGAATGGAAGGTTAAGAGGGAACTTCTCTTGGAGAAAAGGGTATTCATCTCCCACTCTCTCTCATGCTCAACTGAACGTTTCAAGCTTAAAAAGCAAAAGCACATGCTACCTGAGTTGAGCAACTCGAGAGAGCAGCTCAAGCTCGACTCGAGATCTTAAAAAGTCGAGCAGATTTCAACTCGACTAGATAAGTTCGCGAGCAGTTCGTTAATTTTTTTTATAATATGTTAGTTTGGTGTATTTGTGGATTGTTACTGCAAGGATGAGAACACAAGCATAAGAAGACTACCCTTTACTAGTTTGGATCATTTGAAACTAACAACAGATATTTTGTTCCTTGCAGGTAAGAAGTGTGGATGCAAAGGAAGCTTTTCGCCTTCAAAAAGAGAATAACTTTGTGATTCTTGATGTACGACCTGAAGCAGAATATAAAGAGGTCAGTCAGTTCATTAAAGCAACCGCAAGCTGAATCATTGGCAAAAAGGGTTTCACTTCATTTTCTAACATCCATGATGACAGGAACAGAATAGCAAAGTTCTGCTACTAAATTTGATGCCTTTTGATGCAGGGTCATCCGGCCGGTGCTGTTAATGTTCAGATATATCGGCTTATAAAGGAGTGGACGGCATGGGACATTGCTAGGCGTGCAGCATTTGCATTTTTCGGCATCTTTTCTGGCACAGAAGAGAACCCTGAATTCATTCAAAGTAGAGTCACCCCCCCTATGTTTCTTCTGTTGTCGACCACCATTTCCTAGTTAGCAGATATAAAGGAACTAAGTATTTGGTATTTAAGCAGGTGTGGAATCGAAATTCGACAAGGATGCAAAGATAATAGTTGCATGCACAACTGGGGGTACAATGAAGCCATCCCAAAATCTCCCCGAAGGCCAACAATCAAGGTATTTACAGCATTCCGATTTTACTATACTGTGAAAAGGCATTAGTTATGAGCTTATATAGTATCAAACAAGCTACATTAACATGAATGAACGTTCATAACTAATGCCCCGAAACCAAATACAGAACGTTCATTCATGTTAATGTAATTGAAATCTGATAGCTAGATGCGGCGTTTAAACGAGACATGGATAGGATTGATAAAACTGGTAACTAAACAGATCATTGACATGGACTAAAAGTGAAGCTCAAGAAGCCTAATGAGTTATTGATGATGTTTTTTTTTACATTTTTCAACTAAACTAAGCAATCAAAGATATCTATTTGCCAAACTTTTCTGAAGTGGAAGATACAAATGCTTGCTTTTGTGAATCCTGGCAGATCACTCATAGCAGCCTACTTGCTGGTGTTGAATGGGTACAAAAATGTTTTCCACTTAGAAGGGGGTCTGTACACATGGTTCAAAGAAGGACTGCCATCGGAATCCAAAGACTGATGTATCAAATGGTTAGATGGTGCTTCCATAGAAGCTCAAGTTTTGCCTTTAGGTTTTGATTGTGATTTTTGTGATTTCTGTTCGACATTTTAATCATACCAAGAACCTTGTATCATCTTAAGTTCTATGTGTGAAATTTTATTCTGTTGATTTTCAATGTGAAAATCTGAATGAAATTCCAAGGATTTGCAATAGCAACAACTAAATCAGTTACACATGGTTCATGTCATTGCCATGTATCTTCCACAAAGAACGGGGACCGGTAATATGTAGACTACAACATCCAACCTTAATGGCAGCCTTAGCAAAGATCGTGGCGAAAAAGCAACTATATTCTCCTCAACAGCACATGATTCAGTTACATCCTTGCACCAATTCCAAGTAAAAGCTGCAATCATTCTACACACAAAAAGAAAAAAAAGTATAGCTCTTCAAAAGAAAAAGGCGCTCCAGTAGTTTTTAACCCTAAACTTCGAGGCTTCACGGAGGAATGCCAAGTTTACATGCATATATATGATGCATAATCAGGAATCCCGCTGCCTGTGTATTGTAATTTCCTGCTGTTTGAAGTATCGCCGATCCTCTTCATCCACCAGAACAAGATTCAAGTAATACTTCACACTGAATTTGTTGTTAATGTTGCGATATGTTGGAGTCAGTTCATATGGACTAAGAAACAGCCTGATTGGAATTGATTCACCTGCAATACCAAGCATGTGATTGTGAGCACTATGCTTTAGGAAAATGATATGTATTATCAGCAGCAATTAAAATATCTGGTGCATCAAAACTAAATATCTGCTCAAATCACAACATCCTTCTACAAAAATAAACTCGAATCAAGTCTTAAAATATCAAGAAATCTGAAGTTACAAGCAAACCTCGGACTGGAGCACCATCCATCAACTCAAACTTAGCTAGCGTCTCTGTCTCAACATGGGTATTTGCTCCCGATCCTGTTGACTCTCGACGCCTGATCTCAAGATCCATATTCTTAATCTTGATTCTCACAAGAAGAAAATATATCTTCCCAATAATAACATCTTTCATATGATACCTGAGCAATTTGGATTCCGACAATGTCTAAGTCAAAACCTACATGACAGAAAGTGGCTGGGAAAATTGCATATTGTAATAGTTTAAGCTGGCAAGCATAAATCCTAAACTTGCACAAACCTAAGCCAACCTATGATGGCAGTTTTAAGCAAGATCAATAGATGTTCAACTTACTTGCTTTTATTGTACTCAAACTCAATGTGCAGGCAATCTTCAATTCCAACTTCCATCTGCAGATGGGATTGATATTTGTTAAAATTAAATATTAGCAATGGATATGCAATGATCAGCTCATTACAAATTGCAAAATTAACAATGTAACGTTCATAAGAATCAGTTCAGGTAGCAATGAAACCAGAGCAATCACCATATTATTATTTAGACAAGGGCACCCACCTTGATGCTATTGTTGATTGATGGAGGTGGAGAATAATTGTGAACCTTATACCCATAAGCCAAACAAAAGATTAGTTGCTACAACCACAACAATTAAAAAAGGCACTCAATCATGTATATAAGTATGCAATGATCAATATAGTAAATGACCTGAAACCCTAATGAAAGGCCAAATAGATTGATGCTAGTTTTCCCGTACATGAGAACAAAATATAAGAATATGGGGGGAAAGCACTCTTCAGGCAGAATTCAAGTTCTGCCTTTAATGGCACACATTATATACGCTATGCAGTTAGTGCATAAGAGAGTGAGGTGTCATAGTGTGCAAGAAAAAGAGAAAGAGATGAAAAGGAGAGAAACCAAAAATTGGAAAGAATTAAAGTGGATGTAGATAAAAATGTGTACCATGAAGTCCACGTATTCCACTATGCTTCCACCGTAATTACGACTAACTAGCACTTTCAGGACATATCTGAGAAAAGTAAAAACTATTACAAAATGGGTTGTCACAAGATAGCCTCAAATCACCAATCTCAGCCGTGGACCAACAAAACTAAAATGCATTTCAAAACTCCACAAGTAGCATCTTTTAATAATACATAAATAAACGATTTCTAAGCTTTATTAAGGAAGTACTGAATCAGGATAATCAACTGATTTACAAGCCTTAACAACACATAGAAAACAAACTTCAAATGATCAAGGATATACCCCAATCAAACTGACCAAAGGATACGTGAATAAAATTTTATCTTTTAAAGATTTTATGCAGTGGGTACTGCATACCATACCTGAGCCGCAGATTTGCACCATTATAAGTTTCATATGGCATTTCAACTGTAGAAAATTCAAATGGGTACGTTTTTCTTTCATATATATCCCCGGGAACATCCAATTCACGTACTGTAAATATCAAGAATATAAAAATGGTAAACAATACAAACCAATCATCAATCGACAAAAATTAGTATAAACCATTTTGTTTGCACATCTTTTAGCCTTTAAAAGAGAAAGGGGGGATATGAATAATCATATACAGCAAAGCTAACTCATAAGTTCTTATGATTACCTGCAAGACGACTATGTCACATGCATTGAATGAAATTTAATCACTGAAGTTCACTTAAAAGAACATCTAGATAAAGCAAACAAAGTCAGAATGTACGCACCAAGGGAGGTAAAATCATAAAAGTTGCCCCTGTCAAAATACATCTCTGAAGAGCAAAAAACAAAGCATTAACTTCATTTCAACAACAAATATGAATACACTTATATGTTCAATCTTATTCAGTTACCATGTCAGAATAATATCTAAAACTTGGACTGAATCAGTGATCAAAGAGCAAGGACGAACCTATTTGACCAAGGAGCTCAACTTTGACACCAATGTGTTCAATTTTCTTTCCTTGAAGTGGTTCTATGGAAACCTGAAGGCAGCGGAAAATAGAAAGTTATTCAAAAGTTTTAGGGTTGATTTAATGCAACACCAAAACTATGAATATAAGACTTCAATGATCAGATCCTAATCTTTTAGAAGTTAATATGCGAATAAATACCTTCCCAGCAATATTTTCTTTACTTTGGAAAAGTGGAACCATAACCGTTTTGCCATTTTCCTTTTTCATCGGGACCTAATCACATCGCAAGAATCCAGATTCCACAGCATGAGTCGAGAAAAACAACAACTAATAATCAGAATAAAAATAGAATATAGTTTTAATTTTCTTTTGAAATGATACTAAACCTGAGACGATCCAGAGAAATACCTGCTTCCGAGATTTACCATCGGAAAATGTGATGGAGATATTACATGCCGGCTTGAAGGCTCCAATCAGGAAATTCTACTTAAAAGGAAATAAGAACAGTTCCGAATTTCATTCAATAAACAGCATTTTGGTGTCTAAGTGGAAATCCAGTCGAATTATGCAAAAAAGACAATTGAAAGTGAGTCGTTACCATGCTGATACGATTCAATTCTTGCAAGGCCCTGGGGGAAAACGATGAGACCAAAGTGCCTAATTGAAGATGAGTTGAATATTTTCTAAAAGCAAAGATTGAGATCGGAAACCGCAGGAAGAAACAAAAAAACCTAGAGGGCAGGTGGAAATGGAATTGGCGATTTGGCAGTTAGGAATCGGAAGCAAAGACAGGGGAATGGGATGATGCGTACGGTAAGGGTAAGCAAACTCGGCTCCACTCGAAAAATTCAAAAATTTTAAATTAACTTGTATAAGAAAAACTCTTTTAGATTTTATTTGAATAATAGTTATATAAATTGAACTTAAAAATCAAATAAAATTAAGTTATAAAAAAAATCAAAATTTTTAATAATTAATAGACAGATTTTAAGTTCTGTCTCAATTTTACCTTATATATATATATGACATAAAAATTATAAATATATATATCCTTAAATAATTGAGATCCGCGACCATTATTACTGTAATACTTATTTTTTGTCCGAGCCTCAAATTATATTCGAACCATTTACTCTATTTCAAAAAATATATATACCAAATTTAAAAAAAAATATCAAATTGACCAAAGCAAGGCATGCCCTGCCACGTCCCACACCCATGCCCTGCTAAGTTTTCCCCACACTCCACTCAACCATCACTTTATTTCCATTCCCCTAATCCATTAAAACCACAACAGAAATTGAAGCAATAGAGAGCTTTTCGGTAGATTGGAAAGAAAAAAAGAGAGGGCTCTCGGCAAGTTAAAAAAAGAAGAAGAAGGGATTTGCTCTTATTTTTTGGCTTTTGAAGATCACAAATTGAAAAAGAAAAAGGAGAAAACTCTCTACTATATTTAGGTATGAGTATCTTTTTTTATGTATGTTTGTGGTATAATCCTTTTTTTATGATCTAATAAAAATGATGTTTTATTAGTAATCTTTTCTTTATTTTAGTTTTTATGTTTTTATATATTTGTATGATCATATGTTTTTATGTCTTGTTAGAATGTGTTTAAATTAATTTTTGATGGTTGTTTAATATTTGTTTTTCGATCCTCTCATCACTAAATATGTTTTTTTATCATGATATGTGTTTGTTCGTGGCTTTTATTTTTTTTATGTTTGGTATGTGTGTTCATCTTTGTATTTGATATGATTAGTATGTATTTTGTGTTCATCTTGTTTTTAGGTTATATGTTATGTGGTATTATTCATCATATTTAAATGTCATGTTAGGTTGTGAGTGTAAATTATGTTATATGATTGAAGTCAAGTATTAGTTTTTTATGTTAACATATTGTTATGTTAGTTTAGCATTACATTTCATGCATGTCATGTAAATATTATATTGGTGTCTTAATGTGTTTAAGCATGTTAGAATTAATTATTTTAGTTTTGAAAGCTCGTTTTTCTCATTCATTCATTCATTCATTCATGTTTTGTTTTTTTATTTTATGATTGATCATGTTTTTTTATTCATGTAGTTTATTATTATCTTTTATATAATTTTATAATATTTATGTGTTTATGCCATGTCAATATAAATGTTAATATTTGTTTTCTAAGATTGCATTTCCAATATAAATTGTCAATGCGGTGCCTCTTTATTCGAGCGTAAACGGGGCTAGTATCAGGCATAGTGATAGTGGTTGGGCGTTTACTCTCGAATAATGGGGCTTTTAAAATTTACTCGCACTTATAACCAAATTTTAATTTAATCGTCACTTTAATCCGGAAAGTCTAATATTAATAAAGCGATAATTATTAAAGTACCAATTTTGGGCAGTGTAGGGGTGCTAATCCTTCCCATCCATAACTAACTCCCGAACCCATCAATTTAAAATCTCTGGTTTTTACGGTGTCCGGTCCACCTTGAGTGGCCGGTGGCGACTCCATTTTTAAATAAAACACGGGTTTTTCTAAAATCCCACGGAAGACATCATTTTCAAAAAATAAAAATCACTTTTTTTAGGGAGAGGGACATCGCTACAGATGGCAACTCCGGTGGGGAAATTTTTGTTTTTCAAAAAAAATGAGAGTCGAGCTTTTTTCAAATAATTACCGCTTTATTAATATCAGAAATTCCAGATTAAAGTGACTATTAAACTAACATTCAGTTATAATTGCGCGTTTATTTTAACGCATTTAAAATATGATATATAAACCCATTTTTTTAAGTGGGGGGAAAAAACTAATGCTTTCGTGGAGATATCGTTCTCACGTATAGGCCTAGCAAGTACCTTCGGGGCTCGAGTACCTTATGCTTTCGTAAGGATGTCGTTCCTTCGTGCAAGTATAAGCGAATGGGTCCCCCTGAATTGAACCCGGTTGATAGGAGCCTATAATGAGTAATGACCGGGGGCCTTACTACTCTTAGTAGAGGACAACAAGGACAATTCGGGTAGCTCTTAGCACCAAAACTGCATACAGTGAGCCGTATGAGCCAACCCTTTAGAGCCATATCGGTACTCTACATGTTAGTGGTTACCCTATTTAGGCTTTGGTGCCTTATTTCTTGTTTATGTACAATTTTTTTATTACTTTATTTTTCATTTGTTTTATTTAATCATTTTATTTGGTACTAACTCGTTTCATTTTATTCCCATCGCATTAATTTGACCTGCATCATTGCACAACATCATCACAATCTTGATTTTGCATTGCATCAATTTAGGACACATTTTGCATGCATATACATTTGTTTTCAAAATAAGAAAACTTACTCTAGGGGTGCCATATGACAGTGATACTGGATAAAATAGAAGATCAGTCAGCTCAGCATCCATACGGAACCCGGTACAAAACAAAGATGGCGAGCGATAAAAGATTGGAAAAAAATGAGCAAGATCAGAAATAATTGCAAGCGAACATAGCCAAGCAAGTTGAGAAACAGTTGGCAAGAATCCAACTTGATATGAGGGAACAACTTGCAAAGTCACAACAAGACATGCTGGGCCAAATGGCACAAATTCTGAGATTAAAGCTTCTCAAGCTTGAAGAGGCCTCTGTTGTAAATCCTACTGCAAATCCTAAACCCATTATTAAGGACGAGGATCTTATGTATCCTCCGGGGTTCACGCCCACTCAAACCAGGATATAACCGGAACTCAACCTCAAGTGATCATTTCTCGGGAAAAGTTTCATCTACATCAGGCTGGTACTTCGATTCCTATAAATCAGCCATCTACATCAGAAGTTAAGCCCGGGGGCAATCAGGCTGAAAATTTTATCTCAGAAATGGATCATCTGTTTGAGACCGAGAGGCCGAAGGTAGAAGCTTCAAAGGAAATCGAAGATCGATGTAAAAGACTCGAGGAGAAGCTAGAGGCTATGGGAGTAGAGGACATCTTCAGTGGATTCAATGCCAGTAAACTCGGTCTTATCCCAGATTTGGTTTTACCTTCTAAATTCAAGGTCCCAGAGTTCGAGAAGTATGATGGGACAAGCTGTCCCCGCGTTCATCTTACTATGTTCTATCGGAAGATGAAAGGATACGGCCGAGACGACAAGCTGTTAATTCACTGCTTTTAGGATAGTCTATCGGGATTTACCACCCGATGGTATAATCAATTGAGCTGACATCATATCAAATCCTGGAGAGACTTGGCCAAAGCTTTTTTGAGCAAAGATCGACACGCCAATGACATGATGCCGCACCGGTGGACGTTACAACAAATGAAACAAAAACATAATGAAAGCTTGAGCAAGAAGCTCAACGCGTTGGAGGGATATAGCGATTCAGACCAACCCCGCTCGGTGAGAGAGAGAGCGGTGGTCATATTTGTATAAACTTTGGAGGGTCCGATCTTGGGTCACTTGATAGGCAACGCGACTACCAATTTTGCCTACCTCGTGTTATCCGGTGAGCTCATCGATAATGCTTTCAAGACTGGCAAAATTGACGATGGGGGTAGTTCGTCCTATAAGAAGCCTTACCATGGAAGGAAAGACCAGGAAGTGAACTCTTCGGGAGTTTACAATGCCAATTATTCTAAGCCCATCACAGTTGTGCAACCTAAGGCCGTGCCAAGTGCTCACGTTGCCTCAAGCCATGGTTCTGGTCAGAGGAAGAACACTGAGAATATAGAGTTCACTTCCCTATCGATGTCGTATGAAGATCTGTACAAGGATCTGCCAAAAGCCCAAATAGTGGTACCTTTCCACCAGGATCCGACGCAACCCCAATTCCCTAAGTGGTATGATACTAACGCGAGTTGCGAATATCACGCTGGACAGGTGGGCCAAAATACACGATTGAAAATTGTTGGGGCTTCAAGAGGCTGTCAGAAAAGTACCTCAAGCTCGGTGTTATAAGTATTGAAAACCCTGCAAGTTCAGCCATAAGTGGGAATCTCTTACCATAGCATGAAGACCCCAAGTGAGAATTTTTGAAACCCAGTATTAGGGCATGCCCCGTTATTAAGGATCTTATTTTGAAATCCTGGATATTAAGCTATTCCAACCCTTGTAGGTCCGCTTGTAGTTTTTCTCTTTCAAAATAACACTTTTTGGATTAATTTCACTGTCTCAAGCTTGAGGATAGTGGAAATCTTTTGTAAGGGCAATAAACTATAATTTTTAATGAAATAAACCTTTTTGTTCAACTATGTTGACTCTGATTTGAAGACTGCTGTGATCACACTTATAGATAAAGAAAATCAAAAATCGTGAAAACAATAAATGTTTGGATGGTATTATGATCTAATTTTGGGGCATTACATTTTTCACAAATGGATAAAAGAAAAAGCCACTGTGTACTCTGAGGGATCAAGTTTGATGTATAAACCTTTTTGGGGCACCCATTCGAAATAAATGAGAATATTTGGAGTCGGTTGAGGTTGGGGCATCATGTTAGAGACCATAAATCCGACAAGACCAATGAGAAGTCAGGGGCATCCCTCTGAGGACCAAAAATTGCATTCACACGTTCAAATCATTTTGCATGTAGGATAAAATGCATACATCTTACATACATTTAAGTTGTCATGCATCTAGACTAGACACATGTATTAGGCATAAATTTAGGTGCACTCATGGTGCATTTATTTGTGCGTATTTGTGTGTCCAGGGAAAGAGATCGAGAGCCTCAAGAGACCGCAAAACACCCTTAGTCTTAGAGGGGGCAAACAAAAGATGATGCTAAAACATCAATAAAAGGTAATAAGACAAATTTAGTGAAGAAGATTGAAACATTTTTTCCATTTTCAGTCATACCTCTCCGCCAAAACATCAATAAAAGACCAACATTTCCAGATTTTTGCCTTTATAAGCCAATATTTCCAGATTTTGCTTTACCGCTGATGGTGCAGCAGTATAGACATCCTGAAGATCTCGTTTCTCCGTTGATGGTGCAACAGATCCGAACCTTTCCCAAGCAGATTGAATTTTTATTTAGGTCTTGTTTCTCCGCTAACGGTGCAGCCAGACCTAATTTTTTCTTGAGTTTTACTTCTTTGTACAGTTCAAGAAAAAAGAAAAAATCATCAAAAAAAGAATTGGAAAATTTTGAAAAAAAAGAGAAGAATTCAAAAAAAAATTAAAGAAAAATTGAAAAAATAAAAAAAAATCAAAAATCAAAAAATCAAAAAAATAAAATGAAAAATCAAAAGTAAATTTATCAACTTCCATCGCCCGATCTAGTCTCTCCGCTGATGGAGTGTACGGGTCCAAGCTATCGTCGTCCTCAGATCCTCCTCTCCACTGATGGTGTAGCCAGTTTCAGGTCGTCATTATCCGATCCAGTTCTCCGCTGATGGATTGGCCGGGGTCCAAGTTCCCGTCGTCCTCAGATCCTACTCTCCGCTGATGGTGTAGCCGGTTCCAGGTCATCATTATCCAATCCAGTCTTCCGCTGATGGAGTGGCCGGGTCCAAGCTCCCGTCATCCTCAGATCCTACTCTCCGCTGATGGTGTAGCCGGTTCCAGGTCGTCATTGTCCAATCCAGTCCTCCGCTAATAGAGTGGCCGGGTCCAAGCTCTATCGCCGTCCTCGATCCGCGATGGTGTCGCCGGTTGGTCGTCATTGTCCAATCCAGTCATCATTATCCAAGCTCCCGCCGTCCCTCGAATCTTGCTCTCGAGCCTGTGTCGTTATCCAATCCAGTCATCCGCCGATAGAGTGGCCTCGATCCCGTCCTCCTCAAATCCTGCTCTCGATGATGGTGTAGCTGGTTTAGGTCGTCGTTGTCCAATCCAGCCTCTTCGCTAATGGAGTGGCCGGGTCCAAGCTCCCGTTGTCCTCGGATCCTACTCTCTCGATGATGGTGTAGCAGGTTTCTATGTCGTTATTATCTAATCCAGTCCTCCGCGCGATAGAGTGGCCGGGTCCGAGCTCCCGCCGCCCTCATATTTGTTCTCTCTGATGATGGTGTAGCCGGTTTCTAGTCGTTATCCGATCTAGGCCTCCGCCGATGGAGTGGCTAGGTCTAAGCCGCTGTCGCCCTCTAATCTTGTTCTCTCCACGATGGTGTAGCCGATTCTTGGTCATCATTATCCGATCTAGTCCTCCACGTGATGGAGTGGCTAGGTCCCGATTCTTGCTCGCTATCCTGCTTCTCCGCTGATGGTGTACTAGGGTTCCAGTTAATGTTCTGTTTCTCCGTTGATGGCGAGGTTATATCAAACTTTACTGATTTTCAAGTTCTCTTTATTAATGTTGTAGCTAAAAAAAATCAAAGAAAAAAGAAAAATCAAAGAAAAAATGAAAAAAGAAAAAAGAAGAAGAAAGAAAAAAATCAAAGAAAAAAAAACAACAAAAAAACTTAAAAAAATAATTAAAAAATAAGAAAAAAATGAAATGAAAAATCAAAAGAAAATTTATTAACTTTCATCGCCCGATCTAGTCTCTCTGCTGATGGAGTGGCTAGGTACAAGCTATCATCGTCGTTGATCCTTTGATCCTGCTCTCCGCCGGTTCCATGGTGTTATTTGATCCGATTTTAGGTCGAGTCATTATCCGATCTAGTCCTCCGCTAATGGAGTGGTGTAGGTCCAAGTCATTATCCGATCCAGCCTTCCGCGATCCTGGAGTGGCTAGGTCCAAGCTATGGTCGTAGCTTAGATCCTACTCCCGTGATGGTGTAGCCATCATCCGATTCGTCATTATCCGATCCGATCCTCTGATGGGGTGGTTGAATCCATGTTACCAACGTTCTCCGATCTTACTTCTCCGCTTGATGGAGTAGTGGGGTTCCAACATCTATCTTTCGACGTTGATGGCGGGTAGAATCCAAGTTACAATTCGATCTTACCCTCCGTTTTTACTGTGGTTTACTAGATAAAAATAAGAAAAAAAGAAAAAAATGAAAAAAATTGAAAATTGAAAAAATTCAAAAAAAAAAAAAAAAGAAAAAGATGAAAAGAGAAAAATCAAAAGCCTCTTTCAATCATTTGATCATGCCTCTTCATCGAACTTTCGTCCATCGATCGCCTCTTCAAAAAACTTTCAACCATCAATCTTTGCCTCCTCTTCGTCGGTGTTGCAAAATTGGGTCAAGTTTTCTTTAATCATTATTTTTGTAATGTAGCAAGTTTAACTCATTTTGCTTCCCAACAAATAACCTCCCATTTTGAAGATTTTGCTTCCTCCAAGAATGACAAAGTAGATCAACCAAGACAAAAAAAGAAGACATGCAAGTCAAGAATGAAGATCTACCAAGAAGAAAGAAGACACACATCAAAAGGAGAAAAGTTCAGCCAGGATCGGAACAAAAATGGTTATTATTTTGTCTTTGTTCTATTCTTGTTACACATCAATGAGCAAAAGGGGCAGCTGTAATACCTATTTTTTGTCTGGGCCCCAAATTATATTTGAACCATTTACCCTATTCCAAAAATTATATATATACCAAATTTAAAAAAATATATCAAATTGACCAAAGCAAGGCATGCCACCCCTTGCCCTGCTATCTCCCTCCACCCACGCATTGTCCTCCTTTCACCAAGTTTTCCCACATCAACAACCAACTCAACCATCACAACATTTCCATTCCCTAATCCATTTAAACCTCAACAACAAATTGAAACAAGAGAGAGCTTTCCATTTTGGAAAGAAAAAGAGAGAGGGCTTGGAAAAAAAGTTCAAAAAAAAAGAAGAGATTTTAAAAAAAAAGGTTCTTTTGTTTTGAAAATATCACAACTTGAGAAAGAAAAAAAGAGAAAACTCTCTACTATATTTAGGTTTGGGTATCCTTTTTTATGTATGTTTGTGGTATAATCCTTTTTTATGATCTAATAAAAATGATGTTTTATTAGTAATCTTTTCTTTATTTTAGTTTTTATGTTTTTATATATTTTTATGATCATATGTTTTTATGTCTTGTTAAAATGTGTTTAAATTAATTTTTGATGGTTGTTTAATATTTGTTTTTCGATCCTCTCATCACTAAATATGTTTTTTATCATGATATGTGTTTGTTCATGGCTTCTATTTTTTTATGTTTGGTATGTATGTTCATCTTTGTATTTGATATGATTTGTATGTATTTTGTGTTCATCTTGTTTTTAGGTTATATGTTAGTGTGGTATTATTCATCATATTTAAATGTCACGTTAGGTTGTGAGTGTAAATTATGTTATATGATTGAAGTCAAGTATTAGTTTTTTACGTTAACATATTGTTATGTTAGTTTAGCATTACATTTCATGCATGTCGTGTAAATATTATATTGGTGTTTTAATATGTTTAAGCATGTTAGAGTTAATTATTTTAGTTTTGGAAGCTCGTTTTTCTCGTTCATGTTTTGTCTTTTTATATTTTGATTGATCATGTTTTTTTATTCATGTAGTTTATTATTACCTTTTATATAATATTATAATATTTATGTGTTTATGCCATGTCAATATAAATGTTAATATTTGTTTTCTAAAATTGCATTTCGAATATAAATTCTCAATGCAGTGTCTCTTTATTCGAGCGTAAACGTGGCCAATATCAGGCGTAGTGATAGTGGTTGGGCGTTTACTCTCGAATAACAAGGCTTTTAAAATTTACTCGCACCTATAACCAAATTTTAATTTAATCGTCACTTTAATCCGGAAAGTCTAATATTAATAAAGCGGTAATTATTAAAGTACCAATTTTAGGCGGTGTTGGGTGCTAATCATTCCTCATCCGTAATCGACTCTCGAACCCATCAATTTGAAATCTCTGGTTTTTAAGGTGTCCAGTCCACCTTGAGTGGCCGGTGGCGACTCCATTTTCAAAATAAAATACGATTTTTCTAAAATCCCACGAAATACACCATTTTTAATATTTTTAAAAATAAAATAAAAAACCACACATTTTTTTAGCAAAGGGACATCGCTACAATTACGACTATTATATAAAGATTTTGACATTATCTGAAACACGATACCCACTATTACTATGTTCGCGATATGATTACGATAACAATAACATATGCCTGTCGGACCATTTCCTTTGTAATGCTTTTACAAATGAATGAAATCTTTGCATTTGAAAAAGAAAAACGTTCACCCTTATTATTACAAAGGATCATAGAGATTTCAAAAACTAGACCAGTCTCAATAAGTGATCCACCACATAACATCCCAATTAAGGTGAATCAACATGTACTTTATAAATAACACATAACAACTAAAAGACTTCACTTCCTAACTTCTTCCCCAAGCACCCTTCAATTTTTCTGCACCTAATATTATGGGGTATAGAATTGGAGCCTAGGCTCCCAAAAGCCAATTGGGATTGGAAAGTTTATACGTAGCGACTAAAACAGTTTCAAAACAGCCATCACAAGCTTCAACCTGATCGTGTAGCGGTACCCGAGCACGTAACTGAAATTTCAGGTATCCTGGGAATCCGATTGAAGGTTAACAATTTGAGAAACGACGAGCTTGGAGAGTTCATTAATTGCAGCTTGAACCTGATAATCATCTGATTCCCTTTGCCTTGGCCATCCAGATAATTGTGAACTTAACCTGCTATATTCATTTGCAGCAACTCCAGTCTTCCTTGATGTGGCAACAACTTTCTCCAAATCATTCTGTGACAATGGCCTTGGAGCCTGAAAAACAAACAATGGATTGATGGAAGATGAATAAAACACTTGATACGAATGATATTGTAGCTTAAAAAATGCTAGAGCTAAAATATCCAAGTTCATCAATTCCACATGCAAACATATTTTTTATCATTACTTTACGTTTAAGACAACAAAAATGATCTTCCTAGAATCTCTCATTCATACTATAATCATGTACCAGACCAAGAAAAAGTTAGATTCAGTCCCTCATCGCACAACAAAACTTCAAGATGATGTGTGAGATAATTTATATATATATATACACACACACACACACACACACACAAAATATACTTACTCCAGACGGTTTTCCTTTCTTCTCCTCATCTAGCAAGTCCCTGATAGGATAGTAGGCTGCTTTCTTGCAGAGTTCAAGAAGATCTGAACCTGTGTAACCTTCACACAAACTGGCTATGTAGTCAAAGTCAATGCTTGGTTCAACCCTCTCACCCTTCAAAATTACCTTCAAAATCTCAGCCCTCTCTCTGCAGTCAGGTACTCCAATCTCGAAAGCCTGAGGGAGACGCCTGAGTATTGCTTCATCTAGTTCTGATGGACGATTTGTTGCAGCAAGAACCATAACTCGTGCATTCTCTGCATAACTTAAATTTTAAATTTAATAACAATACCTAGAACATTCTTCAGGGAGCCCTTCATCAAAAATCAAATAGAATACAGTACTTTGTCATTAAATTATATAACAACTTTAGATAGAAAAATACTCACGATCAGTGGTAAATCCATCCCATAAAGCCATAAACTCAGTCTTCATGTTTGTCATTGCTTCATGATCTGTATTGCGCCGTTGTCCCAAGAAACTGTCGACCTCATCAATAAATATAATAGCAGGCTGGAGTTTATAGGCCAAGCTAAATACAGCAGCCACTGCAAATGTAAAAGAGTAAATAAACAATTCAATCAGAGACATATAAAATAAACAAATTTGCATGGGGTATTACAGCCATTAGAAACTGTATAAAATGTAGTTGTGATTACAAAACCATTTTTGGGCCTCAACCAAAAGAGATGGTACAAAACCATCTTAGCATCATGACCTTAGGATGTTCAAATCAAATAACCTTCTCTTAAAAAAGTTCTTTTTACCTAAATAACCTCTTCTGATTTTTCAACTAGAATTGAACTCAATAGGGGGGGGGGGGGGGCAAGGAAAACAGATAGCAGTACAATTGTAATCCTGTATAACCATATACATTCCAATATAGTCAAAGAATTATAAAACGATTGCTAATGAAAAGGGATAGGGTAGATGTTACAAGTTACGATGCATACCAAGTTTCTGCGCATCACCGAACCACTTGCTCATCAGATTTGATATCCTAACATTAATAAAAACGGCACCAGACTCCTTGGCAATGGCTTTAGCAAGCATGGTCTTCCCAGTACCTGGGGGTCCATATAATAAAACCCCTTTTTGAGGACCAAGAAGCTTTCCATGAGAAAACAGTTCCGGTCGCCGCAATGGAAGAATCACTAGTTCATAAAGAGCCTGCTTGATGGCTTCCAACCCTCCAATAGATTTAAATTCGACATCAATGTGATCAGGGTTTATCACATCACAAGCTATTACATCCTGCAAGAATGAGGTATAGTTATGTGGCAACCACAGAAGTTAACACTTGGGAATTGGGATCCATTGCTTCTATTTCCAACACAATATCTGAAAGCAAATATTCCAAAAATAACATACCACGGTTGTAGTTGCTACCCTAATATCCCTTTCGCAATCTTCAATGAATTGGCAGTTTACAATTCAGATAAATGGCAATCAATTTTATTAAAAAAGAGAAAATGGTTTTGAATTATAAATTCCAATATTGAATTCCATTCCAAGTAATCAAAACCCGAACTAAATAATCAATAGAATACTAGGGAAACTAATCGCTCTTACAGAAAAACTAGAATTTGACCTAAATAAGCTTTGACTTCAAAAAAGGAATATATATTTATACAAAAAAAAAGCTTATTTTTTGTTTCAATTCCCAAATAAATGTACCTCATATGGATTGGTATGAATTAGAGGACGACCCAATCGCTTGGAAATTTCCTTCTTGTGCTCCTGTGCTTTTTTAGAAGCTTCTCTGTTCGGGTCGAGGTGTCGGAGCCCCGCGAAGAGGACCAAACAGCTGAGAGCGGCGCTGGCGGCGTATAAAATCAGTTCTTGCAGGAACTTTGTCTCCGACGACGAAGAACCCATCTTTAGCGTATAATTTGTGTAACTCTAAAAGCTTGGCAATAATAGTATTTAGGGTTTTTGCGGATTAATAATAGAGAGAGTTAATTTCAAATCGAATATAGTGTTTTATTTAGGGTAAATTACATTGAAACTCACTCAATTATTAGTAAAATTATATTTGAACACTTAATCAAAGTTTTAATTATGATCGGATCATTTAATTAAAGTTTTAATTACTATCAGATTTGGACACATAGGTAGTCAGAGTTTTTCTAAGCCTCAACAATATTGAAGGTGGTAATATAGTCTACCTCTCCTTCACCCTCTCCTTGATTTGGAGACGGACGATCTTCATTCAATAATTTTGCTAAGTTCAGCGTGGTCAGATAGAAGAGCATTTTTTTGTTACCATGTCTTAAAATTCTGTCCACTGAATTTTGCGGACTTCTCTTTGTAGTTAGTTACCACACTCGTCAGATTCAAAACTTGATTTAAACTCTGATTTGGGATCAATACTTCAGCATTCGAGTTGGTTGCATCAGTGGTATTTTCCATAGTCATTGATCTGTTTAAAACAAAGAACCAGAATCAATACTAATAAACAAAAAATTAATTCTCGTTTATTTGTAACAGAATCTAAATTCTGAAACCAAAACTTGTAACCAATGTTACTTTCAATTTTTGTTAACTAGATTTGTTCACTTGAAAGGGAGATCAAGCAAACCCGTTAAAATGGCAGGATAAATCTCGAAAAATAATTTAATTGCTATCTCGATTTCACTAGGGTTTTTGAATCATCTCGGGTTATAAGAAAGGTAGAAGAAGAGAATCTTTCATAAGATTATTACAAGTGTAAAAATACGAGACGAAATAAAAATAAAAGAACTTTTATTAAGTGGACAAAAGAAATACAGTATAGAAATAAATACTTGAAATTGGACAGAAAACGACTGGAGTCGGTTGAGGCCTGAAATATCGCAGTTTTCTTATGACAGATTTTTCGGCCACTCCGAGGTGCTTGAGATCTTTGGTCGTTTGTCTTCCATGATACAACAACGAGATGATCAGCTACAGTTGCACTGCTATAGAGATCACGAACTATACCCTTACCTTTGTCTATCACCAAAAAATTTGAGGAGAGGATGTAATATGTCAATTCTTGCTTAGTGAGTAAAATGTAATTTTTAAAACTTTAGGGGCTAAAGTATAAACTTTAGAAAAGTTCAAGGAGCAAAGTGTAATTTTGAAAAGTTATGTAATTTAACCCGTAAATGGATAGTTCACCCCCAAGAGTGGTATTTTTGTGTTACTGGATTTTTCATACCATGCTTATATTATTCGAATTTGGATCGAATAAAATTATTAAGCGTGCTCAGGCCAGTGAAATATTAGGATGGGTGACCTCCGAGAAGGCCCCATAAAAATATTTCTGATCGATATTTTGGACTCAGTAAGAGTAGAGAAAATTTGTACGTATTATCGATAAAGGAATTCTAAGAGAAATTTTACTCAATGAAGATTTTCGATAATTATCGGAATAATAGACTGAGTTAGGAAAATTCAGTCTAAGTCCTTGGAAAATGAAGTTTTATGGGAAAATAGAGTTTATTTTCTGAATATGGAAATATAGAATTTTCGGAATAAATCCAATAGCTCGAAAAAGGTAAAATCGCAGTAGAAGTATTTTATGGATATCGGTATGTCGGATCGAATTGAAATTTTAAAGACAGTTCCAAAGATTATGAAAAATTCATAAAATATTATTTTATGAATATTTTATTAATATTGATGGGATTCTAACTAGATTTAGTTAGAATATGATGGAGTGGTTATAAAGCTCAAAGAGATAAAATTTAGAAATCGTATTAAATGAAATTCGAATGTTTGAATCGAATAAATATCATAAATTAACATTTATGATATTTTGGGAATGAGACTGGTTAGAATGGAACCTATTCAGAAAATAAACTATATTTTCCCATAAAAACTTCATTTTCCAAGCTAACTCAGTCTATTATTCTGATAATTATCGAAAATCTTATAGAGTAAAATTTCTCTTAGAATTCTTTTACCGATAATCCATACAAAATTTCTCTACTCTTACTGAGTCCAAAATATCAATCAGAAATACATTTATGAGACCTTCTCGGAGATCACCCATCCTAATATTTTCTTGGCCTAAGCACGCTTAACAATTTTATTGGATCCAAATTCGAATAATATAAGCCTCATATGAAAATTCGGTAACACAGAAATACCACTCTTGGGGGTGAACTATCCATTTACGGGGTTAAATTACATAATTTTTCAAAATAACACTTTGGTCCCTGAACTTTTCCAAACTTTAAACTTTAAACTTTAACCCCTAAACTTTCAAAGATTACATTTTAGTCACTAAGCAATAATTGGGATACTAAGAGGAAAAGAGTTTTCAAGTTGTTTTTAACCTAGTAGGTTTACATAGTATTTATAGGAGTTTCACATAGGAGAATTATTGGAAATAATATATTCTGAATATAATGGTCATTATTAATAATGGTCATTAATTTTAAATATTCAAATTTTAATTCACGATGGTAAAAGATAATATTCACAAGCCCATAGAAGGGCTCAAATTGATCTAAATATTCACATCACCCACATTGTGGGAGCACACCCCTAACTCAAATAGGTTCACCTACACGCAAGGTACAATTTTAACCCAAGTGATTCAATGACAAGTAAGTGGGTTAGTGTATATAAACACATCCTATACTTGATATCCTACCAGTGTGGGATATGGGTTCTTCATTTTTACATTACACAATTCACAAGTACCATACTTTGAGCATCAATTTCTCATTCATCACTCAACCATTTTGAGCATATGAGATATCGTTGTAAAAATCTCATGGAGTAGAATATAAATCCATAAATTTATCATTTAAAAATATGCCTCAAATTTTCCTATTTATCATATTTTTTCCAACAACTTTAAATCCGTATTAACAAGAATTATCATCGACATAGTTGAGTTGTAGATATCTTCTAAATTTGGCTGAGTTAAAAGTTGCTGAAAAAAGGTCTTGAAATTTGTTATAATGTTAAAACATTTAAATATTGTTTACTTCGGTGCATATAATAATTGGGTAAAACTTTGATACACAGGCCGTGTAAAATTAATTTTACACAAGCATGTGTATTTACACTATAAAAATTCAAATCCTAAATTCTTAACCCTAACCCTAAAAAACTAAATCCCACATCATAAACCCTAAATTCTAAACACTAACCTTAAATTCTAAACCCTACAACCTAAACCTTAAACCCTAAACTAAAATCCTAACCCATAAAACTAAAAGGCACGTGTAAACCATGCGTATCAAAGTTTTTTCATAATAATTTAGGCCGTGTTTGATTTAAGTAATTGTAATCCTGAAATTTAATTTTTATATTTTTCAGTGTTTAGTTCATATAAAACAATTCATAACACCCCAAAAAGTAGGATAATTTGATTGGGAATTGAAAAGAAGAAAAAGGAAACTGATTGCCGAGGGTTTTGAATCAGTGCCCTTTGGCTTGGTGAGCTCCGATTTTAGCCATCAGGGCGAAGCCTCCACCAACTTAATTATATTGAAATAATCTGAATTAATTAAAATACCCAACTACCCCCTTAATTGTTACCTGCTTCGGCTTTGATAGAAGGGTCTAGAGAAATTCTCAAAGCTTTCCCCAACCCCCACTGTCCTTTTTGTCCGATCTCCGTCACCGCCAGCGCCGGCTTGACCGCCGCCTCACCCCGACTCTATCCCTAGCCGCCGCTCACGCGATAGCGCCACCGTTTGCCGTGAAAGTCGGTTTGAAGAATCGTCAAATCCCAAAGGTCTGACCATTCTGTTTTTCACGATTTCCGTCGCCGTCCGACGTCGGTGAGAGTCACCGTCGTTGCCTCCGTGCTCCTCGTGCCGCGGCGAGCAAAACCCAGCTCCCCGATCGCCGGTCCGTCGTTTTCAGCCGTCTTCCGCGGTGGTAAGCTTCAATAAACTCTTCCTTTTAAGTTTCTGCGTCTTCCACTTGCTATTACAAGTCTCCCTTATGCTTAAGAATATAGCATTGAATCTCATCGAGTGTCTAATTTCCCTCGATGAAGTCTTATGGTTCTCAACATAGTCTCCAAAATCATGTGAACCACTTCTATTATAATTGTGTCATACCCTAAAAACAGGTTAATAGTTACGAGTATCAAGTTCGGGTGAGAATTCAAGTTATGGAGTCTTGGATTAGACACTTGAATTATTTGATTTCAAACCAGGTTTTGTAAACAAGTTTTAATCTAAAGAAAATCATCAAAATATTTTTAAAATGGAAAAAGAATGACACCAAGTATAAATGTAGTTAAAGAAAATGAAAAATGTTTCCAAATTTCAAGTATCCGAAAGAAACTCAGAGAATTCTGCACTTACTAAGGCTGTGTTTGATTCATGTAACTGTAATTCTGGAATTCAATTTTTATATTTTCCGGTGTTTGGTTCATGTAAAACAATTCAGTCAACTCAACTATTTTTCTCTTTATGTTTTGTGTAGTTTGTTTTACGCATTCAATTTTCGTAAAACACTTAACCGTTCCTCTTCCACTAAAAAAAGTCTCTCCCTTGGTACCTCTTCCTTTGAAAGCACGACAGCGACACCTGCATCTCTCCATCGACGCGTGGATAACTCAGGTGAGTATATCTTTCATTATCTTCTATATGCTTGTCTTTGTTTTTTATTTTACTTTCATCTATTCTCTGTTCTTTGTCTTTAGCTTTTTAATTCTATGCCCTAATTTGGTTTTTTTTTCTTTACATCTTCCCTAATTTGCTTTAGATATCTAGGGATTTTTTGTAATTGCTTGCTCTGCAGGTCTTCAATTTTATTATTTTCTTCAAAATCTCTTATATCTGCATTATGTTGATACTGACTGGAGCCTTGAGTTTGCTTTTAGTTTATGGTTGGCCTCTGAAATGCACTATTTTTTAATAATCATTTCTCTGCACTTGACATTATCTTTTAACTGCCATGTTTAATGTCTTGGATGTGGATATTGTTTTGGCAATGCGCTTTTATCATCTAGCAATTGGGGATATTGTTGCATAGAAATTTTGTTCTGGAATTAGATTGTTTGGTGGAATCCGCAACCTGCGAATATACTATTATTCTTTTTCCGCTCTATAGTACATTTGTACACGTTAACATTACTATCCTTGCTTATCTTGTTTTTTCTAGTTGGAGCCTTCAAATGTTCTGTCATGGGTTTTGATGTCGTGTACTGCCTTGTATCATTGAACGCACATGGTAGCAGAGTTACTCCTTTTTGTACACCCTATATTGTATCGATGGTCTCACAAGTTATCCATGAGCTGACTTAGTTTATTTTTTCCTTGATAAAAAATTTGATTGTAGAGTTGGAGTTTTCAACTTAGGTTCTTCTCAACTGTGCATCGTGTGCATGATGGAACAACCTCAATCATATTGCAAGGGAGCTGAAGTGTTATTAAATCTCCTGCCCACCTCCTCAGTTACCATTCAATATCATCCGCATTTTGGTCCTCATGATGATTTAATACTACTTGAGCTTGATGAGAAATTTCTTCCCGATGTCCTCTACCAAAGGTAAGGTGTAATTTTAGTTCAGCATGTACGCTTTCTAATGTAATCTTTGGAAGAATCCGATTTATCTGTTTTCTTTGACCATCTCTTCTAGGGTAACCTTGAGGGGACAGCCTGATGAAGATGCAGTTCTTTGCACCAAGTCAAAAACTTACGCAGTTAAGTTTGTTGGGACCTCAAACTCTGTGTTCCTTGTACCATCTGCAGATTATTCAACATCGCATGAAAATCAGCAAGATTGTGATGGGGAAAATTACAAGCAAAAAGTTGCTGCATCAGTCATCAAAGTTGCTCCTGGTAACATGGAGCTTGTTGAGGTTGCTCCCAGACTTGATAAGCTCAAATCGATTCTCTCTGAAAATCTTTATGGCTCTGATGAGACATTGGCAATGGAGGATTTTGAATTTATGGAAACAAGTATGAAAAAATTGTATAAATGGGATGATCTCATAGACAAGGTTCAGGCTAGTGACGATGAGTTGAAGACTGGATTACAGGCCCTTTCAGCTGCGGAGATTGATGGGTATTGGAGAATTGTGGATGAGAAATTCATGGACATGATTCTTAGGATGCTTTTGCACAATTCTGTGTTGAATGACTGGTCGCTGAACGCTCTTATTGAAGAAAAAGTTGTGAGTGTATTGGAATCGGATGGATTTCCGTGTAAACTTGCATACCATTGTTTGAATGTCTATGGTAGTAGGGTGGAGGAGGGCATGGATGGAGGTGTCTGGAGGCTGGATGCAAGAAGAGTATGTGTGCATTTTGCGAGGAGGATCTTGAGAGAAGGAAAGCGGAAGTTGGAGAGTTTCATGGAAGAGTGGTTGCGGATGATTCCTGAAGAGATGCAGCCCAGTTTTGATATGTTGGAAGGTGAAGTGTTGACCGAGAAGCTTGGTGTAGAGACATGGGTTCATGCCCTGAGTGTTTCCTCGTTGCCCTCAACTCCTACAGAACGTTTTTCCATCCTCTTCAAAGAGCGATCAAAATGGGAATGGAAAGATTTAGAGCCCTACATCAGGTGCAATTTTTTATGTTCAAACTTGTATCGTACATTAATATCATTTGTCTAACCCCGCTTCGTTTTTTCAGGGATCTAAATGTACCGGGGCTTTCATCGGAAGCTTTGCTTATGAAGTACACTCGAAGATCTCAACCAAGCATTGACGCTGAACCTGTTTTTAGTGCTAGATAATAGATGGATATGTGTTTAGAGGCCTGGAATCCAGTGATTTAGTATTCGAGCAAAGTTGTTAACGAACTACACCAGAATACTGAATCTTGTGTGTACTATTTCTCAGCTCTTGTTCCTGAATATACATTTATTTGACTAGTATGAAATATGAAATACCAGGATTTTAGTTAGATAGGCATTAGTTTAGCGTGATCAAGACTATGGACTCTCCTGCATGTTTCAGTTTAGTTATCCAGTTTTGAAGATTAATTTTTCTCATTTCTCCTTTTGCTAGATTTTTAATAAACTTGTTTGTGCCTTGTTAAGGGTAGCTTTATTACATACATATCATCATGTGTGTAAATTTATTTTCACTGAGATTGTTTTGATTTTAGATACAAGAGCTCCATTGTTAAGTACCAATAATCCCAACAGACATGAGAATGAATGTACGTGACAAACTTGATGGCTTGGGAAATACATCAAATAAATAATAAAATATATTTATAGTGGAAATATAAGTTATATTTACAAAAAAAATCCAAATAATTACAATATCAAATTGTTAAGTATATATACCTTTTAATACTATAACTAGGAAAAACTCATAAATAAATAATACAAAATTTAAGAGAAAAATAAAATAACAAAATAATTATTTAAGAAAGGGCAAAGGTATTATATACGAGTGCAAAATAAAATAAAGGCTTATTTGAAAAAAAAACTTGTTTAAACTATACCTCTTCTTTGCTTTTAAGTGTTTATTTTTTTTTGTAAAATTAGTGTTTAACGTTTCATTCCGTAATAATTTTTAAGTCGCTCGTTAGAAAAATCTTATCCTCAATTGTTATACCTTGAATAGATGGGTTCTGGAGATCAAAGTATTTGAGACTTAGGATTGTTTGATTTCTCAAAAATGCACCAATTTTCAAAATTTTTCTTTTGTTTTCTGTTTGTTTCTCTAGAAAATCGAAGGAGAAAGAAAGAAAATGAATGGATACTGCGTGTCACATATTCATTAGACAAAAAATATTTAATGGGTGACCTAAAAATGAGAAAAAAATCATTAGATGCATACTTTGACAAAAAAACTTTAGACGAATAAAATAAAAATGATAAATTTAGATATTTATTTTACAACTAAGCCTAAAATAATATATATATATATATATTTCTCTATATGTAATTTTATGCGCCACATAATGATGCCACATGTTACAATACAATTATTCTAAAAGTTTAATAATAAATTATGTTATTATAAATGTAAATATAAAATGAAATAATACAAAATAAAACTTTCCTATGTTTTAAAGATTTGAATGAGCATATTTTCACGACTCGCTAGTTTTAACCGAGACACATACACAACGAGCTGTTTAAGAGTTTTTTTGCAAAATTTTGAGCTTGCTTAGAAGACAGCCTGACTTGCCCGACCGTTGGTGACTGAGAGAAGGCCCGATTAGATTAAAGAACCAATTTAGATATTTTTATTTATTTGCCATGTCAGCAACTAAGCCATATCATCATTTTGACTTTACAACACTGAAATGGCATGTTATCTGAAGAAGAAGGCTGACGCGTAAAAAAATAAAGTTCAAATTAACCGTCCGTCAGTCAAGTTAATCAATGGGCTAATTTGCTGCAATGTAAGAACTTGATGACCTAATTGAACGTGCTTTGGCGTGAGAGACGAATTGCTAATTTGGGTCGAATTCGATAGCAAAAATACCTTTTAGCCTAAAAAGTATTATTGTATTTTTAGTAGATAGTCTGTGAGTGAAGCTTGGCCCAAGAGATTATTCGGATCCTAAAATCAAAATTGGATAAGACCCGCGCATTACAAACTTAGGCCCCGTTTTTTATTGCGTTTAACAACTTAAACAGGCATTTGTCCCTTATTTTTCGTCAAATAGGTATCGATTTTATCCCTAACGGGTGCTTGTCCACTATTTTTAGTGTTTAAACGCATGTTTGTTAGTAGCTGAATTTTTCAACTTCTGTCAACAGGCGTTTGCAGCCCAACAACATATTACCCTAGCAATGACAAAGGAAGCCTTATTAGCATATACGAACTCAGATTTACTTAAAAATTATGTTCTTAGATGTCGCATGTTCGATCTACATTTGGAGTTCTTTGGTTTAATTATTTATGGTGATTTGATTTGAATTAAATAATTTTTTTGGTGGAATTAATTCAACCTTTATTTTTAGCTTAGTGTCAAGGCGTTGGATCTCTTTTTTAAGGTTATAGGTTTAAATCTCTAACGATACTAAAATCTTTTAATTTTTTTTCTACTAAGATGATGAATATCACTATCTTAGTGTCACATAATTGTTGACGATAAGAGAGAAAATAACATAAAAATAATAAAAAAGTGATATGTCGGTATTTTTATTAATTTTTAATAGAAAATACTAAAATAAAAAATACAATATTATATATAACTTTATTAAAAATAATAATTAAACGATTAAAATAAAAAATAAATTGGATATCAAATAAATAGTTTACTATGGAGGCGAAGCGTGTCATAATGAGCCCTGCTTTGTATGAACTTTTCTTTCTATCTGCCAACTTGATGACTTCATATTGAACAATGATAGTTCCATCCTTTTCCTAAACGTCACTTGGACGGAACCGACAACCTCTTCTACTTTCATCTTATCATTTCTTTGTTAAAAATATTAAAATAAAATTTAAATTTTTAGTGCTAGATATAAAAAAATATCAAAAAAATGTAAAAGATTTTTGTTGATAACCTAATCAAGTGGAGGAAACTTATCACTTGAAATCTGTCGGGCGTTAGAGTTTTTAAATAGTCGAAATAATTTTTTCTGGTTGCTCTCTCGATTCTTTAAGACTTTGTTTTGATTAATCTGAATTGATCTACGTCTTATATTTAGCTTTAGTGGTGAGTCTTCTGGCTGAAATTTTCTGCATGTACAGGGCCTCGAACTCGAGATCTACTCAAGCAATACCAAATTATTTATCACTTAGACCAGTTTCGTTGGTCAAAAAGATTTTTTCATTGTCCAAGTATTGTCTGGTGTAACTATAAGATAAAATATGTTTATTAATCCTAGCCTTTTGATAATGTATATACACCCTGCAGAGAAACGGTTCGAACCTGGACCACATAAGGATATTTAGGTGTAAACTAAGATGAAGCCAACATATACATTGATATACTATTACCATAACCAAGAGCAATTTATCTGTTACAAGTACAGCCAGTTGCCATCCTTCTGCACTCTAGGAACTGGAAAGACCAACACTTATATACACCCAGCTCTCTTGTCGGAAAATTGTCATCGGTTACCTTACCTCCCATGTCTTCCGGGCCTTCTCCTTTAACCTATTTATTGTTCCTAGTTTCCTGATATCCAAACAGACATGGAAACATTTTGTTGTTGGTGTCTCAAGTCCAAACATTTAACCACTTAGAACTGGTGCTACATGAATGATCCAAGCCAATAAAATTTCTCAGGTGATGCAGGGGAATCGAACTCGTTCCTGTACTGATCATCCATCATCAGAAATTCTTCCCCGGCTGCGGCCTCCCCTGTTTGCTTTACACCATCTCTGTCGTTTTCGGGTTGTCCGCAACTTGGCCGCTCAGTCTCGCACCTGGTATCAATATATTCTGAGCCACCACGTGCGCTGCTTCCATCAACACCCTTGCTTCCCGTATTCATCTCCTGTGGCTCAGCCAGCAGTTCACTCAACTTCTGTATCTGCAAGCCATTGGAAAACATCAGTTTATAAATTAAACTAAACTCATACCGAACATCTCCGACATGGGTTACCTGTAAAATCAAGGACTGATTTTCTTTCTTCAACGACTCGAATCTCGATTCCAAGTTGTCGTAGTTAGCTTTGAGTGTGTTGTAATCTTGCTCTATCCGTTTGGACTTCCACCTGGCCCTCCTGTTTTGGAACCATATAGCTACTTGGCGAGGCTGAAGCCCCAGCTCTCTCGCCAGTTGCATCTTCTTCCTCGGTTCGAGCCTCGTCTCTGATTCGAATATCGTCTCGAGTAACCTGATCTGCTCTTCACTGAACCTCCTTTTGTTCGTCATCTTACTCTTCTTATTCCTTGGAGTTTGAGACGGCTGTTCTTCTATTGCTTCATCTGCTGCTGGATGACACTCTCTATCCATCATAGGATCTTGAAGGATTTAATTAAACAACTCTGTTTTTCTCACATCTAATTTCATGGCAAATTAATGTGTTTGGGGTTAGAAATGTAGCAAAGAAGGGTGGCTGCAGATATATAGTTGGCCCATGATTAGAAGTACTTGAATTGTTTGATTGCTTTCAAGTGATTGGAACGAATATAAATCCTCTGCCCTTTTTCGGTGTTTCTGTTTATGTTCACACACTAAAAATTAGATTTATAGTTTAAGATTAATGTTTAGTGTTTAGAGTTTATGGTTTATAATTTAATATTAAAGCTTAGAATTTAATTTTTAGTGTTTGGACATAGAAAGGGACGACGAAAAGGGACAAATAATTTTTGTTCTAATTGAAACATATGTGATTGATAGGTTCTCTTAACCAATTAGGCCAGCTTTCGTGTGACATCCTCTTTCGTATGCCTTGTGGATATCTATGTCTTCAATCCCTTTTCCATTTGTAAACTATAATCCACATGTTGGGTGATTGCTACCCTAATCTGGCTCTATTGAATGAATATATTTATAAATGGAAATTAATTTTTTCTTGCAAACATGCAAATCAAAATCCCTGCTCAATCTAGAAAGAGGAAAAATTTTAAAACATCTGTAACTCGACCCTTCGTTGCTTGTGAAATATATGGGATTGTTGTGGTCGATGCATGAATTTGTTACACGTAAACATTCGGGATGAGAACTCGGGACTTTAGCTAGTTACTTTATGTAGCCATTCCAAGAACAAAAGGCCAAAGATTTTGTACTGAGCTACATCATAATATTCATACATGCGTGTTTGATGTACAAAATGGGATGGTGTTGATTGCAATTTTGAGAGGGTTCATCCTTTTTGATTTGAGCATAGAGTCGCGGTCAATAGTGATTATGGAGAATATTAAAATGAGAAAGAAGATGAGTTGAGGTTAAAGAAGATGAATAATGGTCTAATTTTAGATTTAGAGCTCACTTTGGGGAAACTGATGACTTCCCTTGTGGTTAGATCAGTGGATGTCAAGTCTAGGCCTTGTATGACAAGATGGGTGCAGCAATGTAGTCCTGGTTGCCAAATAGTAGGATTAACTTGCAAGTCAGTTTGGCACGATATCTATCTTATCAGAGACACTAGTCTTATATATAATTAAGCCAACGGCTTAAGTATAATGCGTTTGAAAGAGTGTCTGCTTTGTATTCATTGTAGGTATAATCGAAAGAGTGATAACGGAGAAGTATCAACGAAAACTTCAGCATGCATAGACATGTCATACAGAAGAATATTGACGTAGGACATAATAGGTATAATAATGTGTAGGATGCAGATGTCCTTGGAGGTCGATGGAGATAAGATTTGGGGCAGGATTCAACTGCTCCATTGGGGTGAAAGCAACGTAATTTGTAAAGTGTGATTTGCATGTTGACTTATGTGTTGGTATGTACCTAATCCAAACATCATTTTGTTGCTGGTGAAGTCCAAATTATTCAAACTTTTTGACCTTTTCTCCCTTCTCTTTCTATTTGTAGCTGTATGGTAGGTTACCTTTATTTTTTAATTTCACAAAGAAAGCTCTAGTTGGGGGACATGGGAAAATTGACATTTTTGAAAAATAATTGTATGTTTGTATACTTGATTGAACTAAACCTAATCCAGTACTTGTAGATTTTGCTATAGTAGGCGCCCACAACGAACCCGGGTAGTTAAATATATTTGTCCGAGCATTGAAGGTTCATAGATATTTATCATATATGTGATGACTGATGAGTCCACTTTTGAGTTTCTTGCATTCTTTAATATCCCCTCATCTTCCACATTCAATGTCGATAAATTCAAAACTACAGTTAAGGGTCTTTTGAATTCACTGACCAGTGTTTGAAAAGGCGAGGGAGAGGCACGTCTAGACGAAGCGATACTATGCTAAACGCATTATCTAAGTGTAGGCGACGCGAGTTTGATAAAGCGGTAGGAAACGCAATAAGCGGCTGAGGCAGAAGGCGCTGCCTTTTTTTTTAACTTTTTCAACTCTTTTGTCTTTTATGTATTCTTTTATTAGGTTTTAGATACCGATTATGTTATTTAAATTGCCTTTTTCAATTTTTTAACTTTTTTGTCTTTTATGTATTATTTTATTATGTTTTATAGATACCGATTATGTTATTTAAATAAAATTTAATTAATTGTATCAGTCCAAACCAAGTAAAATTACGGTAAAAAAATTAAAAAGAAGTATAAAAAGGGAATAGCCGAAAAAAAAACATAACAACTTGCTAAGGAACAAAATAAGGTTTTGGCTCCATCTCCAAGTATTCCTCTCTGTTTTGTATTTTTCTATTTTGTATTTTTTTATTTATCTTGAATAAACAAGAAAACATGAGTCTTATGTCTTCTATATTTGTCTTATTTATCTTTTGTATTTTTTTATCTTATTTTCATAAAAAAATTATTCAATCCGTGACTTTTTTTGTTAATTATATTCACAAAATTCACAAAGTTGTTAATTATATTCACAAAATTCAATTTCTAACATGAGTCCTATGTTAATTATATTCACAAAGTTTTTTTTTTGTTACTTGTTAACTTGTTATATTTCCAATATTTCATAAAATTTAGTTACTATTGCGTGTTAGAAACTGAATTTTGGAATTAAAAGGTTTAACGGGTAAACTATTTTTTGGTTGACAGACATGGAAAACGAGAGAAGGACTGATTTGGGTTGGAATCATGGTTATTTGGCCGATCTTAAGAACACAAATAATGTCACTTGCAAGTATTGCTCGATAGTTGCCAAAGATGGAATTTATAGATTTAAACAACATCTAGCAGGTGGATATCGAAACATAAAAGGTTGTACTAAATGTCCTGAGCATGTGAGACAAGAAATTATTGAATACTTCCTCAAGAAAAAGCAAGAATGAGAGAATATGAACTTGGAGCATGAATATGATCAAGCGGATGATTTTGATGAGGAAGATGAAATGCAAGTGTTAGAATCCGACCCAAAAGGGAAAAGTAAAAAAAATAATGAATCCAACTGTTAAAAGTGCAAGGCAAGTTGGTCCAATGGATGCTTTTATCAAATCTTCTACACAAACAGCGGGTAAGCAGAAAATCATTAATGAGACCTACAAGAAAGAACAAAGGGAGAAAGCATGTGCTAATTTTGCCAAATGGATGTATGATGTTGCAATTCTCTTTAATGCTCTCAACCATCCCAGCTTTAAAGTGGCAATCGATTCAATCACTAGAGCTGGAATTGGAATGAAGCCACCAAGTGCTCATGAAGTAAGAGTCCCTTTGTTGAATAAAGAAGTTGCAAAGACCAACGAGAGTATGAGAAACCATAAAGAAGAATTGGCAAAAATGAGATGTTCTATTATGTTGGATGGATGGACTGATTGGTGTGGAAGGACCATCATTAAAATTTTAGTTAATTATTCAAAAGGAAGCATGTTCCTCGAGTCCGTTGATGCATCAAGCTATTCAAAAAATAGGGATAAGTTATTTGAACTGTTAAGCAAAATTGTGGATGCAGTAGGTGATGACAATGTTGTACAAGTTATAACAGATAATGGAAGCAACTTTGTAGCTACAGGTGCACTATTGATGGCAAAGTATCCACATTTATATTGGACTCCTTGTGCAGCCTACTTTATTGATCTAATTCTTGAAGATATTAGAGAAATTCATGTTATCGATAGAGTATTAAAGAGGGCAATTCAGGTTAATAGCATTATTTATCAACGCCCGAGTCTTTTGAATATGATGAGAAAATTTACTAAACAAAGGAACTTGCTAAGGGCAGCGAAGACAAAATTTTTAACCGCTTTCATCACACTTTCATTAATACACAAGCAACAAGATAACTTGAGAAAGATGTTTACATCTCAAGAATGGAGAGATAGCAAATGGGCCAAAGAAATTGGGGAAAAAAGTTACTGGTATTATTTTGATGCCTTCCTTTTAGAATGGTACTGTATATGCATTGAAGTTAAGTGGTCCTCTAGTTCATGCACTAAGAAGAGGTTGATGGAGAGAAAAAACCTGCCATGAGATATATATACAAGGCTATGGACTGTGCCAAAGAAGCTATTGCATCTTTATTTAATGGAAATGAGTCCAAGTACTCCGAAGTTTTCAAAATAATATAAAAGATGAGAATGTCAGCTACATCGTCCTTTACATGCTGCTGGCCACTTTTTTAATCCTGAATTCTTTTATGATCCTCAACTTGAGCAATATGAAGAAGTAATAAATGGTTTTTATGAATGTATCATGAGATTGATTCCTGCATTTGACAAGCAAGACAAGATTATGGAAGAGCTCCCTGCTTACAAGCAAGCATATGGACTATTTGGGAATCCTATGACTATTAGACATAGGAAGACTAAAGCTCCAGGTAATGATAATTTAACTCTTTTTCATAAATGATATATCGTATACTTCAATTTATTTAAATCTAATTTTTATGTTATAGCTGAGTGGTGGGCGTGTTATGGTTATTCAACAACTACTTTACAACAATTTGCCATAAAAAATTTTAAGCCTAACCTGTAGCGCATCAGAATGTGAGAGAAACTGGAGCACTTTTGAGCATGTAAGTCATAGTCGTTAGCTAAATTCATGTAATTATTAATGTTAAGTTTTGGTCTTTTGATATTTATGAGCTAAATAAATTTCTCTCACATATTCATACCAAAAAGAGAAATAGGCTCACACAATCTAGGCTAAATGACTTGGTGTATGTCAAGTACAATCGAGCATTGGTTCAACGATTCAAGATGCGTGATAAAATCGACCCAATAACTTTAAAAGATATTGATGACATCAATGAATGGTTGACTGGAAGGACATATGAAGATGCTCAAGATGAATTTGTATTCGAAGAAGATGAAGGTTTTACTTGGGGACATGTTGCGACTACTGCTGGAGTTCATGAAGAGCGATTTAACTTGAGATCAAGAGAGAGCACACAAGGAGGAAGAGATGGTAGTTCAAGGGGATTCATAAGACAAGCAGATGGGGATGGAGATGAAGATGAGGAAGACGATGAAGGCTACCACTCACTTGATGGAGATGATATGGGGGCAAATCTGGCCGATGAAGATGATTATATTTGATGTCATATTATCATACATTTTTTAGAATATTTTATAACTGATTTTGTTTATTTACAATATAAAAAATGCAATATTATATGTTTTTTGATTGGACAATAAAAAAGTAATTTAGTGAAATGGAATTCTTTTGTTGAACTTATCGTCCTTTTTATTTTTCTTTTTTGTTTAGTACTATGCTTCATGTACATTTATAAATTCTCCTCGATTGGTTTATGATAAAATTGAACATAGAAGTTATGCGTAATACATAAAATGTTCTTATGAATACTCTTTACTATTTACATTACAATAATTGTTCTTTACAACTGGAAAATTTTTTTTGTACATAGTTAAATTTTAAAAAGTGCGCGCGCCTTGCGCCTTGACTATTGGACCCCGATCGCCTTAGTGTACTTTGAGCCCTTTTTAACACTGCAATGGACACATTTAATAATTGGGATGTCTATGTGCAATTGTAGTGTCGGGTCAGTTTGTCACCTCTAAGCGTGATGTATTTTCTTTAGTGTGTCATATCTTTTTTGAGGTGGGTTTATTATGTTCTGGGCTTCTTTGCTCTGATTTTAAGGTGTGGTTGGTCTTATAATCCACATTAGTGTGGTAATATTATATCAATAAATTTTATATTTTGCTGAGAAAACAAATAAATTTTTAAATAACAGAAAAATGGAATCAAATTAGGGTGCTTTTGCGGTAATTGGATTTGCTTGTATTTATATAGGTATGTCATATTTGGCCTATAATTGTAATTTGTAATTTGTAAGTTTCATTGATTTTAATTGTAATTGGAGGTTCACAATTTAGTCTTCAGTTCTTAGGGAAACCGATAAGAATCGGTGTAATTACATTAAGGGTTTAAATTTGATACACATGTTGTGTAAGCCTGTCTATTTTTACTATAAATCAAAATTAAATCTAAACCCTAAAAAAACTAAACTTCAAATCCTAAACCCTAAATTCTAAACACTAATCTTAAATTTTAAACCCTACAACCCAAACTCCTAAACTCTAAACCCTAAACTAAACCCCTAACCCCTAAAACTAAAAAAATTGTGTAAACAATTTACACATACCGTGTATTGAAGCTTTTCTCTTACATTAATAGCTACAATTTTTAATAGAAATTATTATTATTATTATTATTATTATTATTTTGACAATAATAATTATTATTATTGAATTAGTCATAACTAATATTATTTGTCACAATTTTTTCAATTTTCAGCGGTATATGCATATTATAAAGACGACTTTCTTAAGCCAGCTTGCTTTATTCGCAACGTCATGATTTGAACTATAGATATTATTTATGAAATTTCATGTTCTATCCCACTAAAAATTGGTAATTAATAAAAAAATTATAACTTGGACTTTATTTTTCATTAATTCATATACTATTGATAACAATAAATAAATAATTCATATTTATATGTCAAGTCTCAACTGCATAAACTTTAGTGACTATTACATACTAATATGACCAAATCCAAACGGCAATGTTTACAGGATTCTGTCATCTGTCTGTGCTTAGGGTTTATAGAAGAATATATATTTTAAGCCTATCAAACAAAAAAGCTGATACCCTCTCACTTTCACCGCCTTTACTTTCTCTCCAGAAACCAAATGATTATGTTCATCATCATAGATTAGTATCACACAAAACCCGCGAAAGAGTGCTTATATTTGAAGGCAAAATAAAGGAGCAAAACATCAACAAGTTAAGAGCCTTTTGCTGCAGATACAGGAAAATAAGGTTTCTGATAAGCACGGGAAGCTTTTCTTGTTGAGGGGAATGTTATCTGGTTCAAGACCATCCCTTTTCCGACCACTTTTGTCTGTGTTCTTGGACCAGGCTTCATTCCCCTTAATTACTGCTTCCACTTACTGCTTGATCTTCTTAGATTTCAGCATCCATCAACAGTATAATTCAAGTGTTTAACAGGTCGGTAAGTAATCGTTTATTTGTTCTTTAAGCTGTGATTACATGGGGTTTTGGTTCATATGAATTGATTAAGGTTGTTGTAATTACATGCAGATTGGTGTAATGATGAGGAGTTTTGACTCTGTGGGTTGCTTCTGCCTGAACAGACAACGGTTAATTCTCATCATTATTCTTCTTTTTATATGATTATTGAAACAACTCTCCGGTTATAATGATGACTAGTTGTGTTTTTGTCAGTTTTTCCAACCTGTTTTTTTCTTTGCATCATGTGATGAATGTTTAACATGATCTTTTTTTTTTATGTCTTTTAGGTATATATTAAACTTTCTCTCTGTCAGTTTCCTGTCTCTTGTTGGGTTGAAGAACTGATCAAAGCCTCAGAAGTCTAACATAATTCACCTTTTTAATTAGGGTTTAAGTTCTCATCACTCATCAGTCAATATTAGAGGGAATTATTTCTGGGGATAATGTTATAGGGTTTTTAATTTTATAAAATTGGGTGACTGAGTTTTTATTTCACGAAATAGGGTTGTTTGAATAATGTATAGGGGATGTTTTAGCTTCTTTTTTTGAATGTTTGCTTGAAGTAGTCGAGAAAAGGAAGACGATTTTCCTTTCCATGCACGCACACACTTGACATTGTGGCAAAAAAAAATGACCTGAAGTTCGTGTACTTTCCAGACGACTTTTCGAAGGTGTGAAGACATGCTGACTTCCAATTTTACTGTAACAATCACTCTTGATGGAAAAAAACCCCATCTATTCTCTTTGGAAAAATGAAAAGAAAAAGGAAGAAGTGGGTTTGAAGTTGCAGTATCATCTTCATACTATATACATATATACACCGTTTGTGTTGGCAAGCATTTACATTTAAATTGCACTTCTTTTCAGGGTTTAGTGGAGGACAAAGAGCCGAACATAAGATCTAAAGCTTCAAGAGGAGATATATTCTCCGGAATAGATTCCATTTCAGCTGTTGCTTTTCTTTAATGTTAAAAGAGAGGTAAAGAAACACTTCGAAACTGCTTTTGAGCTTTGTTATTGTTTTCACTAATGCTTGAAGCGAGAATAACATGCAATTTGGGGTGTTCATAACTAGCACAATGGGTACTCAGAGATTCAATAAGCTCAAAATGCAAGCTAATAAGATGATGAAAAATAATAATATTATAACAGTGATATTGGACGTATTGAGCCACTGGCTATCTATTGGGCCGAGTATGAACATCCCTACCTGTAATTAGTGATTTGAACCGTGTAAACATCTTCTTATGTTATTCACTTTGCACACTTTTACGCTTCTCTTTAATTGTATTTTAGAAGTGTTTTTATTTGTTACTACTTCACTAACCAATCTTAGCAAAATTATACCTAAAGTGGTATTAGAGCCTAATGTAGATGCAATTGGAGTCGATCCTGCAATAGTTTTTGCAACAAATGAAGGCAATAATTTCAATTCTTGAGATTTGAGTTTTAGACCTAGGAGAGATTATAATTCTTCGTAATAATTCGGACATTGATTTAAATTTATTATATTAGATATTATGACAAAATTTACATGGTTTGAAAATTTTAAGATTTCATTGCAGAAAAATTTTCGAAAAAAACCGGGACCAACATGTAATACCCTTAGGTTTACCCCTATTGAATGGTAAACTTATATTGGATGAGGAGATGATTTTGCCCTAAAAATTAATTATATTTATTTTTTAAAATCTTATTTTTTAATTTATTAAATGAATAAATTATTTTTAAAAAAAATATTTTTTCTCAAATCTTAAAACTTAATTTTGTTTCCCAAAATTTAATTTTATTTGTTTTTATTCTCTAATATATAGTTTATTAATGAAATATTGAATTAATTGTTTAAAATAATAAAATATAATTTCGTTATATATAAGTTTATTTTGAGTTTTTGCTCAGGATTCGAAAATATTTAAGACAACCATGTTGAAATACTTTTATGTTTCAATGAAAAGAAAGATGATTATCATCGTATGAGATTCGAGTTCAAACAGTTTTAAACGGATAGGTTTGTTCAAACGTTAGAATATATGGAAACCAATCGTATATATCCATGAGAACTATAAAATTGTCCCAACCGCTGACAGCTTTTCTAATTTATTTGTTTGTTTAAGAAAGATAAGAAGCTAAATCGTATAGCTTAAAATTTAAATAACCCTACATGCCCCAAAATTAACTGCAACCACCAGAAAAGAGCCGAAATTAAAGCAGCCATTGCATTTCACCAAAAAAAAAAACCCCGTCAATTCCTCTTATGATCCGACAAACCCAAAAAACATCTAATCAAGTTGAGCTCACCGGCTTGTTCCCCCGCCGGTTGGGAAAAGGGGAGAGAAATCAACCCTTATTCTCTCCCCCGACAACCCTTCCGACCACCCAATTATGCCTTGGGTTTTTCCACTCTCTTTCAACTTTTATGACCGCCACCACCGCCGCCGCCGCACCGTTACCGTATACTCCAACGACCCCCACCATTGTCATATCTTATAGTCACGTACGGGTGTGCCATGATATTTTTTTCACCCCTACCATTCCTCAAATCCGCCATCGAACTCTTCTTCGTCGCCTCCATTGCTGCTCTCCTCGGCTTCTCTCTTTTCTGTATCTGTTTCATATTATTCATCCGTTTTAAATCCAGAAGCTCCCGTCATTTGCAGAATTTCAACTCTCTTTGGACCGTCCGATTCCTTTTCGTCGTCTTCATCGCGTGTTGGGCGTTAACCGAAGTCATCCGCCTCCCCTTGTTTCCGCACATATATCTGCACCCTCTATTCCCGAAGCTAACGCCGCCGCTGCAAGCCAACTTCTGCAAACTCCACCTTGTCCTCTCTTTAGGGTTCTTCGAGCCTGGTTTTCTCGTTATCCTTCTTTTCTTGCTCGATGTTTCCGTCAAGCAAACAACCCCAAAAAGTTTCTTGAGCGTTTTCTACGTCTTCGCCTCCTGTGTCCCTCTTTTCGTTCTACAAGTTTACTTCGTCTTCCTCGATGGTTATCAGGTATGTTTGCCGGAAATTATAAACCGGAGTTGGTTCCGTTTCGAGATCGATCAGAATCACGACACCACGATTTTGTGCGCGTACCCTTTCGTGAGCACTGTTTTATTCGGCATTTTTGGAGTTATTTTTATACTGTCCTTCATGTTATCGTTCTGGAAAGTTGTGTCTCACGTAATCAACAAGGCCCTCAAGGTTCGAATCTTTGCCCTGGTTTTCACAATCCTCATTTTGTTGCCGTTGCAAATTCTGCTCATGGGGTTGTCTGCTTTTTGGACACCGGACAAGCCCACCCACGATGGATTCGCTATAGCTGTGTTCCTTTCCACATTCACCTGCGCGGTGGTCGGCGAGGGAATTTTGGTCATCAAACCGATCGCCGATTCCTTGAACGCCATATGTGGACGAGCAGAACAACCTCTCCCGGAGAATTGTCAAGGTGAAAGCTCGTCAGCACCGCCGCCTGCAGAGGATGGGGTCGGTGCTGTTACTGTATAAACAGGGAACATAGTTGTGGATTTCAATGATTTTATTATTGTTATTATAATGATGATGATGATTTTGAGTATTATTACTATTTTGTTGTTTAATTTTTTTTATAAATATTATTTATTCTATATAGAGAAGGTGAAAATTTTAGGAAAAGAATGTTCTTATTGGGTTTTGAACTCGAACTTAAGGGAAAAGAATAGGAGCAGGTGAACAATTTTGACCAACCGGCCATCAACGTTTACTCTTGTTGTTTAAAGTTTTGTTTTTTTTTTCCACAGAGCAAAATATTGTTTTTCCACATAAAATGAGGAGGGAAATTGTAAATATGACTAATTAGTTATTTAGCTAGCTATTTAAGTGAAAAGATTATGTATGATGTATCTTCGTACATATATTTATTACTGTTATTGAATCACATGAAAACAATAACAGAAAATATTTTTATTCGGAAAAAACAAATGAAATATATTTTAATAATTATTAAAAATTAAACTTAATTTTGATATTTAAAATGACCCAATGAGTGGTCCACTAATAAAGAGATATATTCATCTTAGAAGACTGTGTTCAATAAATTGATACATAAATTAATCATATTCTCTTAAATAGATAGTTACGTAATTTAAGCTCCTAATTTGTATTAAACTTTCTATCCATCAATATAGTATTTTTTTATAACAATGCTAATATCAGGCCTGAGAAGAGGTGGAGACATTAATCATATATTAGAAAAGAAAAAGGTCTTGGGATATATAAACGATACTATCAGAGCGACCCTTTGACTGTCTGATTTCACGCCAAGCGCCCATGAGTGGGGTAGGCAAGGTGAACAACCATGACAATGGTCTATCACAAGTGTGGTTGTCTCGTGACGAGGGCGTCACAAGGTTGAGTGGAGGAGACTGTCATACCTGAGAATAGACGGATACATTAATCTCACATCGGAAAAGAAAAGAAAGATCTTAGGATATATAAACGCTGGCGTTACACATCCTATCAGACATGTCTTTTGGGAAGAGGGTAATGACCCCGTAACACTAAGTACAAGCCCCATGAGTACCGATACACTAATTGGGTTCAAAAGAATCAGACCACAAGACGTACCGATACGCCACGTACCGTACCGGTACTCATCATCGGTACTAGGATCGCCCTGTACCGATCCACCTCGTACCAGTACTCCCACATATACGTACCGGTACGCTAAGCCTCTCCTAGGCAATCAACATCGCGTACCGATACGCTACGTACCGTGCCAGTACTCAAAGCCTTTCTAGGCAATATAACAGTGTGTACTGATATGCCCCGTTGCGTACCGGTACACGATGGCGTCTCTGGAATTCTTATAAGTGAGGGGTACCGATACACGGGAGGGCATATCGGTACTTCCCTCACACATTTTCTCTCAATAACAAAGGAGTACCGGTACGCAGCCACCCTGTACCGGTACTCGAGCCCAAATTTTGAAACATAAAGCTCAGGATCTCACCAACCCTACCCTTAACCTCCATGGTTAAGCCCCAAAACATTCCTATAAGTTATTTAGAGTGTTATGGGTGGTTTTCTACCGATTTTACGCATTATCAACATCCAAAACGTGATTTACCATTAAAGGGGGTTTAAAGCTCAAGAACCCTAACTAAGCAACCCATAAACATAAAACCAAGCAATGCAATCATCTTATGAGGCTCATGAAATGTAGGAGTCAGAGATGTAGTGACCTCAATAAGGAAAACCTAAGATGAAGCTCCCACCAAGCTCTTACCACCTCTCTTCTTGGTCCAAGCTCCCAAACTCAACCTCCACCAAGTCCAATGATGCTTAGCTCGAAATGGAGATCCTTTGATGCTGATAAACTCTTCCTTGATGACCAATCTAAGATCCACACTCCACTACAACAAGTTTCCATCTTTTCTTTGTGTTTGGGTGGGTGTTTTGGGGGGAAAGAATTGAGATGAGACGAAGATGAAAATGATCTCACCCATTTTACACCATGCAGAAAATTGAAGAGGCACCAGCCCTCTTGTCCCCCATTTATGATTTTACCAACATAAGCCAAGCCCAAAACCAACAAGCAATCCCACAATGCATGGAGGCCCATTATGGCCCAACGTCTCGGCCCGACACGTCGGTCCAAGACCCGGGTCAACGTCTATTGTTGACTCAAAAATCTGTGTCATTACAGTTATTATATCAGGAAAGTAATATGATATTTTTGGGATAAGAACAAACAATTTAGGGGAAGAATAAAGATTAAAATGATAAAATTTCAAATATCAAGAGTTCAATTTATTGAATTTCTTTTGAATTAGGATTAAATTGATAGACTGTATGAGTTTTAGGGACTAAAATGTTATTATATCATGCCACATTAGAAGAAAAGTAACATATTTATAACAATATATTAATTAAGTGACATACTTATAACATTTTTTTAATTAAATAACTTGTTTATAACTTTTTGAAGAAAATTTTTATTGTTTGTTAAAACATAGGTAAATTGATTATTATTACATTTTTTATATGCATCAAATTGATAAACTAATTATACTTACGCGGATATGTATTGATGGTTGATTATATATATATATAGGATGGGATCCAGTTACACTATGTAAAACTCACTTAGTTTTACACTAATCCATGGCCATTGGATGAGTGAAATAGATGAATGAGATTAGAAGTAGGTTATGTGAAGATTATCACTTGAAACAAAAGCAAGGATTTAATCTCATCCATCCATTTCACCTATCTAATGACCGTGAATTAGTTTAAAACTAGTTGAGTTTTACACACACACACACACACACATATATATATATATAACCCATATATATGTAAGCACGTTTGACTAGAAAACATTAGGGTAAACAACATCATCGGTCACTAAACTATTCTCACATTCTTGTTTTGGTCACCAAACTATTACTTTTGGCAAAATCGTCATTAACGTTATATTTTTTTCTATTCTACTCACCTGACGTTAAAAAATCACAAAAAAACAATAATTTAGTGACTAAAATAGGAAAGAAGCAATAGATTGATGGCCAAAACAGAAAAAAAGTAACATTAGTGACCAAAATAAGAGAAAGAAAACATAATATTAATGAGAGTTTTACCCAAAATAATAGTTTAATGATCAAAATAAAAAAATGGAATAATTTAGTGACCAATAATGTTGTTTACCCAAAAATTTATTCAAGCTGTGAATTAAAAAACTAGATATAGCTTAATATGGATGGCCAAGAGACACAGTCATTTGGCCTTCTCCTCGTCCTGGTCAAATCTGAAATTCTCTCATCCTAATCCTAATCCCAAGGGCCATGGCCAAATCCTAAACCCTTTGTGTAAAAGCTAAGCAAAACCAACCCCTTTTGGGTATAAATACACATATCTACTTGTCCACAATCTCTTACTTCTCTATTTTCTTGTATGATTCTGGGTTTATGATGAGCAACGTTCCCAGGTCTTCCACAGATGCCTTTTTTTTTACCCTTTCCAAGCTTTCCACATCCGACCCTTGGCATTTCTCTTTTGTTTTCTTATAACCCAACCACATCTATAACTTGTTACTTTTGGGGTTTCAAAAAAATAGGGATTATAGGAGAGGAACAACACGTGAATTTCCACCTTTATCTTCATGGGTTTCACTTCCATCTGTTAGAAAAAATGTGAGAAATTGGTAACTTTGAGCCATATTTTCTATGGGTAAAAATAAAGATTCGAATAATAAATTTGTTGGGTCATAAAAGGCAAGATTAGCACTAAATTCAAAATGAATTTTCAAACGGAAAATGAAAGCAGGTAGAACAATTGATAAGTACAAGGCAAGATTGGTAGTAAAAGGATACCGATAAAATGAAGACCTTGATTATTTCGATACATTCTCTCTTGTATCAAGAATAACATCCATAAGAATGATACATACAATTGCTGTTTTGCGGAATTTAGAAGTACATCAAATGGATGTTAAAAACAGCTTTACTTAATGGAGATCTTGATAAAGAAATATACATGGAACAATCTGAGGGTCATATAGTTTCAAGTCAAGAAAGGAAAGTATGTAGATTGGTAAAGTCCTTGTATGGACTTAAACAAGCACCAAAGCAATGACATGAGAAGTTCGATAGTGTCATGATGACAAACGGCTTCAAGATAAACGAGTGAGACAAATGTGTATATGTCAAAACTACATATATTGAATATATCATTCTATGTTTGTATGTTGATGACATACTCATTGTTGGAAGCGACAATGAAATGGTAAAACGTACCAAAACATGTTAAATTCAAGATTTAACATGAAAGACATAGGACTAGACAATACGATTATGGGCATCCAAATCAAAAGGTCAACTGAAGGTCTCATATTGTCTCAGTCACACTATGTAGACAAGATTCTCGAAAAATTTAACAAGGAAGATTATGGTATAGCCATAACTCTATTAGATTCTTGTTCACATATATCTAAGAATCAATGGGAAAGTATTCACCAAGTGGAATATGCAAGAGTCATAGGCAGCTTTATGTATCTCATGAGCTGTACTAGTCTAGACATAGCTTTTACCGTGAGCAGTCTAAGCAGATTCACAAGCAATCTAGTGAAAAATCATTGGAAAACAATTATGAGGGTACTAAGATATCTCAGATATACTCGGGACTATAGATTGCATTATTCCAGAGACCCCAGTGTCTTATAAGAATACTTCGATGCCAGTTGGATATCTGATATTTAAGATACCAAAGGTACAAGTAGATATGTATTCACTTTGAGGAGAGGAGCAGTGTCATGGAAATCATCAAGACAAACTATTATAACCAGATCCACAATAGAATCTGATTTTGTTTCTCTGAAAAAATCTGAGAAGAAGTCGAATGGCTTCGACAATTTCTTGAGGATATTCTTGAATGGCAAACCTGTGCCCACAGTATGCATATATTGTGACAATCAAGCAACAATTGCTAGAGCACATAATTTCATGTACAATAGTAAGTTGAGACATATGCGTCGTCGACATAATATCGTTAGACAACTGATCTCAAATGGAGTTATCTCTATTAACTATGTAAGATCAAAGAATTACATTGCAGATCCGCTAACCAAATGGTTATATCGAGATCGAGTTGAGAAAATATCTAAATGAATGGGACTAAAGCCCATGAAAAGTAAAGGTGCTATTTGAAGGAAAACCTTACCTAGCTGAACGGAGATCCTAAGATCTAGGCTCAAAAGGACAACCTAATTGCATAGACCTGTTCGATCATTATGGGGTACTTATTCTCAAGTTCGTTCCTATAATGTAAACAGTGATCAAAGTGGAATAGGCTAATCAAAAGATTTTAATGACCATTGTGTGCTTCACTAAGCCAAGCAACATAAGTCACCTATGTGAGAGTGAAGTGGGCCGCTTTAAGGAGACTATTGGGCATAGTTCTTCAAACTCTTGCAGAACCAGAAACTGTCCATGGCCATACGGACATAACCATGAGAACTAATACTCTTGGCAGAGAGGTAGTTGTGTGAAGTATATTATCGTTTACACAAACGGCATAATAGTTCAAGGACATCGCGTTTACTGGTCAACTAGTAAAGTAAACGTACTTTCACAAGGGAAGGTTCAAAGAAGAAAACCTACCTATCCTATGCAACTATATATCGTAGAACCTATCACCACATCGAGTCAAAATGTTTTGATAAAATCATCAATTTTATTCATGTGGGGGCTTGTTGGAAAATATGAGAAATTGGAAACTTTGAGCCATATTTTCTATGGGTTAAAATGGAGATTCGATTAATGAATTTGTTGGGTCATATTCTACTCCATGAGACCTTTATAACGATATCGCATATGCTCAAAACGGTTGAGTGATGAATGAGAAATTGATGCTCAAAGTGAGATAATTGTGAATTGTGTAAGGAAGATAAAACCACCTTATCCCACCATGGGATAACAAGCATGGGAAGTGTTTAAATACACCAACCCACTTGCTAGTTATTGAATGACTTGAATGGAAATTGTGCCTCGCGCGTAGGGGGTATGAATCTAACCCATTCGGGTTAAGACGCTCCCGCACGACGTGGGCGATGAGAATGTCTGGACCAATCGGGCCCTTACTGGACCTACGAATATTTTATCCACTTCGAATTAATTTTTTTCCTTATAAATGGCATATCTTTTTGAATATTCCGAATTTAATAAGATATTTCCTGGCTTTCCATTAAATTCAAACATTAAAAGGCAATAACTGCAATTCACAGGAATATTCCGTTTTAATATGGTATTAACAGATTTTTTTCATTTAATTCGGTCAAAGAATTAATGACCATTAATTCAGAATCTTATGATTTCCATAATTTTCCTCCCCCATTCCCCTTTAAATACCGCGACTCTCTTCAGTTTCAAAAACAACTCAAAAACTTTTCTTCTCCTTTAGTGTTTTTCGGTGATAGGCAAAATCAAAAGAATAGTTCGTGATATCTTCAACTCGTGCTACTGTCGAAGATCATCTTATTGTTGTATCATGGGAGACTGACAACCGACGAACTCAAGCACTTCAGAGTGGTTGAAATCTGCCTTAAGGAAATTGCGTAGCTGTAGTCCTCAACCGACGAGTTTCACAGTATTTAAGTTCTGATCAATAAGGACCACCACCACCATGTCTGGTGTTTTGGGGTCTGAATTAATCCATGCTTGAAAAGTGCCCATGCTGGTTTGTCTTATGTTTTCTGGTCTCTGTTTTCCATGGCAACAAAGAAAACGAATGCCAGGATTATGGTTTACGTGTAGAATTCATTTGTTTCTCCTTTCCAAGCATTATCCCACATTGGTGGGATAACAAGCATGGGAAGTGTTTAAATACATCAACCCACTTGCTAGTTATTGAATGACTTGAATAGAAATTGTGCTTCGCGCGTAGGGGTATATATCTAACCCATTTGGGTTAAGGTGCACCCGCATGACGTGGTGATGCGAATATCCGGACCAATCGGCCCCTTCTTGGCTGGACCTACGAATATTTTACCCACTTCGAATTAATTTTTTCCTTATAAATGGCATATCTTTTTGAATATTCCGAATTTAATAAGATATTTTCTGGCTTTCCATTAAATTCAAACATTAAAAGGCAATAGCTGCAATTCACAGGAATATTCCGTTTTAATATAGTATTAACAGATTTTTTCTATTTTAATTCGGTCAAAGGATTAATGACCATTAATTCGGAATCTTATGATTTTCATAATTTTCCTCCCCCATTCCCCTTTAAATACTGCGCCTCTCTTCAGTTTCAAAAACAACTCAAAAACTTTTCTTCTCCTTTAGTGTTTTCCGGTGATAGGCAAAGTCAAAAGAATAGTTCGTGATCTCTTCAGCTCGTGCTACTGTCGAAGATCATCTTGTTGTTGTATCCTGGGAGACTGACAACCGACGAACTCAAGCACTTCAGAGTGGTTGAAATCTGCCTTAAGGAAATTGCGTAGCTGTAGTCCTCAACACATTTCCTACTTTTCCATTCGAATATGAGTTTGTCTCTATTTATTCTGTTTCTCCATTTATTTAATTTATTTCTATAATATTTAATTTCTTTTTATCTTCTCGGATTCTAACAATTTTACAACACCATCAACGTGAAGACAAGGAGCTGAAAGATATTCCCAAAGGCAGTCTAGCAATCCTAGTGGGTTAAGGGGAGGAGCAACATAGGTTTGTGATCCCGGTTATGTATATTACCCATCCACTCTTCATGCAGCTCTTGAAGGAAGCTGAGGAAGAGTATGCGTTCGATCATCAAGGCCCATCACCATCCCTTGCCATGTCGACGAGTTTTACAGTATTTAAGTTCTGATCAATAAGGACCACCACCACCACCACCATGTCTGGTGTTTTGGGGTCTGAATTAATCCATGCTTGAAAAGTGCCCATGCTGGTTTGTCTTATGTTTTCTGGTCTCTGCTTTCCATGGCAACAAAGAAAACGAATGCCAGGATTATGGTTTAAGTGTAGAATTCATTTGTTTCTCCTTTCCAAGCATTATCCCACATTGGTGGGATAACAAGCATGGGAAGTGTTTAAATACACCAACCCACTTGCTAGTTATTGAATGATTTGAATGGATATTGTGCCTTGCGCGTAGGGGTATAAATCTAACCCATTCAGGTTAAGGTGCACCCGCATGACGTGGCGATGCGAATATCCGGACCAATCGGCCCTTTCTTGGACCTACGAATATTTTACCCACTTCGAATTAATTTTTTTCCTTATAAATGGCATATCTTTTTTAATATTCCGAATTTAATAAGATATTTTCTGGCTTTCCATTAAATTCAAACATTAAAAGGCAATAGCTGCAATTCACAGGAATATTCCGTTTTAATATGGTATTAACAGATTTTTTCTGTTTTAATTCGGTCAAAGGATTAATGACCATTAATTCGGAATCTTATGATTTCCATAATTTTCCTCCCCCATTCCCCTTTAAATACTGCGCCTCTCTTCAGTTTCAAAAACAACTCAAAAACTTTTCTTCTCCTTTAGTGTTTTTCGGTGATAGGCAAAGTCAAAAGAATAGTTCGTGATCTCTTCAGCTCGTGCTACTGTCGAAGATCATCTTGTTGTTGTATCCTGGAAGACTGACAACCGACGAACTCAAGCACTTCACAGTGGTCGAAATTTGTCTTAAGGAAATTGCGTAGCTGTAGTCCTCAACACATTTCCTACTTTTTCCATTCGAATCTGAGTTTGTCTCTATTTATTCTGATTCTCCATTTATTTAATTTATTTCTATAATATTTAATTTCTTTTTATCGTCTCGGATTCTAACAATTTTACAACACCATCAACGTGAAGACAAGGAGCTGAAAGATATTCCCAATGGCAGTCTAGCAATCCTAGTGGGTCAAGGGGAGGAGCAACATAGGTTTGTGATCCCGGTTATGTATATTACCGATCCACTCTTCATGCAGCTCTTGAAGGAAGCTGAGGAAGAGTACGGGTTCGATCATCAAGGCCCATCACCATCCCTTGCCATGTCGACGAGTTTCGCAGTATTTAAGTTCTGATCAATAAGGACCACAACCACCACCACCATGTCTGGTGTTTTGGGGTCTGAATTAATCCATGCTTGAAAAGTGCTCATGCTGGTTTGTCTTATGTTTTCCGGTCTCTGCTTTCCATGGCAACAAAGAAAACGAATGCCGGGATTATGGTTTACGTGTAGAATTCATTTGTTTCTCCTTTCCAAGTTTCTTGTTAATGCGAAACTATTATAAATGCATTGATTGACTGTTTGCTCATCTCCAAGAAATTAGTGTATGGAGGTTCCTTGATCATTGTGTTGTGCTTCTCACATTAGACATGTCGGCAAATTCTTGAAGCCGCCCACATGGCATTTTGAGGTATTTCTAAAAAGCATATTATACATGCATTCGCAATCTGAATGAATAGCTTGTTTGCTAATCCAAACAACCCATAATTCTATTCCAATCCAAAATCTTGTACTTTGTATCAAATCCTATCATATTTTTTACTATAATCATATAGGTTAGTATGAGGACGAACCTTCAATCTAATTTTATTCATTCACAAAAACAAGATCTAAACTTTTAACATTGTTTAAAGAACCTAATATCTCATATCATTAGATTATATTTAAAAAATATTATATTTTAATAATTACTAAAAGCTTAAATTTAAAAAATTTGATACCTAAACTAATCATATGCTCCTAAAATGATACTTACATAATTTTGTTGGTGCTTTACCTTTTGGCGTCCTTGATTCTTTTTTATTGTATTCGGATTCTGGTAGTTTTTTGGCTCTTTATGTATATATTATCGTGTGTACTCTTTTCCCCATCTAAGTTTAGGGGTTTTAATGAGGCACATGGTAGTATTTTTCATTTTCATCCAAAAAAAACTTTAGTTCTATCCATCTACATCATATGGAGATTTTTTTACCAAAAGAAACACCAAAATGCGGCAAAAATGATGACAAAAGAAGGTTGTGATCTAATAGAAACTAAAAGTTAAAATTTTTCGATCTATCCTGTTAATCGTTGGATATCAACTTGAAATCAAACTATACTAATCTTCTGGTCAAATGGAGCTTTCTCATTGTTGGAATTGGCCGACGACCACTCTGTTCATCATAAATCTGGCCTTTGTGGTAGCTGCAAATTTGAGAAATTATAAGGTTTTGTTTTGGGAAGAAGAATTTAACGTGTCACGTTTGCATTTCTCAATGATAGCTAATGACAATAATCATAATGAAAGCTAATTAAAAATTCAGTGATTAAAATATAAGTTTTAAAAGTCCAACGATCAAAACGAAAGCGCCTTAAAAGTTCAATGACTACCCGATTTATATTTTGTCATATGTGAGTCATGTTTATGTTTATTTTTTTAAAATTTGAATATACTTTTTATCATGGATTTGTTTGTACTTTGTAATAGTTGGTTGTAGTTATAGTTGTATATGCATAAATTGATTATAATTACAATCTTTTTATGCATCAAATGGATAAACTAATTATACTTATGCGGATATGTATTGATGGTTGATTAAAAGAAACATATATATGTAAGCACGTTTGACTAGAAAATTTATGGGTAAAGTACATAAATAGTAATTGAACTCTGATAAATTATTCAATTTAGTAATCAAACTTTCAATTGTTTCAATGTTATCATTAAACTTTTAATTTTGCTCCAAATTTTATATGTTAACGAATCAGTGACCAATTTGGAGCAAAATTAAAAGTTCAATGTAATATTGAAGCAATCAAAAATTTGATTACCAAATTGAATAATTTATTAAAATTCAGTTACCATTTGTGTATTTTACCCAAAATTTATTCCAGCTGTGAAATGAAGATAAAGTTACAAACTAGATATAGCTTAATATGGATGGTCAAGAGACACGGTCATTTGGCCTTCTCCTTGTCCTGGTCAAATCTGAAACTCCCTCATCCCAATCCCAAGGGCCATGGCCAAGTCCTGAACCCTTTGCGTAAAAGCTAAGCAAAAGCAACCCTCTTTGGGTATAAATACACATATCTACTTGTCCACAATCTCTCACTTCTCCATTTTCTTGTATGATTCTGGGTTTATGATGAGCAACGTTCCCAAGTCTTCCACAGGCGCCTTTTTTACCCTTTCCAAGCTTTCCACATCCTACCGTTGGCATTTCTCTTTCGTTTTCTTATAACCCAACCACATCTATTACTTTTGGGGTTTTCTGGAGATACAAAAAATGGGGATTGTTGGAGAGGAACAGCACGTGAATTTCCACCTTCATCTTCATGGGTTTCACTTCCATCAACATGAGGACAAGGAGCTGAAAGATATTCCCAAGGGCAGTCTGGCAATCCTGGTGGGTCAAGAGGAGGAACAACAGAGGTTTGTGATCCCGGTTATGTATATTACCCACCCACTCTTCATGCAGCTCTTGAAGGAAGCCGAGGAAGAGTACGGGTTCGATCATCAAGGCCCCATCACCATCCCTTGCCATGTCGACGAGTTTCGCAGTGTTCAAGATCTGATCAATAAGGACCACCACCACCACCACCATGTCTGGTGTTTTGGGGTCTGAATTAATCCATTCTTGGAAAGTGCTCATGCTGGTTTCCGGTCTTTGCTTTCCATAGCAACAAAGAAAACGAATGACGGGATTATGGTTTACGTGTAGAATTCATTTGTTTCTCCTTTCCAAGTTTCTTGTTAATGTGAAACGTATTAGAAAAGCATTGAATGACTGTTTGCTCCTCTCCAAGAAATTATTGTATGGAGGTTCCTTGATCATTGTGTTGTGCTTCTCACATTAGACGACATGGTTTTAGATATGTGTTCTTTAAAAGAATTATTTAAACTTATGAGCTGATAATGAATTATATATTTGTTGCAAATTTAAAAATGATTTTATTATTATTTTAATTTAGAATTTTTTTTAAAATTTTTAAAAATTTGGGATCATGACTCTCACTCGACCCTCTTCAAATTGAGTCCCACTCCTTTTAATATTTCATATACTAACTGTGGACAAAAAAGTGTCCACAAACGAATTGATTTTGAGTTTAGTGTTTTAGTTTATTTAAGGTTTGTTGTTAGAGTTAAAGATTTAAGGTAAAAAATCTAAATCTTTAACCTTATTGTCATAAACCTTAAACTTTAAACCATAAATTAAAATTCTAAAGCAAACGGCTCGTGAAAAATCTTTTTCACCGTCAATGTATTAAATAATTTTTATAATAAATCTTGAATCCATAACCTAAAAAAAAAGATGTCAACTGAAAATTTTTAATCATTTAATCTAAAGATTATTGACGAAAAACTCTATCATCATCAATTGAGTTTCATATAGAAATGGGGGATGTGCTTCTCCGTCATTTGATGCGATGAATGCGTGCAATCAAAGTGATTTCCAGCTAATTTGCGCCATCCTTCGCCCTTGGTTTTCATATGTTTGCCGTTTTCAAACTAACTTCTCTTGAGCGTCTTAAAAATCAATGTCACACTATTCTCTTATTGGCTCTTTCAATTTGACTTTGATATCCACTTGTTTCTTTTAATGTTTAGCTTTCTTTTTATTGTTTCCTTTTTTATAAATCACGAGACAAGGGTGATACTTTGCTACAAGGAACCTAATTACAATTTAAATATCTTTAACAAAAACAATAGCCTTGTTTGACAATTAACGGATAGCTGATAACTAATAGCGGATTACATTGACTGATAGTTGATAGTTAATTACATTAGCTGATTTGACTAGCGGATTGTATATAAGTGTTTGGTAAAATTAACTGATAGCTATTAGATGTTTGATTATTTAAACAAGCAAAATGACATATAAGGACATGATTATATTCGATACTTGTTTAATTAATTTAATTACAAAAAATATTTTTTAAAATATAACATTATTAAGCATATTTGAAGGATCTATTTATTAATTTATTATTTATATAATTATTTTTAATAAAATTTAATTAATTATTAAAATTAAATACAAATATAAATATGTGGGAATAAAAAAATAAAAATCATTAGTTTACAAATGCCACAATGTAAATACGTGATGGTGAAGAATTAAAATAGAAAATGTTAAAATTTGAGTTATTTGAAGATTTTTATAATTATTAAAGGTAAAATGGTTTATAACTATTATGTTAAAATCTCTAATTTCAAAAGCTCCTATTAGCAGCTTTTTCAAAATTGAAGGTTTCACTCCAATTCGCTATTACAATCCGCTATTCACCAAACATCCAAATTAGCATATTTGACTGGTTAAACCTCTAATATTAGCTCAAAACTCTAATTTCGGCTCAAACCGCTATTTACCAAACAAGGCTAATATTATATTCATATTTCAGTTGTTTACATTTTGACATTTTTTTAATAGTACTTTATATTAACAGTTTGTTTGTACATTGACTCAAAAATTATGTGTATTCTAGTAGCTAAATCCATCAGTTTAGAATTCTAATGAATTATACAATTAATCTAATAAAGTGTATATGAATTCTATAATCAATCGTCTAACTACAAACATAATCTATTAAATTATATATTCAATTTCAATAGGTCTAAGTAGAATTGTGATAAAATGGAATATACAATTTAAACAAGTATTGAATCTAGACTTCAATTTATCTACGAAACCTAATTAATTAAATGTCTAATATAATCAATTATGCAGTTTTTTTTGTTACCCACTTATTTTTCTGATATGATTTGGAATTTAAATTAGGATTTAAATTTGATACACATGCTGTGTAAAATTTATTTTACACAAACATGTCTATTTCTACTATAAGTCAAAATTAAACCTAAACCCTAAAAAACTAAACCCAAACCCTAAACTCTAAACCCTAAACTAAATCTCTAACCCCTAAAACTAAAAAGTCTGTGTATTGAAGTTTTTCCTTTTAAATTAATAGATTTTGTTTATAAAAAATAAAATGATAAAAAAAAATTGTAACTAGCGTAACCATTTAATAACTATAAAAAATATTGAAGTAAAAGAAAAATTATTGGTTGTGTTTTTTTTAAAGGATACGAGCCTTATTAAAAAAAATTCAGATAGTAATGATCCTGTACCGAACCATGATAAATAAGGGAAAAGAGTGCCTTATTTATTTCACAAGATATTTCGATTATATTCTTAAGAGATTATACAAAGCTAGAATTTAACAGATTTTACCCGAATGGTCTCGTAGAATACCTCCGATTCCGGCTATACTAAAGTTGCCTCTAACCGCAGCATTCACATTAAATTTTAGTTGTCCACTAAGAGCGAGACCATGTGCCACATTGAATTGGTTGTGTTTTTTTTTAATGTGGATGTTAGAAATCAAACCCATTACGATAATGTTTCATCCCTTGTTTTTTTTATTTGCTTAAAATTAATGTAATTGGTTCTTTAAAACGTGACGTTATTAAATAATTTAAAATTTAAATAAAATATTAACTATAAAGTATTCTTTTTAAGTTTTATGATGATGAAATCTTTAAATTTCACCCCACTTGTTTTTATTTGTTTGAAAATTAATGTGGTTGTGTCCTTAAAATATATAATTATAGCATTTTTAAATTTACTTAAAATATTAGTAATAGAAAACTCTTTTTTGAACTTGTGACGTTCGACTAGTTAAGCCTTATCCCATGTTTTTGCCATTTAACTAAAGATCTAAGTCTATAGAAAACTCTTTGTTAGGGTACATTTAATCAACGAAAATGAAAAATGTGTACATGAGGACTATTATTGAGGGAAAATATAAACAAAGAGAAAAAGAAGCTTAAAGTATAGGGTAAAATACACTCCAGATCACTCAATTATGTATTCGTTTATAAATGGTCATTTTTTCAAAAAAAATTATAATTTAGTGACTCAATTATATGTGTTCGTTTATAAATGGTCATTTTTTATAAAAATTATAATTTAGTCACTCAATTAAGAGTTTGTTACAAACAAGTCACTGAGCCATTAAAACTGAAACACATTATGATACAATACTTAACAATTTTAGTCCACAAAACTTATGCACTCTATCTATTTGGTCTTAATTCATAATAATTCGATAAATTTAACCATTCATATTTAAAATTTTCGACTTTGCATCCTCCTAACTCACCCTCAACCACTTGTCGCACTCCTTGTTATTGTACATCATCATGATAAAGAACAAATGAGATAGCTCGACAAACGTTGTCATTTCACTATTGGACAATTGATAGACTAATATCCATTATGATCCTATCGTCGTCTCCTAGTGGACACAATCACTCCACTAATTGATTTTTTAAATAAGAATGATTATATTTTTGAATTGTTTCAAATTATGGCCAAATTGATAGAATATATAAGTTTTGAGGCACTAAAATTGTTACACCAAGCCATGTTCGACGTTCGTTTCAATTTTAACGGCAGAATGACTTGTTTGTACCAGAATTTTAATCGAGTGATTGAATTATAACTTTTAAAGAAAAAATTACCTATTTATAACCAAACATATAATTGAATGACTTATGTAAATTTTACCCTAAGATATATACACGGAGTGGTAATGAAAAAAAAAAGAGTTAAAACTTAAACAGAGAGAAAACATATATACATGAAAGAAAAATAAAAAATAGGCTTATATTACAAAAGTACCTAAAATATACCAATTTTTTAATATAGGTAACTAAAGTATTTTTTGGTCAAACTAGATACTTAAAGTATATTTTTTGGTTAAAATACGTACCTAAAGTATATATATTTCATTTAGGTTCCTATAAGTTGTCATATGACATTGATTAAAAAATACATTAGGTGCCTATTTTGACAAAAAAAATATATATATTTAGGTACTTATTTTGACGAAAAAATACTTTAGGTACTTATTTTGATCAAAAAGTATACTTTAGGTACTTAATTTAACAAAAAAATATTTTAAATATTTATTTTAATAAAAAATATTTTAAACACCTAAATAAAAAGATTAGTATACTTTAAATACTTATTTGTGATATAAGTTAAAAAAATATGACAAATTAAGATATAAACAAAGAAAGAGAGTGAATGATATTTTGGATCATTGGTTCACGTTGGGATTGGAGGGGAGGAAAGGAGAGGAGAAGAAATTATTGTTAATTATCATTTTTCTCATAAATTACTAGTTTGATAATGACGTGGAATGATAAAAAGTGGAAGAAAACTTCAATTTTTGCCATCTTAATCCAAGGGAGTAGGTACTTGGGATCCCACTTTAAAAAAATCTCATTGTAGTCTTCGCAAAAATTTAAACAAGAACCCAACAAATAGTTTTAATGAAAACAGATAATATTCATCTTAAAAAATTTAAGTTTAAATTATTTTACTTGTAAAGTGTGTGCGCATGCAAAAAAGTTAAGAATATATAAGAACATATATTACTTTATGATGAATTTAGTTGATGTAAGGTCTAGTGAATTCTAACATTGTGAATAAAGAAAAATACGATTGAAAAAATCACCTTTATAATAGATCTTCATAAAATTCGATATTAATTAGTCAATCACCGAATCAAATATTAAACATAGATGTTATACTAAAAAAATTGCATTATACGAAAACTTTAGTTTTTTTCTTTTTTGCGAAATTGCTGGATTTTTTTCATGAAGTTTTCTTTGTTGTTTGGTTGTCGAGAAAATGACATTTTAAGTTAAACTTCAAATGTTTGACAAAAGCGAAGCTGACAAACTACAAGCATTTTACCCGCTACAAATGAAAAGGACATTCAAAAGACCTTTGAAAAGAAAATTCACCAAAATCCAAATTGTCAGTTCTGCATGCTTTTCTGCCTAAACATTCACATATACTCTGTTCAAAATGAAAAGAATACTCAGTAACTCTTTTGTTTAAATTTTACTAAAAATGAAAAAAAAAAAATCTTAAAATGCTATTGACGCCTTGTATTAGAAGCTCGAATCGTCACTCCATGTAAAAATTTCATATACCCAAGGAAGCTCAGTCTTCCGTCCGAATCTCTTATCCAATCGCTAAGAAAAGAATGAGCTGATGCAGCCAGATTTAGTTCCTGCAAGAGAAACAAACACCGATAACAACAAAATTCGAGTTCGGGAGCTCAACAGATAGGGATACAACAGTTGAGCAGCATACCAGTGCCAATTCCTCCACGGAAATGACCTTGTTTCCTTCTTGTTCGAAATACTCAAAGGCTTTGCTTGCAATACTCTCCCATTCTTCAAGTGCTTCAAGCTGATATGCACTGATTGCCGCGGCACAAAACTCTTCAAAGTCCATCTTTTTGTAATACAGTGGTTCCATCTTAAAAATAAAAATAAAAATTTTCAGTATTATGCTACATGATAAAATTAGAAGGAAAAAAAACATCCCAAAACCGTGAGAAATCATATATACTAAAGGTTTTTAGGAATCAATTATTATACGTGCGCGGCGTTGCTATTGGTGCTCCAAAACAAATAAAAAAGGATTTCCTTGAGCTTCATCTTAAAATATGCTAATGAGAAATCATGTATAAAAATCAAAATCCTCCTACTCCCGGATCACGCAAAAAACTTGTGTGCCGTGATTGCCCTACAAATCTTTAACGATAGAAAACAAACATTACTAGAACCACACTACACTATCTAAAATAAGTGGTGCTATTCACTCTACAATAAAAAATCTACGAGCCACCGGAATATAAAAAAGAAAAGATATCTCACCACATTTATAATGTCAAAAACTCTCGACTCCTGCATGGCATCAGTTTTATTCCTCATTAGAGCCTGCAATTTTTCAAAATGACGGTCGTAAGAAATTACAGCAAAGAGTAGATGACACATACTAAAACAAGTGGAGTATGGACACATCAAATTGAAAGCAATAGGTTTAAAACTAGTCTGCAGCTACAGAAAGCCTGAAAGTAACCAAATATCTCCTCAGAAAAGTTGGAAAGAAGTAAACTAATAAAACCAAGAACTTACAGTTTTAAAATTACTGAGGGACACGCATCCGTCTCTTGGTTCTAAAAGCCTAAATTGTGTCCTAAGATACACAAGTGCGTCATCTGGTAAAGCTTTGGAAAGTGCCTGCAACCAACAAAATGAAGCCATAACAAAACATTAGAAAGAACTCTAGAGAGGAATCATGTGCAATCATATTATCAAACACCTGCCCACAAAAACAAGCATTAGCCATTTTGCCGATTCATAACTTTTTTCTTTTCAGATGCTATATTATTTTCCGATAATTTATCCCGTTATCGGTTAAAGGAACCAGTAAAGTACCTTTTGTGCTGCTCGTTTGAAAGGGGTGGAACGGATATATGACTTGACTAACTTGTAGATCAAAATATCCAAAGGCACGACACAATTTTCATCTTGTAACCATGGATGAGCTGACAATATAGAAGTCCTTATTAGTTTCCAAGATTATATATAATTTCACTAGCAACTTCAAACCGAAGATGCAAACAATTTATAGCATGAGAGAGAGAGGGAGCATAGATTCTAAACACTGCTTAGACGAAGTCATAACCTAAATATATCATTTTGAAATATGACTTACCTAAAGCTTGGGCAGCAGTCATTCTTTTCCGGTGATCCTTGTTCAGAAGCCTTTTCACAAAATCTTTGGCTTCTAATGATACGGAAGGCCAAGGTGAATCATCAAAGTTAGGATCAGCTCTGAGCACAGAACGAAAAATTCCTGATTCAGTTCTAGCCCAGAAAGGTCTGCTTCCACACAACAATATATAAGTTATGACACCAATACTCCACATATCAGCTTCAACACTGTAAGATCTATGTAGTACTTCCGGTGCAACATAGTATGCACTACCAACAATATCATTGAGACGTTGATCTGCAAATGAATGAAAACTGATGGCTTTGTGTACAAACAAATTGTTGATAAATAAATGATTTGGAGGGGAGGAGAGTTGTCTATTATATGATTCAGACAATCATATCAACGTGAGATCGAAAGCACATTTGATGAACGGAACACAAAAATTTATGCAAATATGGCAAAAGAATTAACTCTTACCTGGCCTAATAAAATCAGATAAGCCAAAATCAATAATTTTCATTGGAGCATCCTCATCTCTTGTGGTAAAAAGAAAATTCTGCAAAACAGACCGCATTAAAGTAAATAATTGGTTAATAACTAGAACTGGATCCAACAAGAATTGTGCCACATTAACAATAAAACACAGCATAGAACTAAATTAAAATTTATCATATTCCTCTATGCCATACCTCTGGCTTCAGATCACGGTGCACAACCCCTTGAAGGTGGCAAAAAGCAACTACACTTAAAATTTGCACAATTATTTTTTTAGCATCCCCTTCGGTGTATCTACCACCTCTGCAACAAAGGAACAATATAAAAAACATGATTTTAACGATGGGTTTAAGAATTGGCTGAAGACAGTACAAGAGAATAAGGCAGTCCTTCAATACCTAGATAAAATTCTGTCGAGTAGCTCTCCACCTTCACATAATCTGACAACAAAAGAACATTTTACTGTACTTAAATGTAGGAAGCATGCCCAGACCAACTGCAAATTAGCTTAAAGATACGTTCATATGCAATTCTTCATTCCGGTCAATTCATCAACTATGAAAAGGTATCAGACATGAATGATTGGCGAAACCCGAAAAGATTAAACTTAGATATTGAGGAAGGACTAGTACAAATAACAAGAGATCTTAAAATAAAGTATAGCAAGAACAAACATACTCCATGACGATATAGACATTATTAGCATCCTCAAAAGCATCATGGAATTTGATCATGTGTTTATGACCGGATAAGGCTTTCAGTATTTTGACCTCCCGCCGAACATCTTCTACTGATATTGCTGTAGTCATCTGCCAAACAACATCAAGTCAGCTTCGGGTTCTTCTCAAAACAATTAACCATTCTTGAGTTAATAATGTAAGCTAAGAAGCATGAAGAGAAAAGCTATGATTGAAGAAAATTGCTCAATCGGTTGCCAGCAAAGCTCAAATTTCTGCCTCTTAGTCAATACTAAGATGAACATAGTATCAAATTACGGTCGCGGTTTCGTTTGCAACGTCAAGGTTGTGGCGGTTACGGCCGTCGTGGCGTGATTTTTCTCTAAAAAATACCTATGATTTTAAATAGGGTTGCGGTTTTGCGGCGACCTCTTACGATGCTGCCGTAGAGTTGCGGCCGCAATCTAATACTATGAACATGAACCATTGAACATAGAAAAATAATCGGAAGAAATAAAAACAAAGCACATACCAAAAACGACACACCTTAGCTTTAGAGATGATCTTAACGGCCACCGACTGACCCTTTAGCTCTCCTTTCTTTCCCTTGGCCCAGCAAGTATGACCAAAATGCCCTCGCCCCACCTCCTTCCCAAGCTCAAATTTAGCCCCCAAGTTCTTTCCGTACCCGAAATTCTTATCTAGCACCGCTCCTTCCCCGTCCTCGGGGATCGTCCCTTCCACCGGCGTCGACTTGTTCGTTCCTTTCCGTCTCATTAATGCGGCCATGATCGGCTTCGCAGGAGACGGAGGCGGCAAAGGCCACCTGAACTTCCTCCCCGGTGTTCTAGCCGGGGATGGAGACGGTGCGACTCCAGCTGGAAGTGGACTGGCAAATGGACTAACGGAGTAAGAGTTGGTCTCGACGGATGGGGTGGACGGCGCCGGAATCGGTGGCGGTTGGGATTGGTTAGCGGTGGAGGTCGCTTCATTGTCGATTGCGGAGATGTTTTTGCTGCAGCAATGGCCCATGACTGATGACTCTGAATCCGGGAGTTCTCGCTGACCGTTCTTTCTCAGTCAAACCATCGGACGGTCTGAACTTACGCTTCAGGATTTGATTCGCAACTGAAAAACCACCACGGCGAGAAATTTGAGAAAGAAAAAAAAATATTTATTTTATTTAATCATAAAAGAAAGAAGGAAATTAAAAAAAAAAAAAGGAAGTAAAGGAGGAGGATGAGTTGAAGAAGTTGGTACTGCACTATAAATTTGAAAGCTGGCGAGAAAAAAAGGCTAAAATCACAGGGAGCCGCGATTATTAATTGGGAAAGTCGCACTTCCGTATTCAAAAAGGTAATCCATTCGTCCAAATTGTATTACTGGATTTTCTTTAAAAAATTTGATTATATAGAATAATTTAATTAAATCTTGTATAATAAAAAAATTTATAATTAGATCGAGTTAGTTTAGTAAAATAAGATACTGTTTTTTAAAATAAAATTAAATATTTAAATTATAATATTATGAATAAAATAAATAAATTAAAAAATTTGTTTTTATTATAAATTATTATAATATTTTATTTATATTGACCGACAATAAATTAGATATAAATGATTATAAAAAAAATTAGTTATGATAGTTGAGGGTAGGAACAGGCAGGTGGAGCGACGGTGCCGAAATTACCCGTTTACAATAAACGTTAGAAGAAATATAGGAAAAGGAAGCGAGTGTGACTATCCTCATTGGTGACAGCCCGTAAGCTTTAGAATGAACCAAATCAGAATGGTCAAAAAGGAGAAAACGCGTTTCTTTAGTTTTAGAAAGTACACATTAATATCATCCCGATAAAGAATTCACACTCCCCAACCCAATAAAAACGATAGAACAGTTTAATTAGTTTAATTTAATGTCAAAAACGATACAATTGAAATATTATAAAAATATATAATATTTTCAGTTAGTACGGATAATAATTTAATTGGCATCTATAATATTAAAAAATATGAAATTTAAAATATTACTCTACGATTGAAATGTTATATTTTTTTATAATATTTTAAATTACAATTTAAATGCAATCATTTGTTACAACTGAAATGATATCTTATGTATAATTTAAAATATTATATCTTTCTATGACGTTTCGGTTGTGCCTTTTTTATCCGTTTTTAACCTTGTCGTTTCTTATTCCCCTCAATGAATTTAGTTGATTCAAAACTACTAATTTCTTTTTAAAAGAATCACAATTATTTACTTGTATATATACTTTTTGTTTAACCATTAATATCGAGTCTTGCAGAAGTTCATTATGAAGTGATCATTATAATCTAATTTTCTCAATTAACAAAATTATTATTCGAATTTCTGACATTGCTTAAGGGACCTATCATTTCATCCTACTATACCAATGATTATTAATGTTTGTATGTACCTTATTGGTATTTTAATAAATTCAATTTATATTACATGAAAAATTAATCATTAAATTTATTGAATAAATTTAATTATTGTATTTTAGGGTTGGGAGTAAGTCACATTGTGCATCTGCTTTGAATGCATCGGTACGGCTCTGTTTGGATTGTACACAACAAAATAATAACTACTAAATTTAATTTTATTTGCAAGCAATAAGCATATGCTTATGGGTTTTTTTAACGCAAGACACCTAAAATGAGGCTAAAATAAAATTATACGGATATTTTTATAAAAATGGTAAAAATTTCGGTATTAATTTTTATATACATGCAGAAATACTTACAAAATCAGTAGATATTTTTGTATATACCGAAATTCTTAATATTTTTATAAAAATGTCGGTATATACAAAAAAAGTCGATACCAAAATTCTTATTATTTTTTTAAAAATTTCTGTATAGCCTCGTTTTAAGCTCATTTTAAGTTGTCTCACCTTAGAACTTTCCATATGCTTATTTCTATTTTTAGACTTGGGAACAAGTATACGCTTCTTGAGTTTTTGTGTTAATAAATGATTTTTAAATATTTAATCTATCAAATTTTATAATAAATTTATATAATTAAACCAAATATATTTTACTTAATCAATTATATTATTTTATTTAACATTTAAGTTCTTTAATCCAAACAATGCAATCATTAATTAAAAATACCAATGATTTACTGAGTCAAAATAAAACAAATCGGAATCGGTAGTTCACTTCATTTTGCGCTGTTTGACTTTGACTTTTATACATTTTGGGTTTGAATTTGTAGCTTTTCCAAATCAAAATTTGTATTTTCACGAGTCCTTTTAGTTTATCAAAATTATACCATTTGAATATTATTACAAGTTTATTATTCGATGAGTTTATGGAGCTCGGGCACCCATCTGATGACCTTAGGCCCGCTTCCTAGACCAATCTGATTCACGATCGGGTCATCTTTGCATTGCCTTCAAGGGTATTAATTGAATAGTAGAGCTCGTGAGCAATTTTAGCTCGATTCGGTCGACGTTTAATTTGAATTTAAGTTTAATTCAAAATTTTAATAATCTAGTTGAGCAAGATCTAAGTTGACACGATAAATTTACGACAATTTCGTTATTTTTACAATATGTTAGTTTTGTGTATTTTAGACCGTTACTTTAAAGCTTAGATTTTGAAATTACTCCACACACTGTTTTAAATTTTTTTTGTTAAATTTGTTCATTTATGTTTATATTAAACTCTGTATAGTATTATTATGTTTTATATATATTAAAAAGGAAACTTTAAAAAAGGTAACGATTTTAGTAAATTTAACGAATAATAAGTCGAGTTTGAGCACTTAAATTTATCGTGTCAACTTAGATCTTGTATATATCATTTTTGTCCCTTTTAGGTACATACAAGTTTAATTTGACCAAAAATGATAGTTTGAGCACTTAAAAATGACAAAAAAAATTAGACACCTAAAAAAAAAAGATAATTTAAAAACCTAAAAGGGACAAAAAAATAATTTAAGCACTTAAAAGAGAAAACGAGATAATTTAGGTACTTATTTTGATACTAAACCAATATAAACAGATACATACATTAGACTGGGTGATGGATAGGATTGGCATGAGTGGTAGCTGCTTCACCGTGATAACAAATTCTAATAAAAAAACAAAGCTAATTTTACCATTTTGTTGTTGGAGTTTAAAATATACGTTGATCTTGCAATCTTAATAAAAACATTTCAAAATTCCAATCAATGTCTTGATCTCATCAATATTATGGGGTGTTTGATTAGCGTACCATTACGTCTAATAATAAGATTCATGGAATGTAACATTATCAAACACATTACTAAGAATGTTACGTTACATTGTTTGGTTTATTTGGCAAGAATATAAGACGTCAGTGTTTGGTTGAGGGAATATAAAATTACCAGATGCATATTTTACCAAATTGTCCTTATGATATTTTCTTTGTAACAAGTTAAATTTCCGATATTAAATTGAGCACATAACAACACAAAATGATTTAATACACGAGTCACCGAATTCAAGCATTACACTAGCTAATTTTATTAGAAACTAAACCTCGATTCAAGATTAAAGTAAGAACCAGTAAAACTACATTATTTTACACCGGTGTAAGTTCTACTTAACTACACTAAACAACTCTAAAAAACAAACAGCCTATTCTAAGCCATATTGGTTGTTGGTTGGGAGGTGATGATGGTCATGGAAGGACTAAGGCTAGGGTGTATGTGTTTGGTTTTGAAATTCTAACCCTAAATCAAAGAAAAGCACACCGCAGAATCCCAAATTCAAATATCATTTCCTCAAAATATCAAACAGCCTATTCTAAGCAACAAACTAGAGTATACCTTAGTTTGATTTAGAAATTCTAACCCTAAACCCTAATAAAAATAAAATTAACAAATAAACCTTTAAATCTCCCATAAAAAGATCGTTTCGCTAAAAAATATCTCTTCAAAAAATAGTTTACATGTTTATCTGATAATGGTGTCTTCTTCTCTATTTTACAACGACGACGATTTCTTCTCCATTTGATATTTCAAACTTATTTTAGATTTTTTCCTTTCGTTTCAACATATAATAATCAAGAGTAATCAAGAGTAGGAGAGAAAATTTACCATAAGAAAACAAAACAAAGAGGAATACATGGAATTTCGCAATCTAAACAAACAAAAGGAAGAATTAGAGTGAAAGAATTCCTTTATTTTAGGGGTATTTTGTCCAAATGGACAGAAATTGATAAATACATAAGAAATATAAGAGAATTACATTCTCACCATTTTAATCAAAAAGTGCTACCGTTAGTAATAAGTTATTACCGCCTGAAGTGAATGATCGTAATGATCTTTTCTGCAAACCAAATGCCTCTTAAGAATATTGGCTAACAAGATTTAGGGTTTTCAACAACTCAAATCAATATCGACATTTATAGATACCGAGGTCTTCGTGTAATCTCATTTTATGCTCCAAAGGACTCGAAATACATAAGACATTGGATTTTAATCAAGTCTAGTCGATAATAATAATAATAATAATTCGATAAATAATTTTAAAAAATCATTATTTAGGAAAAATATAATAATTTAATTAAAAAATTATCCACTAAATAACTATGAAGTACAAGAACAAAATATGAGAAAACATAACTTCCTACTGCTTGTGTATATAAGCTTTACAGTATCACTATGTGCAAGACAATAATCTACAAAAAAACTGTTCTACTCTGTTGGGGGCATTACAACCATTGTAGGTGGTAGACCTCTCTCAAGTCCATCGTTCTTGCTTAAATTCTTTGAAATGATTGTTACTGTAACCGGTAGCCGAAGCTTTAGGGGATTAGTGGGGTCATGTTGCTACAAAAATATTGAAAAATTTTAAGTTGAGACAATAGTAAAATTGTTTTTTACCCTAAATATATAAATTTACTTTTGTCACCATAATTCTAAACATTTTTAAATGATTCTTCCAACAAATGAGGTTGAGTTCCGTTATTAATTTTAACCATACTTTTTGATATTCAATTCATCAATCGAGATTTGAAATTCAAAGACTTGATTTCTGTTGGGTCCGGTTTTAAATTATTTAGTTGGCTGTGGGAGAATTTTGATGGTTTTTTCAAATAGTAATTTAAGATTGTTGATGACTTAAATAAGATGTTGGTAGTGGAGTCTTCGGACGGTTCATCCAAGTTGATGTGGGCAGAGAGATGCAGTCAATTGTGATGAGAGAGATGAGGAGGAGAAAACAATATAACAACCAAAATTTCGGGTTAGTTAAATGGGTCTCGGATCTGAGTTTCGAATCTTTAAATTGGTAATTAAAATAATAAAAAATATTTTTGAAAGCTCATTAAATGGATTTTTGAACTAATTCGATTAAGGATTTAAAGGGGAGTCTAGAGTAAAAATAAGGAGAATGATATGTAATTATTTATTTTATTGGTAATAGTGGTGTTTGAATTTAAAAAGAGAGGTGGTGAAAAAGGTGAAAGATGATATGATGGAGAGAGAGAAAACGAAAAGTAAGAGAGGAAAGGGGAAGTGGTAGAGAAAATGAAGGAGAGAAGTTTAACATTTTGATCTATCGAGATTCGGTCGTCCGTTGTCGACATCTCTATCGTCATTGTGTTTATCTCGTCGATACGAGTCGACTGATGGTCGGGGTATCAAAATTGGAGCTATCGTCAAAGGAGGTGAGTCAAAAAAAGTTTCGATCGTTTCAAAGTGGAGTGGTTCCGATGGTCAAACCCAAAATCTGAGGGCACCACCATGTTCATCGACGTCGGGACAGTGAGACTGGAACTCGCTGCCGTCGTCCGATCACCGGAGCATATCCCATGCGCCTCCCGAACCAAGTGGTTCTGGTGGTCAAACCCAAATTCGTTTTTATATAAAGATTATTCAGGATCAGATATTGAACCAAGTGGAGTAACCGGAAAGTTTATATGAGGATTTATTAGCTAATACTTGATGTTAGTACACCTGGAACTCTTATTGCTTCATGAGCATCATAAATGTGATTGCTTTGCGTGTTAGTATATGCAAAATATGTAGACGATGAATATGCATGTTTGGAGACTGGTAGTATGAGACTTGATATCTATGAGATGCATGATGATATTACAAATATGATGAGACTCGTGGAGGCTTTAGAGACCGCGTGGGTCGTTTGAGATGCTTGTATAATCACTTGATGATTGTTTGATTGATTGTTAATCGTGATGCCTTGTATGATTGTTCGAATATATTGACGTGATTTGATGAGAATTATGCTTAAGGGATAAATATTTGATTAAATGATTATGAAGCCGGTAATTAATTGATTGAATGTGTTAGTAAACTAACCCTAATAACTTTCATAAGCTTTAGGGATTGAATAAGAATTATAATATTTTAATCCAAGAAAATAGTACGAACTTGTGAACAGGGTATCGGTACGAGTTTTGGCCGTACTAGTACGTGATTTGGGGTTGTATCTGTATGGGTCGACCCGTACTGGTACTTGTGGAAATCTAGGATTTCCAGTAAGAAATATTTGTATTGGTACGCTTGTAAGTACAATATCCAAGGGTACCATATCAATACTCGTGTTCAAATACCGGTACTCACTGAACGAAATAATTTATAATGCTAATAAAAAGATAGAAATCGACGTGGGATATTAATGAGATAATAGAGATTAATAGAGATAACTAATAAGGATAATTAATGTACACTTTCATAATGTATTAACAAGTTGGTAAATTGAAATGGGTGGCTTGATAAGTAATAGAAACCATAGAGTTTGGTGATCATGTAAATGTTGTGTGTTGTATTGTAGTCATGTCTATGTTGTGTGCTGATTAACCACTAGGTTGGTTGAGTCACCATTGATTGTTGGGATCCGGATACCCAGTGAGAGAAAGAGCGTATTGCAACACCATGGTTAAAGATTGATGAATGTACGATCCCAACGCTTAGTGGTACCGAGCCTCATTCGAAGATTCTCGACAAGAGATTCTGAGCTTGGGTGTATGATCCTGACACTTAGTGGTACCAGGTCTCACCCCAAAAAGTGTATAATCCCGACGTTTAATGGTATTGGGCCTTACTAAGAGTGTGATATCAAGGCTTAGTGGTATCAGACCTCACTTCAGGTTTATGGTATGACTTTATGTGTTTTTGCTCGGATGATCTGGAGAGATCTCGAGTATGGTGAGGCCTTGTGTGCCATGTATAATGATTGCTATGATGACAAAGAGTGTGTTACAACACCATGGTTAAAGATTGTCGAATGTACGATCCCAACGCTTATTGGTATCGGGCCTCATTCGAAGATGCTCAACTAAAGATTCCGAGCATGGGTGTATGATCTTGATGCTTAGTGGAACTGGGCCTCACCCTAAAGAGTGTATGATATCGACGCTTAGTGGTATCGGGCCTCACTCAGAGTATATGATCCCGATACTTATTGATATCGGGCCTCACTTTAAGTTTGTGGTATGACTTTGTATGCTTTTGCTCGGATGGTCTGGTGAGATCCTGAGTATGGTGGGGTCGTGTTGTAATACCCTAAAATTTTGCTATGTTGATTAAGAGTCATTTAGTACTAAGATAAGGACTTAAAAGCTTTCTTAGTGACTAAAATGCAAAAGTTGGGATTTTCTCAATTATGGACAATAAAAAAGAAATTCATGAGGTTTTAAGGTGTCGTGTGATAGAGAACGAGTAAACTAGGATAATCACAAAATTTAGTTAAAATCCAACGAAAATTAGATTGGGAATTTAAGGTTAAAGTTTAGTAACCAAAATGATAAGTTTTTAAAAATTGGGTGATACAAGTTAAAATATGAAAAGTTGAAGGACCAAAGTTATAATTTCCCAAAAGTTAGGTGTTTTATTTCATAAAAAGATAGAGCACCTACTGGTGTGGATCAAATGAGGAATTACTGGTTTGATCCGATATTTCGATTATTGGGAAATCACAGTTAAAGTTTAAGTGGAATTTGGATGCCTAGATCGAACTGAAAAATTATGAAATTTTACTGTATGATAGAGAAAGGTTATAAAAGTTACTATGAATCCTATGATTTATTTTGATTAAGGAATTTATTTAGTAACTGATAAATTCTCAGTATTTATCGGTAAATCGGATCAAGTTAAAATTTTGGAGATGATTCCATAAACTTTGGAAGAGATATAATATATTATTTTATGGATATTTGGAGAATTTATTAGTAGTTATTTTATCATGTACATGGATTAAACAGATCATGGAGAAAAATCTGATATAGATTCTGGAAATAAAAAATGCAGTATAAGATATCGAATTTTGATTGAACTGTAAAGTTAAGCATGCTCAGGTCATAGGATGGGTGACCTTTTCGGGAATATTTCATGTCAGTAATTGATACTGATAAAAAGGAATCAGTTCGAGTTAATATTATTCGTATGGATATTAGATAAAGGATTACTAAGAGAAATTTATCCGATCAAGATTTCGGATAAATTATCAGTATATTGGACCAAGTCAAAATTTCAAGATTTTGATTTTTACAAAATTATGGAATATTTTATAGGTCAACAATATTTATTTATGGAGATCAGAATTATGAAAATTTTAGATTTTACCTGATAGTTTGGAAAATGGAAAATTGTAGTAAGTGATTATCGGGTAATCGGATCGAATTGGAATTTTAAAGGCAGATCCATAAGCCATGGAAAATTTATAAAATATTATTTTTATGAATATTTTAATGTTTCTAGTTAGAATCTAACTAGTCTTGGTTCCATTTTTACAAGATGGCAAATTTGAAAATAGAATATAGTTGGAGGATTATTTGGACCTAAGAAAATTAAATGAATTTAATATTCATTTAATTAATACATGTGGCACTATTAAGATAAAAGATGAACAAATTAGTTCATATTCTTCTTCCATTTTCGAAACCTACAAGAAAAATAGAAGGAAAATATACAAAATTTTCCAAGGCAATTTTGAAGGCTCCAAAGTTAGAATCATGGTATGTTGTTTTGGGAAAAATCAATCTATGCTTCATGCTCTTTCTATTTATAGTAAATTTTCATGGTAACTTGGAGAATTGTTCATGTTATTGATGAGAGAGAAAATAGGATTTTACGTTCTATGTTGAGATTGAAGTTTGATTTAAGTAAATCAAGTGTTGTGAAGTTGAAATCAAGCTTAAATTTAGATTAATTTCATGTTTGAAGACATAAACCCTAACCCTATAATTTGGGGTTTTGAAATTAAGGGTGAATATGGAAGATTTATGAAATTACAAGCTTGATTTTGAACCAAGAATGAAAAATCCTTAACTAGTTTTCTAAGTGACTATTTTGGCATACTTGGTAAATTAGGGAAAATATTGTGAAATTTTTTCTAGTGGTGGATTTGAAGAGATTGTGAAATTACAAGCCTGATTATGGCATTAGAACTAAAATAAAGTCCTTGAAAAGTTTAGACACCCAAATTTGGCAAGTATGATTAAATTGGGGATTTAAATGTTAATTCCTGGAAATGAAGAATATATGTTGGAAAATTTATTTAAGTATGTTAGAATATTGTTTAGATGAAAAATGAGCCTGGAGAAGTCAAGTGACCAATTCGGCCACATGGAAGAATAATGGGAATATTTTATGAAAATTATGATTATGAGATTTTATAAATCGAATATGTTGTATGGAGTTAGAATTAAAATTAGAATACATAGGGACCAATTTAGCAAGCTTCAAAGTTAAGGGACCGAATATGAATTTTATGAAATTGGAGTGTATTTATGTAATTAATGATGTTGAAGATGTGAAATTGATGTTAGAATGCTAAACCGATGTTGAATCGAATTAGTGACCATTTTGACAATTTGTCAAAATCAAGAGACCAAATAGGAAAATGAATTCTTGAATGGAGATTAAATCTGATTTTTTTAGATAAAATAATAGAATTAAGGTAGTAATGTTGACTTGAGGATTAAATTGCAAAGTTAAGAAGTTTGAATTCTTACCTTTGCATCTTAGTGACTATTTTGGCAAATAAAGAAAATTATAGAGAATTATTTTGAATAACTATTGATGAAGAAGATGATGAATTGGTGGTTTGAAGTAAATAATGGGACTAAATTGACAAGTAGAAAAATAAGAATAAGTCAGTATAAACTAGAAGTTAATTATGGAAATTTTTATGTTAAATGATTAGATAGCTTAATTGAAATTTTGTTATAAATGAATCTAACAAATGTTTGTTTATATTTATGTGGTTAATGAAATCAAATTCGAATCAAAGAAGATTTGAGGTACTATGAAAGAAAGGATCGAGTAGAATTTAGTGAGGCATACTAATAAATGGCCCAAGTGAGTGTAATTTTTTTATTTATTTATTATATATGCGAGATGATTGAATGCATTTTTATCTGTTTATATATACATATATATAATATGAAGAAGACTTGCAATCAGTCAACTTTGATAATAATGAAAATGTATGCTGATCAAAGAAATATTAAATAGCATATGTGATACATGGATTTAGCATAATAATTTATCTAAGATAAATCAGATTACAGATTTTGGGTATGAAATATTCATTATTGAATTATGGATGATAGTATGGATGAATTGGATATTGAAGGTGAAAGTATTATATTGTTATGCCCAAGTACTAGTGAGACAATGTAGGCACTACGGTGCTGAGATAGACACTAAGGTGTTGTGCGGGGAGTAAAAGGCGTCCTCAAGAACGTACTCATCTCAATCACTTCGGCGATGCAGATGCTACGGTGTTGTAGACACTACGATGTCGTGATGACTCGCGTACTATGACATCACATGATTTTGTATTTTGGACTATATTAAAGAATATGATATGCAAATGATTGCATGATGAAAGCATGACTATATTAGAGAATATGGTATGCAAATGATTGCGTAATGAAAGCACGACTACTTGATTATCATGGACCATTGATATCAGGATTCTTAAGATAGTCATGATACATGATTATTCATGCATTACAGATGGCATGATTTTATACTTTGACTATAATACTTGAAATGCATGTATGCAATTAGTTAAGCTAAAAAGCTTAATGTACACAAGACTGATAAGATAGATAGAATCCTATGATTTGAATATTATATTGGTTAAATAAATTATACATGCAAAGTAGTTCTATACATGATTAAAATGTTTTCAACTGCAATGGGAAATCACTTGCCAATCTGCAGAGCTGTGTTATTATAATCATTGTTTTACATTATTATGATTATACCTCGTTAAGTTATATTTAACATGTGTTTCGTATCACACTTAAGTACTTTGGAATACATAGCAGAGGAGGAGTTGCACATCATCAGATCAAATTAGTCGGTATTATCAGTACGTATCACCGCATTCTAGTATAGTAGGGCATGTATAGTTATTAAATAGGTAGCTATTCCATATGATCTAGCATTATGACTCAGTTTGAAGAATTAAAAATATTAGAAAAGATGCTTTAAACGATTTTAAACTTAGTTGGTCGTTTATTGCGTAGTGATTTTGAAATCAAGAAAAGGTCTAGGCAGCATACATAGTTTTCTCCCTGAATTATATTCTCATTTTAATAATTGCTTAAAGTATTTTACAAACCAATTCAGGGTCAAAACTAGCTGAGGTTACTAGATATAGTTTTGTTTGAAAACTGAGAAAGGGCCAACCACTGAACTACTTTGTTGAGAATTTTTTTTTACAAGTCTGAAAATCAGTGTAAATCAGTTAGTAACATCTTTAATGTGTATTCGAATATACGTTAAGGATGTTACACGTGTGTGCCATGTATGATGATTGCTATGATGAGAGCATGTGTTTAGACGACTAATAGTAGCACCAAGTTTTTATTCGTCTCTTATTTTTACTTGTACTAGGTTGCATGCTTGTGTTTATGATTAGTATGTAGTATAGTAGAGTAGATGTGTACCGCTGAGCTTTGAAAGCTCAACGCCTAGAATCGTTGTTCTCGTGAGTAGGTTGATCGTCAGATCATTGGATTGAGAAGTACTATCAATACGAGATTCCAATATGTGGCGATTTTAGAGTACGATACTTGTATTTAGTGGGCTGTGCATTCATAGGACCTTACGTGATGAAGTCCGTAACTCTTATTTTGCAAATTGTATTAATCGAATCGAATTTTTAAATATTTTAATTAAATTAGAGCTTCTTTGTAACGTTTTGATTTCTTATCTATGTTTTCAACTGTTGGTTTTAAATGTTTTTAGGAAAAATACTTTGTTGGGCTTAATCCAGTTTGAGAAATTTTATCGTAATAGGTTTAGGCTTAAGGCTCAAATATAACATCCGAGTTTAGGGTGTTACAAACAAAGCATGAATCAGCCTTTTTATACGAGATTCAGCTTGAGGGAAGCTGATAGACCACATCGTGTGTATATTGGGATTCAACATAATCAGATGTGTAGCTCAAGAAAGATATATCCGGAGAACTTAGCTAGTGGAGAAACGTAGTACGAAGATGTTGTGACAGAGATCATCATGGCTATAACAACGATCAAACTCAAACTTGTCAGAGAATAAACCATCTGTCACGACTTCAACTCTTTTAACGATGAACTGAACTAATATTGGAGAAATATTTTCAACAACAAACCAAACCTTTTGATCAAAAAAACTTTTGTTGTTTTGGGTGTCATAAATATTTCTACAAGAGAATTGTATAAAGAAGTTTGCGTCGATGGTGAGTGGTGGCTGACGATGAGTAATTTGGTCGAATTTAACGGTTAAATTGATATTTTATCTAAAGTTTAAGAGTTAAATTGATATTTTATCCAAATATTAGGAGTAAAATTAGTATTTATCTAAAGTTCAATGATCAAATTAAAAATTAACCACTTTCATTAATATGCCACATCATTAAACTAACAACATTTAACGTCAAAGTGACCAAAACACTATAAACAATAAACATAAGTAACTTAAACATTATAAAACGATAATGTAAGTGATCAAAACATTATAAAATGATGATATAAGTGATGAAAATATTACATTTTAAGTTCGATGAACAAAAGTAAAAATTTATAAAATGAAATGACCATTATAATAGTTTACTCAGTAAATAATAAGGGCATAATGTCAAAAAATACCCCTAACGTTTGACTGAATAGTTATTTTGGCCAATATTCTTTTTTAACCAATTTAACCCCCAACGCTTCATTTTGAGTCAAAATGACCCCTCTACGAATGAAATCTGTTAGTCAACCGGCGATAAACATCTTAAAATGACATGACAAACCTACATGATAGTGTACGTCGCGATAACAATGTCATATAAACAAATATGATAATTTTATATAATGACACATCAATAAAAAAATATTGTTATAAAATTATATAAAATATATTTTTTTTCTGACATATCATTTTGTTAAGTCATTTCAAGCTGTTTATCGTTAGTTGACTAACAGTTTTCATTCGCAGAGAAGTTATTTTGATCCAAAATAAAACGTTAAGGGTTAAATTAGTTCAAAGAAAATAATATGACTAAAATGACTATTTAGTCAAACGTGAAAGATTTTTTTCTCTTTATGCCAATAAAAATTGATAGACCTGAAATGTGAAGAACACGCGCGACCAGAATGCGTGATGGGATCCTATTGTCGACGAACTTGCCATATAAATGGCAGGAGCCTTACCTGGAGTCGAAACATTACGCTCCCAATCATCTCTCTAGCTCTCGATGTCCATGGCGTTAAAATCTCACTGTTTATCAAACTAAACTTCTCTCCAAAACCCCTCCAAATTCCAATCTTTAAAACCCAATTTCCCCCATTGTTCTCCACATCTCACTTTTATCATTTACGATCCTGTCTTCTAAATTTATTCAATTCTAGGGTTTGGTTTGCATCTTTAATTAAAACTGAAAAAACCCTAGTTTTTTCTTCCTCTTTTCCTTTTGGGTCTGCTTTTTGCAGATAAAGAAAGTGACAGAGTTGGGGTAGCGAGGGACATTCTGATTCAATGGAGGCAGCGGCCAGTGTTGCCGCCGCACGGAGTGGTTCGCTCCCAATGTCATCATCTTCGCGTAAGAAGTGGCGTGCCATTTCCGACCATCACCCGGTTCGTAACCATGGGGATGAAGTGGTAATTTCATTTATTGATGAATACGCTCTTTGCTATTACATATTTGGGTTCTGGGAAGAATGTTGGATTGAGAACGAAAATTCCTCATTGTTTTGGGCCATATGGACGAGTTAAAAAAAGTTACCGTGTTTGATTTAGTTTTGACTAGTGTTTGGGATTCTTCGCTGTTCTCTGTTAGCAAAAAAATCAGCGTTTTTTATATAAAAAAAGTCCTTATCCTTTTGGATCTCTTAATCTGTATACACTTTTGAGTTTTTGTAATTAAGTAACAATATTATTTTGTACTTGGTAAGGTTTTCGGAAACAAAACTTGGGATTTTTTTTGGATGAGTCGTTTATGAATCAACATTGTGCTCTAAATCGAACCATTTTGATGCATTAATTAAAACATTTGGTCACTTTGGTGACAAGTTTCTGGTCCATTGGTTGTAATAATTCACAATGTTAATGGGGTTCACGTCAAGTGGATTAAATGTTAATGTAATCATAAGAGCTTAGTAAGTTTTTTTGTGGGTTTACTGCTATGGGGAAATGTCCAGCTGTGAGTGGCAGATTTGAGCATCAAGTTATGTTGATCAAGCTGTGAAATATTATTATTGCTATTATTAAAAGAACATTGCTGTTCATTCATTGTTTGTTTTATTCTGTTTTCTTTCTGATATGCAGGAAATGGACAGATCAAAGTTGGGACAATCAGATGAAAGAACCATATATGAGGTAAGGCTTTTTAATCTTAAATTTGAATTCTATTCTGAGAATGATTAGAAGTGAACATTGTTGAATGCTTACCAAGGTGCAGCATGGAAGAGAGCCTGCTGATGTTAACTTATCTATCACGGCTGATGGAAGTTTAGATGATGACATATTACAGCAGCAAATACACAATGTTACTAGACAAAGAGAAGAGCTCCTGCAAATGGAGGTTAAACTCCGAGCACAGGCAATTGCAAGGTCAAGGGTCCTGGAAATGCAGAGAAGCTGTGATGCTAAAATAGCTGCACATACTGATGCTGTTGCCAAGCTTGAGGTTTGAATTTAGAATGTGATTCACAGTGTGATTTTTCTGCAATTCAACTTTCAGAGAAAAAAGAAAAGTTTTAATTTCATAATATGATCTTGATTTTTGAACAAGAAAATGAAAATAGAATTTCTGATTATAAACATTAAGTAATTTATGTCATCACGTGTTGACTGTTGAAGTCAATAAGTAAAACTTGTCCCTTCTTTGTTTCCTGAAATTGTATTCAAGGCATATTGTTATTTATTTGAAATTACATATTGAATATCTGATGTTTGAGTGGTCTATAAAATATCATTCAACACAATTTCCAAGCATGCTACAACTAGGTTCTATGATGTTGCTATCTTTTTGTGACTTCCAATCTTTATTTTTGATATATTTGATTGATGGGAGCAACTCCACGAAAGAGAACAGACCATACATGAGTTGGAAAGGAAAATGGAAGAGAAAGATAGAGAGTTGTATTCCATCAAAGTGGATAAAGAAGAGGTTCTTCATTTTTTATTCTGCTTTTGGACGAGCTTTGTTTTTCTTTTAAAATAAAGTGTGGTGTTTAGCAAGTCATGTAAAAATTAACACTTCTTGGTTATCTTGGCAGGCCTGGGCAAAGGATGACCTTCTCAGAGAGCAAAACAAGGAACTGGCTACTTTCAGGTCTGTATTTGTGTTTTATATTTAAGAACTTTTTAATCGTGTTTAACATAAGGCTCAAAGGATTACCATCCATATGAATGTTTTATTTCTTGTGTTTCAGTTGTTGTCTAGACCTATCCAAGAGCTGAGAATGTATTAACTTAGTATTTATATTTGAATGGCATTCCCAAATGATTAGCAGCTTCTTTTGTTGGTTACTTCTTTTAATATATTAAACTTGCAGCTGAGGTTTGAATCTTCTGAAACTATTGTGTTTCTTGTTATTTTTCTTTTGGCAGAAGAGAACGTGGTCATTCAGAAGCTGAGAGAGCCCAACATATAAAACAGATACAAGATCTTCAAGAGCATGTTCAAGAGAAAGAGGGGCAGTTTATTGAGTTGCAGGAACAGGTCCATACTGTTACTTGATTTTTTATGCACCTTTTACTATTTTTATTCCGGAGATTAAGGTTTGAATATTGTTACACTGTCCTGATGTGCATCTGTAGGTTATTGAAAATTACAATATTTACTTTCTTATCTACTAAATTTACATTAAACAGATTTGTTTGTGTTGGAAATTTAATCCATGTAACAATTTCAATTAACTATAGTGTTGATTGCTAGAAGGCAGCAAGCTGCATTTTCTAATGGTTGTCATATTCTTCAGTATAGGGCTGCTCAAGAAGCCATCCTTTATAGGGATGAACAGTTGAGAGAAGCCCAAAGTTGGGTTTCACGTGTCCGGGAGATGGATGCTTTGCAGTCAACCACAAACCATTCCTTACAGGCTGAGTTGCGAGACCGCACAGAGCAATATAACCAGCTCTGGCATGGCTGTCAGAGACAGGTAGACATGCTGTTTGTTTCTTGTTTACATGTTTCTTTCCTTGAATAAATAGATTTGATGTCATTTTCAGCAATTTAAGTTGACCTTGTTTGTGGTTATTTAATGTTAGTTTGCAGAGATGGAGAGACTTCATTTACATACAGTACATCAGCTTCAACTTGAGTTGGCTGATGTTAGAGAGAGGAATGGTTCCTATAACGATGAATCACATATGTCCCAAAGAAAATCAAAAGATTTATCTCAATTTGGTCAAAATAATGGACAACAAGTGGATTCTAATGGAAGTGGTGCAGCAAGTGCTGATACTGCAGTCATTTCAACTGGAGCTTCAGACAATGTTCAATCGTTTGTTTCAGCTAGCAATGCACCAAATCCAGTAAGATTGCTGACTTTTCTGAAGTGTCATTTCTGAATTGTGTTGTAATCTGAAATTTAATATTTATAACCATATATATTTAGCCTATAGGTGTACATCTTACTTCATATGGTAATTTATTTCATTACCAAAATTTGATACAACTGTTTCTTTAGTTTTATAGTTGATCTCTCCCTCCCTCCCTCTTTCTACATTTTATCTAATTTATGGCTTGAGATGGTGCTTGTAAACTCATTTTGGAAGTTCTTATTGGTTGCTTAGGCTTTTTATTTAATGGTCAACTTGTGATCCTTTCTGTCTTGTGTACAACTCACCTTATTACTCTTATCTTTTTGTTCCCTTTGAATGACTGTGTCTACTGTCAGAATCAGAATTACCATGTTTCAAGTGTTCCGATTGCTCCAGTTGGGATGCCTACATACTTCCCACCTGGGCAGGTGTCTGCCCTGCATTCATTTATCGTGCAACAACAGGGGGCTCCCCATTCTGTGGCATCTCATGTTGGACACTACACAATGCCCGATTCGTCATCCATCCAACAGTGGCAGAACCAACTGGTATGGTCAAACCTTTACATCAACAAATTTTCACGAGGTTTTTCCTTTGTTATATGTAATGGGTTTGCATCCTGTTTTCCAGACTTCTTCAGAGGGTTTACAGCTGTCCACACAGGATCATATTCCACTATCCCAAACTGATCAAAACCTTGGCAGCTCAGATGTAAAGTATGAATATGACATGTCTGTCAGTGGACAAACCATTCGTCCAGACTATCTAGAGCATGTAAGCCAAGGGTCAGAGCCCAGTTCTGTGATATCATCATCTTCTGGGAAAGCACAGGTTCTTTAAATCAAAATTGTTCTACTCATTGTGCTTGGTGTTGGTTTTATCTGTTATTACAACTTACAGATACCACTTCTTTTCAGGTTGAGTCAATTAGTGCAGGTTACCTTGTGGACCCCCAACCTGAGCCAACCTTGCCTCAAGTTTCTTCACAATTTCATGAGGCATTAAGATTGAGCTGTGAACCCAAGGTTTGTCAATTTGACTAGTCTTCAAGCATTTGGGAATCTTTCAGTTCTAACCTATACTTAAATTTGAACTGGACAGGAACAGTCTAGATATTATGATCCTATAAGAACAAATGAATAATCATGGCTATCTAAACTGGAGGAGTTATAGGATATCTAAATTACTAACAGCAGAGGAAACAAGTACTGCATGCTTTGCTTTCAGTTCTAACCCATCTCATGATACTTCAAATTCTAAAAGCAGCATTCTGTTGATTCTCATGATACTTCAGATTCTGTTGAACAACAACAAAAAAAAAAATGAACTGATGCTATTTTTTGCCCGAAAAGCTGGTCTCACCTGGGCAGACTAATAACTTGATATCATCTAAGACTTCAGAGACAGCTCTGCTAGATGAAAGGTCATTGTTGGCATGCATTGTTCGCGCGATTCCAACTGGTGGCAGAATTCGGATCAGTTCCACGGTTGGTCTGCTAATAATTTTTCATAGGTCAACTTACTGCGGTATTAGGTCCTGCATGAATGGGGTTTGACTTGAATCTGTCAATTGCAGCTACCAAATAGGCTTGGGAAAATGCTGGCACCTTTACACTGGCATGATTACAAGAAGAAATATGGAAAGCTGGATGACTTTGTAGCCAGTCACCATGAGGTTTGTTTCTTGCAACTTTTACATTTCCATTTATAGGCATGTGGGTTGCACTTTCTGAAGATCTGAAATTGTGATTTCAGTTGTTTCTGATTGAGGGCGATTATATTCAGCTTCGAGAGGGAGCACAAGAGATGATAGCAGCCACTGCTGCTGTTGCCAAAGTTGCTGCAGCAGCCGCAGCCTCATCTCCTTACTCCCCTGTTTTGCCTTCTGTTGCTGTTACTCCAATGGCACAGCCTAATCGACTAAAGAAGGTTCTCCCATCAGCTGATTCCAACCATGTGAAGAATGCAAATGCTGCCTTCAAGGGGTATGCAGTCATCTCCAAAAATGCAGCTGATGATCAACATCCAAATGGCATTTCTTTTGGTGTGGCTGGAAATCTCTCAAATGTAAAAATATTGAGCAAATCTAATGGAGCAAATTTTGAGAGATCAAGTTCGACTAATGTTGAAAGCAAGGCCTCTGGTCTTGGAAGGTCTAATTCTAATTTTGCTGGAAAACAGCAGGGCAGGTATGTGGCGCAAAACCCTGCAGATAGCTGATGGTCATTTATAATTTTGTACGTTATGCCTCAACTTATTAAGCTTGACTGTCTTGTTCCATGGCAGGGCAACTGGGGCAGCATTGTCTTCTAGAAGATAGTGAGTACATTACCTCAATTTAATTATTGTTTGATTGTTGCGTTATATATATTCATTATACTTGCAGTTTCTGTTCTAGTACATCTCTTTCACCAGTAATTCCAGTTTGCAACAAGCTAAAATTGAAGCATCTAATATAGTGAAGAAACTGTGGTTGTGCACTATAGCATTAAATTTTATGCTTATCTTTCTGGGTTTGATTGAATGTCTTAGGTGTACGAGTGGTCTGAAATAAGGATAAAATATTGCACTAAGCAGTTCTAGATTCGTATTGGATTGTGAAATATTCAGGGCAGAACCATGATAAAGTGAAAACTAGTCTGTCATTATAGTATTATTAGAATTTTGTAGTTTTTGTAATCATCATCATTTAACCAAAGTGACTTGAAGATTCACCAATTTCATTTTGTTCTGGCAGGATTACCGATTTGGGATACTGCAAGCATCTTGGGATATGAATTGTAGTTGAATGTTATTTTGGTATTGGTGATCAGCAATCTTTTGCATCTCAGAAAATTCTGTGAATGGATCATGAGCTGACCGACTATTTAAATTGTTTTGCGCCATAAGGCCATGTCTGTTAGAAAAACACTGCATTTTGTTGTCATACTGAAGCTGCACACTTTATTTCCTATCTATTCCTACTATCCGTGCACCCCAGTTGTAACTGTTTATGGTCGTTTTAGTTTTTGAGAATTTTTAAGCAACTTACTAAAGGCAATGGTGATGCAGCCAACTGCTTGGTTTCCACACTACTACAACAACAAACAAATAAAAATGCTATGCTGGCAGTAAGAAGAATGGTGAATAGACCTCTGCTCTAGTAGTTGAAATATATTAAGTCATTTTAATATTCGATAAAATATACTCTAGATCATTCAAATGCTAGTTTGGTTATAAATGGATCAACTCTTTTTTATAGTTATAATTTAGTCGAGTAAAATATTGCTACAATTAAGGGTTAGCAAAACTTGACTTGAAAAAATTAAAATTTTCAATTTGAGGCGATAAACTCGATTCGAAGTTAAATAAGCTTGATTAAATTTTTTTTAAAATAAAGTTTGAGTCGTAAAATGAAAATTTGAATAACTCGAAATTTTTAGTAATTAGCGGATTGATTTTTAAGTTTGAGTTGAGTCCCTTAATTTTTCCTAATATATATACCGATATAAAAAAATATGAAGAAATATATGCTGCATATGAAAAAATTTGATATATATATATGCATATCTTATATGATTAGAGAAAGTCGTTTAAATTGAAATCAAACTATACTATAACACGAGAGTAAATAATTACAATTAAATTTATATAGGAATTCTAAAATTGGACTCAAACTTCATAAAATTGACTTGAATCGAAAAAATTTCAAATAAAGTTTGAATTGTAAAATAAGACTCCTCAACTCGAATAACTCAATTTTTTTAACTCGACTCAATTAAATGTTCACCCTAATTACAATACATTAAAATTGAAACTGTACATTTTATGAATTTGATCCTAAATCAAAAGAATTTGATAAATTTAACTTTTTGTTTGTAATTTTTTATCAATTTAATCTATATTTTTTTTCCTCAAAACTAACTTTTGATCTTAACAAATAATTATTTTTTTAATGACGCCAAAGCCACATGATTAAAAGAAGATGTACTAACAATTCAGTTCTGTAATTATTAGTTATTTTTTTTTTCACATTCTAAATGTTTAATTATTAAGGGAGAGATTATAACAAATATTTTTTATATAAAAAAATAATTAGCCTTGATTGATAAGTTCAATCAAACGAGCATCTTGAGGAGAAGGTAGGAAAGAGCATGAGCTATGCCGAAAGCAATACGATATCTTGTATCCCAGTTTAAAACCAAGCGGGATTGGCTCTGGTGAAGCACATCAAAAAGTGTCCGGCCAGGCATAAGCTCGGTGACGATGAATCCGTATCCATCTCTAGTGCAGTAACCTGCCATTACAATGCCTAACTAAGCCAAGAGTTGAAGTTTGTGTTGGACAAATTCACTTTCTTGACGGCCCAATGGTTCCTTGAGTTGGAAGTTTCTGTTCTGTAAACTGTTCCATGCCTACCTCTGCCAATGAAGGCATTTCTCTTATAAATTACTCTTATATTTCCTTTCTCAAATAAATAAATTGATTGAGAGGAACAATAAGTAGTTATCTTTTGATTAAAGTACGTTTAGAGTTCACTTAACTTGCTTGTCATGATGAAGGGTCTTTATTAGCTTCATAAAAGCTTCTAACCAATAACCATGAATGAAGAAAAAAGTTCCCTCAATTGCAACGTCGTCGTTTTATGGGACATTCCTGCTTTCTTTAATTAAGCAGACAATTTGTACTTCAATAAAAATGTTCAAAAAAAAAAAGTTTCAAAATGCCATGTGGGTTGGACCAAAGTTATTTACTTGAACTGAACATGAAGGTTCCACAATGTTATCCGTAAAGACGACAGACATTGATTGTTTAGTGGTCCACTGAGGTTTATGAGTGAACTTGCCAATAATTACTACTTGTTATGATAATGGAAGCTTTAATTATTAACTGCTAAATAAACATACTTGTGTAGACAACACTGTCTACATGCAGTTCTAAGCACGGCGCAACGTCCTCAGCCGCGATCGCAACCCCAATTTATTTTACCTCAACCACTTCCTAAGGTCATTTGTTGGCGGTGGAAAGATCTCTCCACCAAGACTATCTGCATAACAAGAAGACATGTTGGATTTGTTATTATGCTCCATGACAAAATGGCCTCCATGATAGCTTGAACTTCCCGAGTTATAATCATAAACTTCATCTTTAATGCTTTCTTCCACACCAACGGGGAACAACAAACACTTCTTGGCAGATCCCAGTTTTTCCCTCTCGGGGGTCGACGGCCGATGCTTTGGTGCACTTTGTGACCGAGACCGAGCCATAGTAGACGCTGTGGCCGCCATGTAGTTAGGAATTGCAGCAGCATTGCTACTCATTCTATGAGCTGGTAGCCGCTGGATGATCTTCTCTTCTTTGACGCAACGAGGGCTAGCTGAGTAAACTTGGAGAGGCTTTGCCTTTGAAGGAGACGGCGGGAATAAGCGAACCGGGAGACTAGTAGTGGTGGCTTTGTGGAGAGGCGACGCCACACAAAACGAGCTAGGCCTTTGTTGTTGGTTGGGGTTTTGGGAGAAAGAGTATGGCCTGGATGTGTCGATTTCAACATTTTTGATGGGATCTATGTGGTCGGATGACAAACTGCCTCTACTTTCGGCGTTGTCTCTTTCAGTTCTCCAAATCTGGTTAGAGAAGGCTTGAGCAAGAGCCTTTTCACGTTTCATGGCGGCAGCTAGCTTTGTTCTCTGCAGAATGGCTTGAATCTCCTTCAGTGTTTTCGGGTGCTCGTCCCAATGGATCCAATCATCGTCATTGTTGTTGCTGTGATCACTGCAAATGGAGTCCGTGATTGAAAGCCTCTTACGTTGATCACGAACCTGTGCTTGCACTCGAACCATAGCCTCCATGCATCTGAGAGTAACATTTGCTCGCTTTCGAACATTGTGGCCTCTCACTAAAGCTTGCAGCTTCACCAGCCCCTTGAGTGCCCGAAGAGCTCTCCTTGCCTTCAAAATTGCAAACCATTCTTCTTAGTCCGGAAATCTATTCTTATTACAACAGTCTAAGTTGCTGTTTTATTACCAGATATCCTCTGAAAGCTGTCTGTATAACGATGGAAGCAAGGTGTTGTTGTCTGAATAAAATAGAAGGCCTGGTGAGCCGAACAACTTCCACAGCAGCTTGTGCTGTTGCTACGGCTGCTTGAGCAGCAGCTGTGGTGGCAATGGCCACCGCAATGGCATGTGATCTTTGCTCAGCTTCTTGATTACCATCGGCTGTTGGAGTTATCACTGTTTCCTGATGCGTAGGCTTCTTGAAAACCCATCTCCGCTTCCCTCTCTTCTGCCCAGACCAATAATTTAAAGTTGAGAAAGAAATATTCAAGGAAAAAAAGAAGAAGTAAAAGAGAGAGAGCGATTAACCTTGTCTTCTTCCTCTTGTTCACCATCTTCTCTCCTTCTACAGCTCTTCTTAGCATTATCCTTACCAGGAGACCTAAAAGCTTTCTTGACTGCAGTCAACCAAGAGTTTCCTCCCATCTTCCCCATAACACAAAAAGCAAAGCTAAATGAAAGATGGGGGTGGTTGGCAACTTTAATTGCTAAAGGCTCGATTATGAATGAAAGGAATTGGAACTGGAGAATAAATAAGGGCACGTAGATTAGCTTAGTGGTTGCGTTGCAGATTATATTAAGGGTGATAAAGTTAATGTGTGCAGCGCTGATATGGTGTTTTGTTGTGGCGTGGAGAAGAGTCATTGAGTTGTATGAAAAAAGTGAGTGAATAACCTCGATAATGCTGAAAGTTAATTATTAGAGCAGAAGAAGTGGTAGACATCAGGTGAGTGAGCTTTTGTTTTCGGGACGTTGCTAAGACCCATGAATCTCTCTCTCGGCTCTTTCATGTGTTATAAAGTGTCCATTATCCATGGAGTTTCTCTTTGGTAAAATTGCAGTCCCTTCCTTGTTATATGATTCTATACATATTTGTTCAAATTTTAATCGATAATTAGGTTAAATTTTATTATAATTTTAGTAGTTAAAATTTATTGGTAATTATTTTAGGGAGATGCAATTCTTTTGTGATTTCTACAATTATTGTGTATGTGTTGCAGAAATAAATTTTGTATGAATGTTGGAAGAATATTTAGGATAAACCGGGTTTTGAAATATATATATATATATATATATATTGGGTTATTGGATACATAAGACATCATTTAGTTATATTCTTTGTGATCTTTATGTTTATAGTGGTTTATAGTTTCTCTTATCCGTGGAGGTAATCAAAGTGGAACCACATTAAATTTGTTTTTTGTGTGCGTCTTATTTTATATGTTTGATGTCATTTTATTTTATTTTTCGCATTCAAATTTCTAACAAAGTGATATCATAAGCTATGATTCGAGTTGTGAAATTTCGGAGGAATTTGTTGATGTGAATTTTGTTACTGATATTGAAGACATGCGATAGGAGCTTTGTTGCAATGTGTTTTTAGTTGCAGGAGAGTAATTTTCAATTGACCCAATGGTACTTCAACATATATTACTTAAGAATTGAAGTTGTTGAAGACTTGACGACGGTGCTTCAACGAATATTTGACTTATGTAAGAATTGAATTTGTTGGAGATTTGAAGATAAATGCACTGATGAATTTTGTATGGACGTTAGATGAGTGTTTGTGATAAACCGGGTTTTGAAATATATATATATATATATATATATTTCGGGTTATGAGATACATAAAATATCATGTATTTGTACTATTTGTAATCTCTATGTTTATAGTGGATTATGATTTCTCTTATATGTGGAAGTATCAAGGCTAAACCACATTAAAATTTGTCTCTTATGCGTGTCTTATTTTATATGTTTGATATAGCTTTGTTTTATTTTTTGCATACAAATTTCTAACATGTGATATCATAAGCTATGATTCGAGTTGTGAAGTTTCAGAGTAATACGTGGATTTTGTACCAATATTAGAGACATGCAATAAGAGTTTTGTTGCAATGAATTTCAGTTGCAGGAGAGTAATTCTCAATTAATCCAACGATGCATCAACAATATTATATAATAATTGAAATTGTTGAAGACTTTATGGCGATGCTTCAACAAATATTTGGCTTACGTAAGAATTGAAGTTATTGAAGACTTAAAGACAAATACACTGATGAAAGTTGTGTCAAGAGAGATTGTTATATATTGATAGGCTCGATGAATATCTCAACATATATTGACTCAAATTTTAATTGATAATTAACTTTGATTTTATATAATTATAGTGGTTAAAGATGGTTTAATAATTAGGTTTACTTAATAAGTAAATATTTATATTTAGATAAGTTTTATGAAATAAGGTTTCTTGACTAAATATTTGGCTCTAGAAATATAGAGTATGCCTTAACTTTAGACTTATGAGAGATAATTATTTTGGATAGATGTAATTCTTTTTGTGGTCTCTACAACTATTGCGAATATGTTCCAAAGATGAGTTTTGTAAGGACGTTGAAAGAGTATTTCGGATACACCAAGTTTTGGGATGTATATATCGAGTTATGGAATATATGAAATCTTATGTATTTGCACTTTTCGATATCTTTACATTTCTAGTGGATTATTTATTTCCATCATCAGTGGAGGTAGACAAAATTCGTCTTTCACATGTCTTATTCTTTGTTGATCTCACGTTGTTTTATTTTTCGCTTATAGATTCCTAACATGATTTAGTAACGAAGTGTTTATTTAGATAAGGCTCAATGGTAAAAGTATCCTCATTAAAAATTTAAAAGTAGAAACATAAGTAGCATAATCCAATTAAGTTTTATTTTTTAGTGTGCTTACATCTTCTCTCGTAATTGGTTATTGTTTTTGGACTTTTATGTAGGAATGTAAATGAATTAGACTCAAATGAATTATTTGTAGACTCTTAAAAAAAATAAATTTCTATTTATGGACATCTTTAGTCGTTTTTTATTATATATGTGGGCGAGAACATAAAATTTCAGGGCATACACAAATGACTTTTCATAAAATTTCAGTATGGGCACAATCAATAAAATAGATTATCAGCAGAAAAAAAATTCAAATTTTAATGTGAGTACATATTCACCCTGAATAAAGGGTGGATCCGTTACTGTCTAACGACAAGTGATTCTCAAGAAAATTTATGGGCCGTCTTATCAAATAATCAGGGACATATTCATGTTTATGTTCGGGAGCTCACTAGTATTTTCTCTTTTGATTTAGATAAAAAAAATATTAAAAATAGATTAAGTATAAATTTACCTTATGTACTTTTCTAAATTTATATTTTATTTTTTTTAATTTTAAATTCTAACTCAGTCCCAATTAATAATGGCTATGGAACTTCCTTGGATTCGCATCATAGTGGACCTGCTGGGCATACAAGCCAGTAGCTGTTGGCGACAGCTTTCAATTTTCCCCATGCAATTGGTGGTGCAGGCAGAGTAAATGCAAGCCAATAATTTCTTTTTAATAAAATATGGGATTGATTCAGCACGTAGGAACATTCCATAAGCAATGTACAAACACAAATACCATACCTACATACAAATTTAACATTAATTACTAGTTCGTTTCAGTCTGATTTGAACATTCAACACTTCTTAATATTTTCATTTGGCTCACATCTTTGATGCTATTTTATTACTATAGTATAATAATTTAAAATCTAACGTGTCACACGTATATTCTAAAAAACATAAAAATTATAAAGAATAGTTTTCAAAAAATTTGTAAATGTCACATTGCAGAATTGTAGTGTGTCACGTAGCAATAATACTTTAAGAAAATAATCGTAAAAACTTAATGGTTAAAATAGGTCAAATGACTTAATTGATTCAATTTAGTAGTTCACGAACTTAGCTAGGCGTAAAAAAATTCAAGTGTTTAATTGTTTTTTTTTAAGTTCAAGGGCTTATGAATACCCTTAAGCCTTAAAAATATAAAGAACTAAATTTAAAAATTAAAATGTAAATTAACTTTTTGACCCATTTATACTACTTCTACCACGTTAGATCCCCTTTATCTTTTTTAATGTTTTTTCCCCTTCTTTAATTATTTTCTTTGGTTTGGTGGTCATGGCAATGGCCAGGAAAGGGAAGGGAGAAACAAAAGGAATAAGGAAGGATTGTGTAGACAACATTTTCGCATACTCTTGTCTTCACTTTGCTCCTTTCTCAGCTTTATAAGCGAAAGAAATAGAAAAAAAGGGAAGTATGACAGACTTGGTCTTGGGCACTATGCTGGGGTGTAAATGAGCCAAGTCGAGCATGAATAATGTTGAGCTCGACTTGGCTCATTAAGAACTCAAGTCGAGTTCAATTAAATTGAGTGTTGATCAAGTCGAACTCGAGTAACTCACGTTTAGTCTCATTTCATCTACAACCCTAGCACCATGTATAGTTGTACGTTTAAGAGAATATAACACAAGGTTTCCCTAAAAATACACTACAAACAAAGCATTCGCTTATCATAAACAACGTCAAAGTAGAAAACATCCTTTCTCTTGTCAAAGGTTGAGCGCAAGGTTATTGATGTTCAAATTCAATAAAAAAAATATTTGGCAGTTTCAAATTTTCAAGGTGGTTTTTTTTTTTTGTTTCCATCTTTTATCGTAAGCAATGTTTTAAACAACTTTAAACTGCTTTAATCTCATACCGTCTCGGTAGATATGTTGTTCTAACTCGAGTTACCGAAAAAAAATAAGCCGCTCTAGGCTGCCGAGACCACTCAAAAGATTTTTAGTTAATGCAATGTTCAATTTTCTTTAGTATTTGCTATGGTGTATATTCTGCACAAGAATGTGTACATGATTCAAATTAGGGTACGCATTTTCAATTGAAGCCATTGTAAAGCAACCGTTTCATTTCCTGGTTGTTATCTTCCTGGGATTTATGGCAAACTAGCCTTGTTCTTTCAACATTTTGGGCTATTCACCCAAGCTTGTTTACACATTCTAAATTTGAGTTTTATGCTAAAAGAGCTCAATAAAGTTGCCATTGTTCTTATCCCAAAAGGGTACAAAACAACACTCGGCTGCCGATTATCGCGCCATCAGTCTTTGCATTGTAACATGCAAAACTACATTGAACCCTTACTGTTATTTCTTACTTTCCTCACCATTTTTGGGACTCAAGCAAAAACCAAGTCTCTTTTCGGCTAAAACAAGCAAGCAACAGGAAATATAGATAATATATAGGATCAGAAGGGGTTAAGACTTGAGAGCTACGATTTGCATACATGAGAGTTGAGAACTCCTAGCATTAATAAACATATTCAACACTAATATTACACGGGTGAAGACTGGCGATTACACAGGCAGTGGAGAAAGAAGAAATTCTGGTTGTGATCTCTGCAGCAATATCCCGCAAAGGGGGCATAGTGGTTTAGAGGCTACCTTTATAGAAGACGCGGGTGAAGAATTAAAATCTAGAGAATAGTGTTGGCCCATTGTAAAAAGCGACTCTGGTGCAAGATTGGAAATCCATCTCTGACAACATTTGCACTGCCATAATGGAGTACTAATAGGGCAAACCTGCATAGAAACAGCACACCTTGCTAACTTGTGCGTCTGCCCCTTGCTCTCCAAACCTGTACACAATGCAAATTCTGGGGAATCAAAAGGAACCGGTGCTGAGCAATAGCTACATGGCTCTTTTTCTTCAAGTTTTCTGCGGCGTGACCTGTTTTTCGAGAAGAAAAAGAGATTAAAAATAGTAAGAATCAGGCACAATAGAGAAGAAAATCCAACTTTTGCAATGGAAGCTGTAATGATTTTTTAATAACAAGCCTGTCATTTCAAGAAATCATCAGCACCGAGCATAAAAGTTTTTTCAATTAGCTGACCATGATTTTTTTAGTTCGACTAGAAAGATTGGCATCCTCAAATGCAAAGTAAAGCAGGGAAGATTGCATTAATGTAAGAGACTAAAACTACATTCTTTCTTCGGCATATTTTAGAAAGGTGTTTCCTATCAACACCAGAAATATTAAAATTACTTCTATAACAGTTATGAAAGAAAGGATGTGATTACCTTTTGTAGGTTATCATCTTTGTTGCCACAGCTTTTGCTTGTTTGTGTACAAGACGATTATCATTTGCAACCCACTGCTCCATTTGTGCTATCCCAAGAGGATACCAATATCCAGGCTCAGAGGTGGATGAACTGTATGCAAGACTTTTATAAGCGGAAATACTAAAACCCACAAGCCTCTCTCGAAGTTCTCTTTCACTGCTTGAAAGTAACTCCATCCATAAATTAAGTAGCTTATCTTGAGAACAATTAGCATCATCTACTCCTAAGTTCAACAAGTCAATATTTATTTCATCCGCCTTCAGCTCCGATAGTACTACCCGTCTGCAAATAATGTTAAGGAGGTGCAACTGGCGCGAAGCTGCTTTACAAAGATTTTTACAGACATGTTGCAGAACCTTCCCAATAGAATTTTCCACATGCACATCCACAAATGAGATTGAAAGCCACTTAACCAAAACATGGTCAACAAAACTGGGTGCAGAACGCTTGAAGGCCAATAATGCTGCTACAATATCCCAAATAACCAAAGGCTTATCGGAATGTTTATATTGTTTTAAAGCCGACAAAATATTGGACTCCCAATAAACAAGTTCTTTTTCAGTAAAACCAGGGAAGGCTTCAATGTCAAACTCCAGGGAAGTATTTGACAAAATATCCTTTTGCTGCCCACCAATCCAGAAGAATTCAATGGCGGCCTTCTGAAGCCTGAGCAGGTTCAAAGAAAACCAATACATGAGAAAAGTGCAAGGTAAATGAAACAAACATAAGCAGTTGTTTCCCTTCTGTATCTCATTTCTTATTTATCTATATTTCCTAGTATTACGAGGCATCCCATTTTCCCTATTAGACCAGGGAATGATGTTCCATCATGCAAATTTAACAATTGTCCCCATGGTGATGGGTTAAATTTAGTTAAATTATTAGTTCAAAACACTGGGAGAACAACAATTTCACATTAAAGGACAAACAACGTGGAAGATCAAGAAGACCAATAATTTTCAAACTGACACAGAATCCATGTCCAGCTAACACAGACAACCAAGCAAAATTAATCATCGGCTTTGATTTTAGGGTACACTCTATTTCAATGAGTATTCAAGAACAAACTTGATTCTTAACCTGAGTATTACATTTGCTCCTTAGTCCTTAGAGAGAAGTTTCTCCATAGCCTGGTATGATATCAACACTAAACTATTCTCTAGTTCTCACAATACAAATACAATATTAGAGTGCAACTTAAATGAAAAGATTTCAGCAACAGTTCCATACCTCGCCTCATACATTTGGTCCAACTGATTAACATCAAAACTGCGAACCTACAAAAATGAAACACAAACAAGTCTTTTGTTCTATAAGATGTACATATTTTATAAATGCAATAGTGAATAAACATCATCTCTTAAGATACCAGCGATTACTTAAGAATGAGGATATGTTTCACCAAAGTACATTGTGGACATGAATATGAGCAAATTTGAAAGATGAAGAGTAGCAACATAAATGACAGGTTTAGGAATAACATCATACCATAGCAACTGCAAGATTACTTGGTGACACCACCAGACCAAGACATGAAATAAACAAGTCCGGTATCTGCATAAATGTTCATCAGAATTGTAAAAAGAAATGAAAAAGGATAAACTGAGACAAGCAAAGGTGGCGTCATACATCACTGAAGCTCCTCATCCCGGGAGAACTTGAGGGAATGGGCACTTCACTCAGGCAACTCCCATGTAAACTCCAGCTACGAACAAAATTATCCTAATATCATTCATAAAGGTAAAAAAGTACATGAATGTAGAAAAATGTGAGAATTAACTTGCCCGGTTAAAAATTAAACTCATAGCAATACATTTCATCCTAAATTTATGCATATAATAAATTATAACTTAAGAGTACAAAAAGTTCAACGTGAAATTTCCACTGTTTGCCAATTAAAGACTTGGAAGGACTAATATTGGTAAAATGTGCAAAGAGATTAATTAATTAGTTAATGAAACACACATAACTGTTTGTGGCAGTGGAAGATATACAGAAGAGAAGCTTGTAATGTATTGCTGTAAAGAGTGGTTGCGGAAATATCGGCAAGGCATGAACACATTCATGGCTGACAAAAAACTCACGGCTGCACTTTATAATTCTTCCATTTGAAAAGACAATATATAGAAAGCCAAGGACAGAAACAGCTAATAATTGTCATATTAATGGTGCCTAAGTGATGTCGCTAAAAGTATTAACCACTTTGTTAAATTAGCAATGCTAATTGTAAGCAACTTGCACATATGTAGTATCTGCTAGAGACATTACTCTTTAGACAAGACATCTAGACGGCAGAGAAGGCAACGAAATTGATTGACCAGTCGAGGAAAAAATATAGACGAACTGTTTCAATTTTAAAAACACAAATAGTATCCACCTCTAAACTCTCTATACATGAAAGTTCGAAACAAAATATCTAACAACATATTAGCTGGATAATAGAAAATAAGAAGCAAAATTTTGTAAAAGTTCATACCTGGCTGCAGCTGTACAAGGAACATCCATCAAAAGCCCAAGCAAATCCAGTGACCTGAAGACATATCATCACAGATAAATCAACGGTGAGATGCAGGAAAAAAAAAAAGATAATGAACAAAAACGCAGAAACTTACAACTTGGTCATGGGCATCATATGGTCCAGCTTTATTAAACTTTTTCATAGATGTATCTCCCATCCATACTTCGAAAGCTCCAGATGTTCTGCCGACTGCCAAGAGCATTTTATGAAGTGACTGAGTGGGCATAAGTGAAAGCACCGAGACTGGGACAGCACACATATTTATAATCTATTCAGAAGTTTATAAGTCAGAGTAGATTATATAGACTAATATTAACAGACTAATATTTATATTCTATTCAGAGTTGCCCTTCAACAAAGGAAAAAGGAGAAGCATTATTACCTCCTTCAATGGATAAAATGGAGCATTATTAACTTCGGTGGACTTCATAATTTCCTCTGAATGCCCTACCCATATCCTTACACTATACCGAAGAACAAGCAAGGACATAAGTGGACAAACAACATTTCATAATCTTGTAAAGGATAAAGTGATTAAATTTACAAAGCTAAATCCATAGAGAAGTCGGCACCATTTACTGTCAGAAAGAATTTTTTAGCACCAGAATTCTAGTTACAATTGGTATATAGGAGCAAATTTATCTAAGTAAAAAATTTATAAAGGGTCATAAGGAAAATTCCATTAATTTTGCTTGCATCTCATCTCCAAAAAACTTGCTCTGATATGGGGATACCCATCAAAAGACAACTTTAGTGCTAATGGCATTATAAAGCTGAAACAATGTGCCAGAATACCCAACTCACCTACCATCAGAACTCCCAGTAGCTAATAAAACTTGAGGACTGGAAGATTCAGAAGCAAGCAAGGCCCAACTTATTGTAGTGACCCAGGAACTGTGTGCCTTAAGGATCCCAATGAGCTCCACTGTAGTAGGGGCCACACTTAGCTCAATAGAGTAGTATTGAGGTGCATTAATTCTCCACAATGAAATTTTACCAGACTTTGAACCAACTGCTAACAGAGAGAAGCAGATGGATGAATTATTTTCTGGAGCCCCACAAATTTCAAATGACAATTTAAGCAGAGGAGACCAGGCAACAACAAGTGATGATAACATTGCACTACGCGAAGCATATTGATCTGCGGTGATCAAAGGTAGGCTACAAACTTCAGGTATTTTCTTGCTAGGTCTCCCTCTAGTTTCTATAGCAGGTACTATCTTATTTGAACTTTTTCGCCCTTCAGATTTCGTGCACCTACTCTGAAATAAAGTCAAAAAGAGCGCAGATAAAGTCAAAAAGAGGCACACTAGTCTTCTAAATTCAGAGTGCGAAGCATGACAACGGTATTAACTTGAAAAAAGAATGTTAATTGGACAACAGAGAGATGGAGAGCAGAAGAAACTATTTTTGAACGAAAACCATACCTTGGGAGGACCATCTCCCTCGAATTCAGAGCCACCTGATAATTGGTCACAAGAAGTTTCTGAGCCAAAGTTCCTACACCACAGTCGTTAATAAAGCTAATCACTTAAAAAGAACTAATGAATATCTATAAAATTCAGATCAGGTTTCAATTGATATTTTTGCAACCAGATCAATACAAAGTCTTCCTTCTCTTTGATAAAAAGCTTTTGGACATATTATGCTATTAATTGTGTTTCTTTTAGTTTGGTAGCATCCTTGCCTTCATGAAGATAAATATTTTTTTCATTTATAGGCTTATGCAGGAGGGATGCAATCTCACCTAACACCAAAAGTATTCGTCCTTTTTCGCTTCCGCTCCTTTACTGAAACAGAATCTGATGGATCATCAAGATAACCATGGTCTGTCACTGGCTCCTAGTAAGGGAAGAGAAAAGCTTGTCAAGGTTAACTGAACAATAAAGTATTTGATTATATTCTAGATTCAGTCTGATTAGACGTGGATATACTATCAATGACGTGTAGTGATCATTTATACAATGAATGATAAGGTTTTCCTTCATCATTAGCTTGGAAAAAAATTCTTGATAAATACTAATCAAATGAAGTCCATGAAACACAAAGGCCTTGATTGCAAAAAAACTTAAATGGATAGAGATTTAATGCAAATGTTTAACTAAGTTCAATGGGATTAAACACCTCATAGAAATTCTAGATTAGGATTTTGGGTGAGCCATGTTCATATAACCACACTTAACAATATTTCAAGTTAACAAGGAGAGAAAAAATTGTTCTCTAATGAAATATATATCCCAGCTGCACTCTTGGGTTATTATAGTGGTGTGCCTCTCTTGTTCTTTCTTTCTCGAGGCACTTTAGAGAATTGCTAGAGGGAGAATGGTTTTTCATTGAAGCATATGACCTAGGCTGAAAGAGTTAAGGGACTATATGATAGTGCTCAACAAGGTTTCCCTAGCCTATTCTACACAAATCATACAAGTGAAGAGAATTTGTTCTCACAAGAGAGGTTTGAACTGGAGAAAATTAAGGAAGCAAATAGAGTTTTGATCATGGCCTTAGGTTACTTTGCTTGCATAAAGGAATTTCCTGCCATGGAGGTCTTGACAATTGGTTGTATAAACAACCATCGGATGGAAACATTTGGGTGGCTCAACTTCAAGAATTCTTTTTCGTGTTTATTAACAAAGGGTGATACGGGTTGGCTTTGTTATTGGTGTCAAAGTATGAATCCTAACCATATGTTTAATATACCATTGGTATAATAAAGGATTATGAGTATGATCCTAGGGTTCAACCATTTCTTAGAAATTACATTACGAGTTTAGTTAGTTTTTGTTTTGCAGCATACATAAAATTTTTCATGTATTGTTTAGCATGAGGTAAAACCATCATAAATAAAAAGGATTTCCTATTGGTAAATGTAATGAGTTAGAAAACTAATGCAAGGTTGGTTCATTAATAGATGAAAGGACTTACATTAGAAATTTCTGAGGGAGGACTATCTGGATCCTCAAAACCAATACTTGCAAGATAATAATAAAGCCTCTCAGTTATATCCAACACCTACAGAAAATTTGAACAAGAGCATGTCATTAACAATGATTCCATTTAAACAATGTAAAATAAATCAGGTGTAAAAAGCACCCCCCCCCCCATCATCAATACAGAATTAATCTCCACCATATCAATTAATATAGAATTTATCTATACAAAAAAAAAATCATCATTCTTTCTGATTTGGTTATGGTATTCACTAAATTTCAAGCAAACTGCCCAAGCATTTGAGTACCTACTTCACTTCAGCAGCTTCAAACATTTCATGGGAACTACAACTTTCTATAGAGACCAAAAAGTTTATCCAACCCGAGTACATACCTCTATCCACTCAGCACAGAAATCACAAAAGGGAGGACGATAGAGCTTTACACGCCCTTCTGTGGTGCAAACAGCCAGCAAGCACCTACATACAGTTGCATTTTATTGAAGCAATTGTACAAAAGTAGGGAATCATGCAATGATATCTTTTAGAGTCTTACCCAAAGTTAGGAGCCATTCCAAGATTAGACCATGAAATTGATCGAACAGAACGAGGATCCCGACTTAAAGTAGTGGGTAACAAGCAGCCAGATGCCAGATCTAAGAAGACACCAATTTAAATTATATGTAAACTTAATAGTCGAATGCAACTCTGTTTTTGCAGAAAACAATGATTAAATAACCTCAACCTTTTGAGGCTTACAAAAAACAATAAATTTGAGGCAATTGAAGCACACCAGTCAGAACTCCAGAACGCACCTTCTCTTTTTACCACCCCAATAGGGTAAGGTTCACTCTTGGGAATACTGATCAGGCCTCGAGGTCCAAAGGGCAATGCTGGATTCTGATAAAAGATTTAATTGAAAAGTTTTGAAGAAAAAAAAGGCCACAATCAAATTTAGTACTAAGCACAAAACACTGGTTCTGCAGCACACATCAAGGAGTATACACAAAGTTTTTATTTTTTGTTTCTTTTCCTTCTTTAATTATAGTTATCTCTTCAACTAAACACTTAAAAAAGAAAGCGGCAATGTAATTGTAGCAATTTATTAGCAAGCAAAACTGAAACAACGAAGACTTACCAGAATGGTAACGAGGTGACCGGATGCAACGGCAATTAGGTTCTCGTCGGACCAGGCGATTGAGTTAGGGTACGACGGTGAATCCACCAGTGTTACCGCCTGGAAACGCGAAGCCATTGCTGTGCTCTGTTAACAGAAACAAAAGACACAAATTTATCACCTTTTTCATTTATTTTCTTCGTCAGACAAAGTTTAAAACTTGAAACAAGGAATTTTCTTTATCGATTGGCTAAGAGGAAAACGGAAATTAATTTGGAGGGAAATTAGAGCTGACCTTGAAAGTTTGTGCTTTACTAAAAGTAAGTTGCAGGGCGCAAGATTGAAAACCAGTTCGAATCCTATCGGCGGCGTTGGAGACAACGTTAATTACCCAAAAGTGAAACGCTAGGGTTTTTTTTTTTTTTTTTACTTATAAATGGAAAAAGCGAAACGCTATATTACTTGTAAATCGATTTAAGTGGTTTAGAAAAAGGAATTTCCAGTCCATATTTAAAATATATATTTGAAATATATTATCTTGAAATTTGAAATTTAATTAGTTAAATATTATATAACATTTTTAAAATATATATATATTATAAAATTTTAGATTGAATTTGAATCCAACGGTAATTGCATTGGGAGAAATTTGGTAAATAATCTAACTTAAAACAAATATTTGAAATATATAGAAGGTTGAGAGAATTTTAAAAATTTAGGTCATTTTTTACAGTGTCAGGGAAGAACGCCAACTAAAAAAATATTAAAAAAATAGAAAACGCATTATACAGATGGTGGTTTTAGTCTAAAAATATTTTAAAAAATAGAAAACGCCTTCTGTACGTGGCGTTCTCCCCTGACACTGTAGAAAATGACATAAATTCTTAAAATTCCCCTAACATACCCTATATTTCAAATATTAATTTTAAGTTAGATTATTTACCCAACGAAACCAATTGCATTTACTTAAAATTTTAAGAAGTATGTTCTTAATAAGGAAAATATAAAATTATTTATAGAATATAGTAATTGAGGTTATTAGTATAGATTCTCTCTATACAGTTTTTTTTTTTTTGGCAGTTTGCAAGATTTTAATTATTTTAAATTTAAATTGATTAAAACAAATATTGAAATGTTATATTTTAATTTTTTTTATAGTTAATAGTGCATTTTTTAATGGTCTTAATAGTGCATTTTGAGATAAACTAGTTTTGTTTTTGACACAATCGTTGCATGTGTATAAGATAAGATTTGTTTTAACTATTTTTATTTCATGTTACAATATATTTTAAAATTCAATACTCTTTGTTTATATATGTTTAATTTCGATTACCTTACAAAGCTATTCAAAGCTCACTATACGATTTTAGGGTTGGCAACGGGATGTGGCGGGTCCAGTATTCGACCGCCCCGACCCAACTTTTAAAGCTATTATACTCTTACGACTCGACCTAAAAATATGAGAGTAAATTTGACCCAATCCAAATTTATTTATTTTTAATTAATTAAATTTCAAGTAGGGATAGCAACTGGCGGGTTTTTGGATGCCCCAAACCCGCCGCGACCTATATAAACTTCTAAACCCAACCCTGCCCCAAGTATAGCCCCGATATAGCAACTCAAAAATCTAACCCGACCCGAAAATTGTAAAAAATATTAATTTTCGTCGATGATAAATGTTAATCCGATTGAACTACCATCATAGTCACGAAATATAGGTTTCAAGTGACTTTAAAACTATATAAAAAATAAAATAAAACCAATTAAATTACCTACATGAAAAAATACATTATTTAAAATAATAAACTCGAACCATTGATAGTCAGAATCAGATATGTTAAAACTCGAACGATATCTAACAAAATTTATGATAAACAATATAAAAAAATAGCTTAAAACCCCTAAAAATATTTATATATAGTGATATTTTTCACAAATATATTAAACAATAAATAAAAATAAAAATATACTGGGATGGGACGAGAAATTTATATTTTATACCTGAACCCGCCTCGACCTGACTTAATGCTTTTTAATACCCGCCCCGATCCCTAAAATATATAAAGAAAAACTCGATCAGATCAAATTAGTGCATGCCGGGTCGAGTCAGGGCCGGATAATTTTGCTATCCCTAAAATTTCAAGGCTCTTTAGAAAGTGTTAGCAGATGAGAAATGGTGTTTGTCCTTTGTACAAATTTTAATTAAAACTTCCCGCCCACCTCCCATAAGCATTTTCTACTTCTTCAGTTCTTCTGTCCTAATAAAATTGTTACAATTGTATTTTAAAATTATCTCAATTAAAATGTCACTTTGAAAAATTCAATAACTTTTATAAGACGTATTTATTTTTTTTATTTTTTAAAATTTTTTAACAAATTTATCATTTAAATTATTTTACACCACGCATTTTATATGTATTTTTTTACTCAAAACTCTGTAAAAAATTATCATGTGATACAAATAGTGAGACGGATGAAAATTTAAATGAACCACAACGAATTAGGAACAGCAGAAGTAGGAATTAACCGAATAAACCCTATTAATAAAATGTATAGGAAACCAGGCTTCAAGCTAATTGTCCTAAAAAGAAACTACATCTCAATCCCATTGTCTAAATAAATAATTAATTATTCAATGCAGAAACCATATCCCGTTCAATTTTTTTTTCAAAATCTGTATTATTTCCACACCATACGAATTTGAATACATATACCAGAAAGAAAGAAAAAACAACAAAAGGCATGTCTTTTAATACTATTATTTTAACTTGAAAAAAAAAGTTACCTGAAGAAGAAATAGAAGAAGAAACGGTGGAGCAAATGGTGAAGAAGAGGGTAGAGTAACAACGAAGCAACGGTGGAGCAATCCCTAAATGATTACTTTAAAAAATTTTAAAAAATAGTTCAAGAATAAGAAGAAATATAAGAAGACGAAGACGAAGACGAAGAAGAAGAAGAAAAAAGATTTACCCGAAGCTTCAACCTTCAGAATCAGATTCAGAACGCAGCAAATGGTGAAAAATAGGGTAGAGGACTTGAGTTGGGGAAGGGCAGATTTTGAGAATGTAAAAAAAAAAATGCTTAAGCGCTATTTTTACTGTCGATTTCGTCTCTATCATATTTTTACATTAATTTGACATTTGAAGTAATCGAATTTAATCGCTGTTTAGAGTTTAAGAATATTTTTATATTCATAATCACTTTAGATTGATAAAATTTTCGATTAAGATTTAGGATTTAAGGTTTGAGATTTAAAAATTAGAGTTAGAATATTAGTTAAGGGACAAACGGTGAAGCAATTCGATTATTTCAAGAGCCAAATTAATGTAAAAATACCATAAGGGCAAAATTAATAAATTATGACTACTACAAGAACAAAAGTAGCCCATAAGCCAAAAAAAAAAATCCTAATCACTTTTTACCCCTAAATTCAACTCCATTCAACCTAATCACTTTTTTCTTTAAATTCCTTTGGAATCTGATTTTTTTAAACAAAAAATTCGACCCTACCAAATCGAATATGAAATCGCCTAATACGAATTTTTTGCCATCCCTATTACACGACCCTTTTGATATCTCTGTAGCTTTTGCTAAAAGTTTTGTATAATTATAGGGTCAGACATCATTTGCTTTTTTTTCGATGTTTTTATTTATGTTTTAATTTTAAAAAATATTAGGTTTAGGGTTTTAAGTATTAAGTGTATGGTATATTTCTTAAAGTTTAGGGTTTAAAAGTTAGTGTTAAATGTTATGATTTGATTTTTAGTATTGAGGCATAATAAGTGGACTAAAAAGGGGCATAAGATTTTTGTTCAGCACAAAATAGAAATTTCTTGCACATTTTTTGTGCCCTTTCCTTGCCTATATACTAAAAATTAAGTTTAAGGTTTAAATTTGAGGTTTAGAGTTAGGGTTTAAGATTAAAATTTAAAGAATATTGTATAGTTTTTAAAGTTTAAGATTTAAAATTAACCGTTATAACTTAGAATTTAATTAAGTAAGCTTTTGGTTGTAATGTTTTCGATAAACATGTATGTGTGTATAGCTTAGTAGGCTTGTGGTTGTTTTCTACACACAAAGGTCAACGTTGAGTTCCCATCCGGCATAAATATGGCAGTGCCATACAAAACACTGATCTTCGTCTTAACATAAGACTAAGGGCCTGTTTGGCAATGCTTTTCCGACGAGCGTTAGATTGTCTAACGAAAAAGTTGTGCTAAACGGTTACACCCAACAAGCGTTGGAATAACTTCTCCTTTTTCCACCTGATTTGTGTCTCAAACGGACGTTTTGTAAAAGCTGAAATTTTCAGCTTCTCCCACCCAACGGGCGTTGGCACCCAAATCAGAGTATTTTAAGCTCTGTCGAACGAGCCCTAAGTTCATCTTTCTAATCGGACATAAAGCGACATCCAACAATCAAACATAAGCTTGAAACTGTAAACTGTTTCACGTTAGGCTTCACCGGTATCCGTAGACTACCTGAAAAACTTTCGACCCTGTAACAAAATCGAAGGTACCCTCACAACCTGCATAACTCAAGCACATGCGCAGGCAGAATAAGGCAGGGCGAAATCCAATTCATCAAAGAGAAAACTGAGCAAATTAAGATATATGCAATGTTATATAGATTGCATGGTGATAATACAATGTCTTTCGCATATATCCCGATGCATAAGGCAATTGAAGGTGTCTTTTAATCATTCATAGGATGATATTAACATGATACCCCAGATGATCCGTCTTCACCTAATCTTAAACCTTGTACTATGTCTCTCTACATGCCTCGATTGATCTTCATCTGTAGTGTTGCCATGAAAATCTACAGATGAACCGAACAGCTTGATATCTGCCCGCCTCACAAAACGAGACAACTTATTCCATGAAAGAGTGCTATTTGGCAGATTCGACTACCAACGGCTCTAACTTCTCAGCTTTTCCATTTCCTTTCGGTATAATAAGTCCATATCCTCCCGCTTTCCTTTTGTATAAAATATTAATCTCACCTGAGCCAAGCACATAACAGAATACTTTTTATTAGCTCATAAAACCAATATTGAAGAAATGAGTAGGGCGGAAAAAATCATACCAGTTTCTTCATTGCGGAAAGCATAGAAGTCATGATCAACATTTTCAAGCTGCTCAACTGCTTCAGAGACCGTCAATGGTGGCATTTCAAAGTATTTCGTACGAACAATCTGAAACATTCGCAATGTAGTTGCATTAATGGATGAAAAAGAAAACAACTTCCAGCATCAATCGAGAAAGCACTTTGAGAACAGGATCAATTTGTTTGATCATCTTTCTTGATGCAAATTAAAGCATGAAAAGACATGCAAAGCTCCTTCAGAATTTCTAATGATAATCATCATACATGTTACTCTGAATCAAGACACGAAACCCATCAATGACATTTGATAAACTCAAAAGAAGCAAAATTTTTAAAAGCCCCTTGCTATCATGTCATGTAGCCAAGCATTGAAGTCGAAAAAACAAAAATATCTGCAATGAAACTAATAACCATAAGGCATAAACAAATCAGTAGATTAAAATTTGACGAAAGAAACCTCGTCTATAAAGCTATCATCCTCCTGCTCGGGAACTGCCACAACATCATCACCTACTGCTACTTGCTCAATATCTGCCTCTACATCGTCATCAACTACTATTGCCACTGGCTCTCTGAATTTCGATCTATTGAAGCCTTTCATGTGGCGGCCATGATCGGATTCTTTCTCCTTAATCTTCCTTAACTTCCTTTGTAGAATCGAGGACACCAAATCTATACTCGCATATACCGTCTCAGCATCTTCTTCCGCTCGAATCACTCCATGCTTCTTTGTAAACAAAGTTACCTTCAAACAAAAACCCATCAGAGCAAGAAGTAGGATAAGTTCCTAAATTTCTAAATGCAAACTAGGCCACAACTACAAGTAACAAACATCCGAGTTCGGAAAGTACCTCGCATCTTCGAATCCTGGGACCTTTCCCTAATTCGCCACCTCGAACAGACAACCTAACATCAACTTCTCTAACCAAATGACTATGCTTCTGAACTGCCTTACCAACCTTGACCTCAACATGCTGCTTAACTGTATCTGTTAACTGCATCCCATGAAAAGAAGACCATTACAGCAAACAAGAAAAAGATGTCTAAACTTTCCAACCATTTTCATAGCAATTAGAGGAAAATTGCAACATGGGTCTTGTAATAAAAAAGATGCATTATCAGTAAAACAACAAAGGGTTACAAAAATCAAAAGAAATCTAAGTATTGAGTAAGAAAAGACTGAACCTTGACATTCTTTTTTTCCCTTTCAAATAAAGCAAATAACAAGGGATATATTACCTCAAGATTCTTGCCCTGCATGATTAATTTGACTGAAGAGAGTGGACCGTCCCATGACATTCGAACTGATAATGAACCGGTGCTCCCTTTTCTTGGTTCCATTTTAATGTACTTGAAACTGTTCCCAGCTGGGTCCAAGAAACTGGACTTGAAAGAAGGGATTCGCGGTTTTGTGAGGGGAGAGAAACCGATGAAGATGAAGCTGAAGCTGAAGCTGGAGATGGAGGACATGGAAATGAAGAGTCGGAGACTGAAATTGGGTGGTGAAAGCTTGCCTGGGATGAAGCTAACAGAGTCGTCGCCATCCTGTTAAGAACAGACAGGGTCTGGGAAGAGATTTTCAGGAAAGTTGTTTTTAGGGAGTAGAGGGTATGCGTTGTGGTCTATGGAGTGACATGGCATGGGATAGATATTTTATACACCATCATCATTATTATATGGAAAAAACTTTATATATATATATATATAGCCAGTGTAAACTTTAGTTCACGTGTCTTTTAGTTTTAGAGTTTAAAATTTAGGTTGTAAAGTTTAGAATTTAGGTTAGTGTTTAGAATTTATGGTTTAGGGTTTAGAGTGTAGGGTTTAAATTTTTAGGGTTAGGGTTAAAAATTTATGATTTAAATTTTTATAGTGTAAATACACATGCTTGTGTAAAATTAATTTACACAGCATGAGTATCAAAGTTTTACTCTTATAAAAAATGGTATTGCATTTTTTAAAATGTAAAAAATTGAAATAAGATTTTTTTATATATTTAAGTAAATACAAATAATTTCGATTTTTTTTTGGCAAAATAAATATTTTTATTTAACTTTTAATACTTTTTTGATTAATTTTGTAATCACGAGTATTTCATGTGTATTCATTTAATAGTTTAAGTAGAAACTAATTTAGTAATTTATTAAAATTTGTTCAAATTATTTTTAGATAAATTACCTTTTCAGTTTAACTTTCTTTTCACTCACTACAGTTTAAATATTTTTAATTTAATCACTAAAATTTTAAATTATATATGTTTTAATCACTCTATCATTAAATAATTAACAATATGTCAACATTATAAAATAGCAGATGACACCAAAATAATATCTTTTTGAGAAAGCCTAAACTATACAAAAACAATGTCATTTTGTATCCTATAATTTTACAAAACTTTCTTTTTCCTTTTTTTCATTCATTTTTTCGCTTTTTCTTCCTTCCTTCATCCTTTCCTTCTTTATCCTTTTTCTTTCATTCATTTTATCTTCGTCTGCCTAAATTTTTACAACCGTTCATCATGTTGGCCATTGCTAACCATCGTCAGCAACAATTGACGAGTTCTAAAATTTTTCACCAAACTCGTCTTCACTCTTCTAAATATGAAGATAGTGCTCATTTAACCGAAAACACCCCAACTCCACAAATATAACATTTGACAACTTCAAACCATTGAAAATCACTTTTGGGCTAACAATAATGTCAATCAGAGCAAGCGTTGATGGCTTGTTGGTTAGAGTTGCTCACCTACTTTCATTCTCTTCCCTTAAGTTCAGGGTTCAAGACTCAGCATAAGTATCCCTTCTCCTTCTAGGTAAAAATAGAAGTAGTATTTATAAAAAAAAAAAACAATAATGTCGATCAAGTCCTATTTTCTTCATGTACAAGTCTATCAATTTAGTTTATCATAGAAACTTCACAAAAGCCTTAAAACTTCTCCTAAACTTTCGACATCCGTTTAAGTGTTCACGAATGTGTTCATTTAAGTGTTCGCGAATGTGTTCGTTTTTTCGTTTGCGATCATGTTCGTTTATATGTTCGAAAATGTTAACTAAATTAACAATAAATAAATAAATAAAACAAAATCAACACAATAAAACTTACATTTCAACATGAACTTATATAACATCCTTAGCAACAACAAAAAATAGTATTTAGATACATCCACAAGCATTTTCATCCTTTAAACGAGCCAATAAACGAGTCTATAAACGAGCTTATAAATTAGCTTATAAATGAGCTTGTTCGTGAACATAAACGAACCGAACACACTTATGTTCATGTTCATTCATTTATTAAACGAACATAAAAAATTTGTTCACACTCGTTTATTTAGCTTAATAAACTAACATAAACGAACGTTGTACGAACGGTTCACAAATGATTCATCAAACGTTCTGTTCATTGACACCCCTATATATATCGGGTGAAACAATACAAGTTTTATAATTTTTTTCTAGTCCCATACAAATGCTGTAATTCTTAATTTTCTTTATATTAAAAAAAAACTAAAATCCTTGGTTTTTTTAAGAAATAACCCCTAAAATCCCTGAGTTCAAAAAAAACCTAAACTCCCTAATGTTTCTAAATTCATCTTTTTGTCGTCGTTGAATCAATCGTCATTGTCTGTCCATTTCGTCGACAAACCCCACTACCGAATACCCGACTCTTTTATCATTGAAAATCGATGAACGAGCCACCACAAATAAAAGACGAACAACAAACGAAAAAATATTGTGAACTGAGCATTTCGGAGAAAGCAGAAGACTTTATTGTTATAGCATTGGGGGTGGCGTTCAACAACAACATACGATGAGAGGAGAAGATTTCATTGTTATGTAATTGGGGTCACGTGTCAATTAATAATTGGGTGACACATTTTTAATGAGCCGGCCTTAAAATAATAACGAAATAAAACGTTAGACATCTATTTTGACAAAAATGTTAGATCTAATGCAATAAAATGAGTAACTTTGACTCTTATTTTACCATTAAACTTTTTTTAATATTAAGAATCGTCTAGACTTGATTTTCAAAGACATAGTTAATCTTTTTAGTGTCATAGGAACAAGGTTTAAGCTTCGATCCAAATGCCATTGACCTAAAAGAAATATTTTTGACCTCATTCCTTCATGATTTCGTTCAGTTGTTTTTTGTGTGCGTGGAGATTTCTCGCGAAAAAATTAATTAAAGATGAGATAATTATTTATTATTTATCATTTAATTAATTTAATTAGTGATGCTATATTTTGTATCGTTTATCACTTAATTAATTTAATTAATGATTATAATTTGTATTATTTATCTCTTAATCTATAAAATTAATCAGAAAAAATACAATATACTATATGATGCCTTCATTTCTAATACATAAAAAATTCAACTTGACACGTGACACATTTTAATTAATTTAATTTTTTTCCGTATAATACGCTATCATTAAAAAAATATTATATATATTTATATTAAAAAAAGGACAAAGGTGGCATGGATAATGTAAATGGGACCATTTATTTAATTAGACGTGGTATTTTCTTTTGTCATTTCAGATACAGCTCTTACCCTTTCCTTTTCCTATTGTTTGGCAGTAAGCATGTTAATCTTGTTAATTTCTACGAATAGGATGTCATAATTTTTTAATAAATAAAATAGTATATGTTTATATATTTTTTAATTTTTTGATAACATACATTATAGATAAAGTTGGTTGAACTCGGGCATGGACGGGGTCACGATTAAACTACGAGGGGGGAGATTGATTAATTTAAAATGAATTGGTCTTAAAAGCAATTAAACCATAAAAATTAAGAGTTTAAGTTTAATTTTACAAACTTTAAAATCAAAAGGTCTCAAAAAATAATTAAACCCAAAAACGAATGATCAAAGTTTAATTTTATTAAGTTTAATTGACATGGTCCTAAAAATAATAAACCATAAAATCTTGGGAGGGGCAAGGGTTTAATTGCAATAGTTTCAAAACTCTTAGGGCTTAAAATATAATTAATCCATTAAATTTAGAGAAATTGCCCCTCTCATCTATAAGGTGGCTCCGTCAACTCGGATCTCTTAATATGTACATCATTCTTTTTTCCACTAGGACCAAACGATGGGCTCGAAAAAGGATGTTATAATATTGAATGGTCATATAACTAACAATTTCTAATATTTTAGGGTAAACTATATAATTAGTCATCTAGCTATTATCGTTTTTTTATTTTGATCACCAAATTATTTTTCTATAAATTTGGTAACAAACTCTACATTTTTTTTCTATTTTGGTCACTTGTTGTTGAAAATGGTGGATATGACTTGGTTTAATAACAATTTTACTATTTGAAATTTATATATTCTACCAATTTAGTCTTAATTTAAAAAAGTTAACCTCAATATTTAAAAATCCTATCAATTTAGTCATAAAGTTAAATTTTAAAGAATCAATTTTCCGTAACATTTATAAGATGATTATAAAAATAAAAATATAAACCTTTCATCTTTTAAAACAACTTGTAAAAATTTAATCTTTTAGCCATTTTTACTCAAACGCCATTTTCTTCTCAAATGTCACCACCGCACAAGGCGACCGTCGTTTAATACCAAAATGGTCCTTAGCCCTCCACCCCTCTTTCATTCAGATCAGATTCATGAAAAGAGACCATCAGCAGATTCATAAAAAGAGACAATCCGATTTAAATTAGTAAATCAATAGGTCAAGTATCGATGGTTAAATAAAATAAACTACAAATATTATGATTAAGGTTTAATTAAATTCAAAATTTTCAATTTCATTTTTATTGTCCAAATATAACATTGTCTGTTTTACAGGTAGATCGTCCTATGTAAGGTATCACAATAATCCTATGACATACTAATTATATTCAATAATTTTATAAACACACAAAACCAACATATCCACATTCAGACACACCTACTTATTGATTTTAATATATAATTCATTGTTCATGCCATGTCATGTCATGTAGTGCACAACTTCACCATTCATGTACACATAGATACTTTAACCATGCTCATAGAGCATCATGTCATATTCATTTCCATGTACAAAATCAGAAAATAGTATGATACATGCATTGAAGAGGAAGATAATTTATTTTGGACATATAATTGAAGCTGTGAGAAATAAAATATATATTTGAAAATATTAAAAAATTCACTAAAGATTTTAAATTCATCATGAATTCAATCGAAATTCGATTAACCTATCTGAATCTTTCTGTCAAACTTCCAAACCCTAAATTAAGCCGTGAAAAAAAAGAAAAAAAAAACAAAAAGATAAAAAAAAGATATTTTCAAAAAAAAATGAAGAAAAGGAAAAAGGACCGGAAATCATGAAAAGGAAGAAAAGGGGATTTAGGGATGAATTTTAATATTTATACCCCAAAAAAAGATAAAATTGCAAGACGTGACCCTATATTCTCTAGGGTTCATGAAACAAACTTCCAAGTTGGTCATGCTTTCACTTTAGTCCCTACATTTTCAAAACTTCACAATTAAGCCATCAAGTTTCAATTTTGTTCAAGTAGGCCCTTCAGTTTGTAGATCATTTCCAATTAGACCCCGACACTATTTCAAAACCTTTAAACACGAATATCAATTGAATCACCCTTGACTAATACTTAAATTTAGATCAATTTCATGAATATCAATTAAAGTACAGACTATTTTATTTAATAAAAATTATTTTATGTTAATGTCACATTATGATTACCAGATCACGTAAAAAAAAGAGTACGTGTCTTATGGTATATGTGTCCGACCCTAGAATTCTAAAACCATGGGTTAACAGGAACAAAAAACTTGTGATATCTACAAAGGAAACGTTCATTACAAAAATATTTCGATTTAGTATATTTAGATTGTGTTTTATGCCGAAATATCCTTTGTTCTTAATTGCAAATCTAAAGAACACAAAATTTACATTACCATTGTCAGAACAATAAAAGAACCAAGATTTTATAATTGTTCACATCTTAAAAATTGTTTTGAAAGGAAAGAAAAATCCAAACTATTGGATTTCATCTTTTAAGTACTTAGTAATCTTTTTTTCCCATTTAATCACTTAATATATATGAAAGCAAACCTTTAACTGTTCATGAATATCACGTGTTTATAAATGAAAGAAGAAAAAGTACAAGTTTTCATTGCCTATATAAATCTACTTAGTTTTGAAGAAATCATAAGTATTCAAGCAACTTAACAAGATATCATTGAGTTAATCAAATTAAAATACATGCATACATACATACATACATACATACATACATACATACATACATACATACATACATACATACATACATACATCCTATTATTTTCTTGTTTATTGTTTATATTTTTAGTAATTTTTCATGATTTTGAGATTGTAGCTAATATGTACAATTTTATTGAAAAAAGGTTATATCGAAGCTCGAAAATGGTGCTGGAAAATGGTGCATTGAGTTCATCATTGAGCATGAAGTCAGATGAAGACACAGTTAAAAATAACAATAACTTGAGAGTGTTGGTTGTCGATGATAGTCCAATGATCCGAAAACTCCATGATATGTATCTCAAGAAGTTTGGATTAAAGGTTCAAGTTGCTGAAAATGGGAAACAAGCAATCGATCTTTTTCGTTTTAGAGCTTCTTTCGATCTCATTCTAATGGACAAGGAAATGCCTATCATGGATGGGTCCGAGGTACATATTATACATATAAAAACTAAATACCAATTGTAGGTAGAACTTTCCAAGCTACCCATTTGATCTAGTAAACTTGTCTCGTACAAATTTGGTTTTTAATATACTTTTGGGAATTCGAGTCAGTGTGAGCCGAATTCATCATAGACTTAAACATATATTACAGATAAAGACTTCTGATGAAAATTTTCATTAAAATACTTGCATTGCTCTAAAAAATATTACTTCAAGAGTTATTATTCGGGAAATTAGCTAGATATTGCATCTGTTTTTTTTTTAAATAGAGCACATGCCAAATTATTTTTCAATTTATGACATTTGCTACAGTAAAAGTAAAGTTGGTATACTTACAGGCCGACTTCACTGTTCATATCTTTTTTCATTAAAAAAAATTCAAAAACGACATGCTTGCAAGCTGACTTTGAACAGTGATATATATTGCTACAATGAAAAAATGGATTCCTTTCTTCTTCTTTTCAATTTGCTACAGTGAAGTCGGTTTGTAAGCATACCGACTTCACTTTTACTGTAACAAATGTCATAGATTAAAAAATAATATGGCATGTGTTCTATTTAAAAAACAGATGCAATATTTCACCAACTTTACCGTTATTGCCGGAGATTTTGAACCAAATTAAACACTCATTATATATATGTTTTACAGGCAACTAAGGAGTTGAGAACTATGGGGGTGACTAGCATGATCGTTGGTGTAACTTCACTTGACTCACCAGACGAGAAGCAAGCTTTCATGGAAGCTGGCTTGGATTATTTCTTTACAAAGCCTTTGACAACTGATAATATCAGTTTTGTTCTGCAAGAGCTCAACAAGAAGAAGAACAAAAATTGATATTGTCATTATCAATTTGGTTAAGACATTTTCCAATTATGTTTCTCCTTTAGTAATAATAATATACTAGAAATTATAACCCAAACCTCTTGCCTTATATATATATATATATATATATATATATATATGTAAGTTTGTTTTCCCTTCTAGTTATCATTAAGTACTAAGTTATTGTAATTTTTTCTTTCCTAATTAAAAATATATATTAATGAGTAAAGTTTTTATTTTAGAAAATAAATTTGTTAAAATATTAACTTGATCACTAATATATATTTGAATGATGTTTGGTATGAGGTGATCTCTTTAAAATTAAAAGTGATTTATTCACTGTGACTAAATCACTATGATAATAATTTGAGAATCCTACATAGAAATAATCTTCTTTTTTTTAGGAAATATAACAAAAATCTTAGGTCACTAATAATGATTATGATGTGAATGTTACCAGGGACGGAGCTAGGATTTGAGATTGGGGGAGAAATATAAATGTTTAAAAGTGATGGGGCAAATTTATAAATAACCCAATTTTAAAATATATATATAAGAACAAAGGTAAAAAAATATCACAGATACTCTCAGTAGTAGAGAAGAAAACCTGAACGATGCACTAGTCTCAGTGACGAAGCTATTCACCTTGTGGGAGGGGCTCTAGCCTGCTACTTCCACTAATCTTTTATTTCCCCTTTGACATTTATACTAAACTTAAAAATTTTATGGAATAATTATGAATTGTCCCTTCACTTTTCAAGTAAATTATACTTTGTCCCCTTCAATTTGGTATCCTGACTCCGTCCTTGACTAATCCCTTTGGCAGATGTTCGAGAAATTTATTTTTCCAAATAAGAACACATTCCATAACAAGAAAAAGTAAGAAACCAAATCAACAACAATATCTTAATCCGAGGCAATTGGGTCAATCCAACTTAGGTGAAGGAGGGGGTTTGAGTTTTTTTTTTTTTTGGGAAAAAGGAAACTACAACACGATTATTTATATGATTGTACGTATATATGTATAAGCTGTAAAATCCTCATCATGGGCTAAAGCCATAAAAAACCATAACTTAGATTTCCCAAATAACCCCCTTTCTTTGGTGTGAAACATCAATTTAGCTTCCTTAAAATGGTCGAACAAAACCAAGAAAGGAAATAAATAAGCAACAGAGGTTGTGCACGTTTTTGGTTCCAGGCTTGACTCCCCAGGAAGCCAGCGAGTCCGACGGCAACCGTGGCTTGAGCCAATCAGAAAGAGCCTGTGGGGTTGCAAAGGGTGTCCTGGAATGGGACATGGTTGGGTTTTTGAGGAACCGGCGTGGGTTCGGAGGGAAAGGAAGGATCTTGGGGAAAAGGGTATTGTTTTGCTTGGGGGAAGAGAAGAGAAAAAGCAGGGAAATTGCGGTTAGAAACAGATTGGGGAAAGTGGGTGTTGGTTTGGCAAGACCTAAGTTAGGTTTCGTGCTGTTTTGGGCATTGTTTAATGATTCCGGCGTCCTTGACATGACTCCGACAACGACTCCTGTTGCAGGGGTGATGTGTTTATGTAAGAGGAAGACGATGTGTTGCAATGTTTTGCTGGTGATGATGATCGATCATCGTGTCCATTACCAGAAGAAAAAGGAGAGAATGGAGGTTTGGGTTTTGTTGCCTTCGGAAAATAAGAGGTTGGAAATCGAGGGAGCAACTGAGATGGATCAGATATTCTGTTTCATATTCGATTTTTGTGGCATAGTTCCAAAGACTTAGGGTCACGGTCAAATCGCTCTGTTTCTGTTTATGAGCCGACAGTTATTTGGGCCCAAAGCAGGTAAATTATAAATTTTAGCACTGAGATATCTTCTCACTTCTTCATAATTTTCTCCTAATCTCAAAATCTGATCCATATCACTCTCCCCACACCTTTACTTCCCAAAGCCCCAAACAAAACCACAAAGGTGTAACTTTTACAAGTAATTAAAAAAGAAAAAGGGTTGGGGATTGTGAAATTGGAGTTGAGAGGAAGAGATCACTGGAGTTGGGCAGAATAAGAGTTAGGGAAGAGTGTAAGAATTGAAGAGATAAAATGAGCAAATAATGGAAAATAAGTTTAAAAAAGTTTGATACAAAACGACGTTATTTTGTTGTAAATTAATTTTTTTCCAAAACAATGTCGTTTTAGTTCTGTGTGTCATGTTATAATACTGTTAACTATTTAAAGGCTGGTTAACCAAAACATGAACAATTCGAAAGTTTATAATTAAATAAAAACAAATTTAAACTTTAGTGATCAAAATAAAAATGAGAAGATAGTTTAGTGATTAATTTTGTAATTTACCCTAGTTATTAAACTATTTATATATGTATTAACTAGGGAAATTATTGGTGATTTTTAATTTAAATTCAACATATCATAATTGGATCTTTCCGATTGAGTTACTCAATTCAAGAGGAATTTACCTGAATAAGTATTTCAAATTTATATTAATTTGTTTTGTAAAAACAATAATTAAATATTAAATAATTAAAATTCACAAGAATTTTTAGATTAAATTCCAATGAAAAATATGAATGTTCTAACTTTATTAATGTCGAAAAAATATGTCTCATATAGACTACAAAACAAAAGTATTAACTTAACTTGGAAAAATAATAAAAGCAGGGATAACTTGTGCCTAAATTAAAAGACTACTAAAATATAAATAATTATTTCAAACACGTACGGCGAAAATAATTTTTTTTACAAGTGTCTTAAATTTTAGGGGTTATGGTCAGATTTTAGGGGTCTATGTTTAGTAGTTTAGAATTGATGAGTTGCGTTTAGAATTTGAGTTTGGGGTTACCATTTAAGGTTTATAGGTTAAAATCTAAATATCTAACCATGTCACCATAAAGTCCAAACTCTAACCTCTAATCCCTAAATGCTAACCATAAATCCTAAATTCTAACCACAACACCTAAATTCTAAACTCATAAACATAAACACTACACTAAACCCTAAAACTAAGGCACTTGTAAAAAAAATATTTTCATACCTGTGTATTGGATATAAATCCATACAATATTAGTTCGAAAAAGATTTATAAAATATTAATTAAAGCTATCCAGTAAGACATAGTAGGATAAGGAATAAAATTTGACTGCCTTTTTTGTAGCCCTTTATATGTTCTCTGAGTGATCTTATGTTAAATGTATTAATGATTATTTTTTATTAATTATTAATTGTTTATATTTTATTAATAATATACGTGATATAAAATCATTGATGAAACATACAAAGGGACAAAAAAAAACAACAACAATGAATTCTATTAGTAGGATAAGACACATACTTATCCCCAAGTTTTGGGCTACTTGGTGGTCAAAACACAACATTTAGGTCCTTCAAGACCTAGCCATCTAACTTAGTAGATTCAGCCCAAGAGTATTTGAATATTTAGCCTCTTTTACACCCATTTCAGCCCAAAACTTATTTGCTCAATTAATATTCAAATTAACTTCTCTAAAATGGATCCAACCTCTTTTGAAGGGAAAATTATATTACGACCCCTCACCACGTCATCCATTCACTCATTTTTTATATCAATTTTTTAAAAAAATATTTTTTGAAAGTTATTATCTGAATAGATTGATGACATCGAAAAAAATAATGAAGCGAATAATTTCTATTGGTTGAGACCATGACTAATATGGTAAGTACATAATATAATTTTTCATTTTGAAATTTCAGAAAATGCAAAAAAATCTAAAAAAAAGGGTAAAACTTTGATATACAGGCTGTGTAAAATTAATTTTATACAAGCTGTGTATTTACACTATAAAAACTCAAATCCTAAATTCCTAACCCTAACCCTAAAAACTAAATCCTATACACTAAATTCTAAACACTAACATTAAATTCTAAACCCTACAAACTAAACCCCTAAACCTTAAACCCTAAAATAAAACTCTAACCCCTAAAACTAAAAGGCACGTGTAAACTAAAGTTTACACGGCCTGTGTATCAAAGCTTTTTCCAAAAAAATAAACAAGCACAAATTTCAAAGGGAAGAGATTACTTATTACATTGGTATACTGTAAGTTTTATTTTAGGTACTTAAAATATTGAAAATTTATTTTGGTTTTTTTAATAATACTTATATATATATATATATATATTTGAGGTGATGGGAATGGTGTTGAGTCTTGACCCATTTACACCAAAATGGGTCACCTGTGTGAACGGGTACTGAACCCAATTGGGCCAGAGATAAGGGACAGTTCATATTCCGACATTTTTTCGTTTTATATTGATATTATCAATAATTAAAACTTTGATTGAATTTACCAACAACTAGTTGGTCCAGTGAGATAAGGCACCAGATTTTTTAAATAAGATCAAATGTTTAAATTATGACATTATGGATTAAAAAAATTAGGTTGGGATGATCACTCTCATAATAGGCGTTTGCAAACCCCGATCTGGTGGTTAAACAAAAAATTGATTAAATTTTATTTTATGAGATAATTGGATATTGATTTAATTAAAATTTATTAACTTTTTATGTAAAATTATAAATAGGTTTATTATAATAATTTTTTTATCATTTTATACTTTTTTTACAATGACAACGAGATTTTATTAATAACTATGGAAAATATCCCAAACACAACACATCCAGAAGGGAGAATAATTGAAACTATTCCATAAAAATTTCATACAAAAATCAAAGGTGCAAAGAAAAATAAATACTTTTATAGATATTAGCATACCGACAAAATATATAAGTCTTCATGAATCTCCTTATCTCTATCCAAATGAGAAGTTTTACGGGGTGAAACAAGAGTGGTGCGCGAACCAAACTATCAGGCAGATTGGTCAACTCCCAGGTCTGATTACATCCGCAAACAACCATCAACTGAGTGGGGATTTATCTTTCTATGACCACTGACAGAATCAAACTCAAAAACTAGCGCCGTGAAAATCTCTATACGAGCACAAAACGACCGCTAAGGTATGCTAAAATCATGTCAAAACGACAAATAAAACAAACCATAAAAAACGTGCCACAAATGCAGAAAAAACACGTGCTACAAAGACAGATATTCTTATTAAAATTATAAAAATAAAAAAATAAAAAAAAATAAACATCGGTGATCGACAATCCGTACTAAAACTAGTTACCGACCACCGGCTAAAAAACAAACACAGAAGAAGCTGCGGGGCTGGGACAAAGAAAAACCTTCATTTTATACTTTTATATCATCTTTAAATAAACAACTGATATTCACACTTCTAAGAATTAAACTCGTGTTTAATAAAATTTATGTGCTAGTTATCTACTAATCCGTCAATAATTATTGTCAATTGAATTTCAACAAATATAATTTTTTTACGTAACTTTTATTTTTCAATTAGACAAAATATATTTATTTTACCCCACCCTAGATATAAAATTACTCCGTAGAATAAGTTTTTGCGAACTTTTAACTTTATCAGTTTAGTCCTTTAGCTCTTAAATTTTTATTGCGTTTTTTTAATACTTTTTGTCAAATAGGCCCAAATATGTTTGTCATTATTAAAAAATACTAACGTCAACTATTTTAAAATTTTTAACCCATCATCAACAAATTCAGAAAAAATATATATTGCAAAACAAGAAATGGGCATTAATATTTTAATAAGATCAAGTTAACTAGTTTTTTAATTTTTTTAAAAAAATTTATGACATGATAGAGACAAAATAGTTATTGTTCCGTTAAATTTGAGTCGATTTAATGAAATAAAAATTCAAATATTAAATAAACTTAACAAATATTTAAAGATTAAATGATTAAATTGATAAAGTTGTAAGACAAAAAAGTCATTCTATCAAATTTCTTTGTTTTAAAGTGGCTCCGAGCCAATGGCGAAACATAGAGGAGGGTTTTGGGGGGCGTGAGGTCCTGCTAACTTTTTTTTAATAATAATAAAATAAGTTTCTTTTAAAAATAGATAAAATTAATTTTATAATTTTTTTAATTTTTTTAAAATCTTATTATGTCTCTCAAAATTTTAATATAATAATTCTTCATAAATCAACCGACGTAAAGAATTTTCAAGCTTTATTTAAAGTTGTACGTCACATCTGAATAATTTGGCATATAAGAATGACATTAATTTCCTTGAAATAATTATTGGAATTACATATTCAAAGGAAATTACCTGACATGGTCTAGGATGAGCCAGCCGACATGAAACTCCACGGGTGGTCACGACTTCTCCACAATGCTATAGTGGAGAAGCTCCTCAGCAGTCAGCAGGCAGCAGCCACCTTATAATGTTGCCTACAGATAAATATTCGATCGAATTGAGTCAAAAATTTAAATTAATCAAGTTGATGATAAGTCTTATTTTATAGCATAAATTTTATTTGAAATTTTGTTAGTTGAGTCGAGTTTATAAAATTCAAGTCGAGTTGTTAGAGTTTCTGTTCAAATTTAATTATAAACATTTATAATGTTGTAATACTAATCGGTTCCTAAATGGCTTTCTATAACTTTATACGATACACATGTATGTTTTGTCATATTTTTTTGTATGTGATATACATATATCAGACAGAATTGAGGGACTCAACTAAAACTTAAAAATTGATCCACTAATTACAAAAATTTTAAATTATTCAAAATTTTATTTTATAACTCAAATTTATTTTTTTAAAATTGATTTTATAAAATTATAAATTCAAATCAAGCCAATTTGATTTTTTTCACTTCAAATCAAGTCAAAAATATATTTGTCAAATCATCTAGAGTTTTGTTCTCTGAGTACTACCGACTACGGACCAATTCTTACCTCTTCACTTCAAAAAAGTAAAGTACGTAAATGGTCACAAAATTATCTTAAAAAATATAAAGTAATTATTAAATTTTTAAAAATTGTATAATAAATATTAATTTTTAATTTTTATTATAAAATAGTTATTGAATCGTTAATACTGTTAAGTAGGTAACGTAACAGTTACAAATTTTTTAAAACAATATATTTTTATATATACACATTTAATCAATTTATTTATAATACGAAAACTTAAGAAATTTGGGATACTAACTCCCTAATTTTCCATTTTTTTTGTCTTGAAGCTTTTCACCTCCCATCACAACAGAGCCGCGACAAAATCCCTCACCAATGGATTAGGCGAAATTATATCATGAATTATTTTCGTCACGTTATCCAATGTAACTAACTAATTAAATGTATCTATTTTATTAATTTTTTATCTCATTTTTTACAGAGTGAATCTTCACTAATATTTACTGTAAATTAAATTTAAAAATAGTTTTTACCGAGTGAAGATTCACTCGGTAAAAAAATGCGATGGATAAATTAATGAAATGAATGTATTTAATTGGTTGGTCTCATAGATGACGTGGCGGGAATGACCAATAGTATAAATTCTCATCAATTAGGGAGCTATGTGGTGATCGCAAGTGAAAAGCTTCTAGAATAAAAAGGGAAAATTAGGGAGTTAGTCCCCCAAAATTTCTTAGGCTTTTGAATATGACTAAATTGATTAAATTTGTAAATATGAAGGGTTAAATATATTATTGTACAAATTTTTATAAATTCCATATCACTCATTTAACGACAACTAACGGTTTAATGCCTATTATGTAGCTTTTGAAAGTTCGGTGACCATTTTATATTTTTTAACATAATTTAGCGACCATTTATATACTTTACCCCTTCAAAAAAAACTTGAAAATAATACAAAAAATTAATGATTTGTTTCTTTTTCCTTAAAATCAACATCAGAAAGGAAAGAAATGTGTTTACCATTGAATAGTTTCCATACTTTTTAATGGAAATAAATAATATATATGTATAGACTATAAAGCATGTGTCTTTAACGCCCAAATTCAACTTGCTGAAATTATCACTTATCTGGTTACATCATCAATCTTATCTTACATTTTGGCTTGCAATTCTAATGTGAAAAACTTTTAAAATTGATTTTTTTATGAAAAAGCTTTCATTATCAAAATAATTTAATCAAAAATTTAAAAGTAAATGGTATAGAAAATAATGAAAAAAACAAAATTTCCCAACAATCCTTGTAACTAAGTGATTAATGGAACTAATTATTAAGTTGATTATATGTAATATAGATATATTTTTTTTTACAGTTTATCGACGTTTTTAGAATTATTAACGAAATAATTTACAAGATGGATTTTGTTGATCACATATCCTACATCACTACTTAAATTTCTAGTTGTATAGAGATAATGAGATTTATTTCCTGAATTTCTATGGATGATGAAAGACGTTGTCAAAAGATTTTTTTTTGGATAAATGATATTTTATTTATCCAAGGACCTCAAAAATACAACCACACTATACAAGTATACCCTAAACCCTAAACCTCTAGAAGTAAACAATTACAAGTCCCACTCAGAAACAAGATAAGAATTAGAAGCAGAAAATTTAGCAATCGCCCAAGCCTCCGTCGAACATCTTGTCTAATAAGAAAAAAATATCATCGAAAGACCTGACCCTCCTACCATGCATCCTTCCATTTCTTTCTTGCCAGACATAAGTCTCCATACCATCCCTACACAACCAGCATACCAGATCTATATTAAGGCCTCACGATATCATTCTAGCCTTTGTTTTTTCACGCACTTTGAATTTTTAATGTTTTATTTTTTCTCTTTTTGATATTTTTTGGTGAACATAGTCGTTAATTTTTTTATGTTTGAAGCGTGTTTTGTTATATCTTTACTTATTTTAATGGAATCTGATTTCTTGTTAAAATATAATAAATTAAATCATAATGAGTTTAACTTATTATTATTATTAGAAAACTAAAACATATTATTATTATTATAAAACTGTTGCATGATCACTATGTTATAATGACATGGTAACAAAGTGGGTTTGAAATTCATAAGTAGACAAAAGCCATGTTATTTATTACTTTTTGAAAAGAATTATTTTTAAAAATACGATTTTGGACTGTTTATTTTAAAATGTAAATGTTTAGTATCGTTTAAATTGTGATTTTAAATAATTAAAATATCATTTTAATTATTATTTTTGAAAATATAAAAGAATTGATGATACGAATAAGGACCAAAGACGCAACTATTAAGGGAACGGGAGAGTCATGCCCCATAATTTTGAGGTAAATACTTATTAGGTCCCTGTCAATTTTTAAGTTAGATGACTTTATTTTTCGTATTATCTAATCCTAGCTTTGTCTCTAATGAGGACAAATAAATAATTTTACTCAAAATTTTGACAAAAGCCAAAAACTATAAATTCTAATTTCTAAAAAAAATACTTTTAACCTAAAAACTATGGTCATGTTTGGTAAATAGCGGTTTAAGCCAAAATTAGAGGTTTGAGCTAATATTACAGGTTTAACCCGTCAATTCTGCTAATTTGGATGTTTGGTAAATAGCGCATTGGGTGAAACCTCTAATTTTGACATTAGCGGATTGACATTCGTTGAACTTTTAGGGTGGCTTAACTTTTGCCACCGAATTTTGAAAATTTTCATTACTGTTATTAAACTTTTAATTTGTTTTCGTTATGGTCATTGTTGTTGAAAATTGTGGTTAAAGAGTTCTTCAAAAGAAACCCTAATGTTAAGAATTAAAAGTCATCACAAAAGGTTGATTTTTTATGAACAACACGGTTGTTGGCCTATCTCAATGGTGGGAAGGCTCTATTTTGTCAGAAGATTAACATAGTTTGATTTCAAGTTGATCTGACGATTACTAGTGGTGGTTCAAAAAGTTATATCTTTTAGTTTCTATTGGACCATCGTTGTCTTGTCATCATTTGGCGGTTTCTCAAGTCAAAAAGATGAAATCGCTCCCCTTCTTCTCCTCTTTATTTATATTGATTCAAATTCGTCAGAAAACTTCCCTATTTTCTCAAATATCAATCAAATCCAACTCAAAACTAAAAGCTAAAACTTTTTTATTTGTCATTTTTAATCGTCACATTAGCTTGAAACCAAGCTATTTTGGAAAGAAGACTTTAACGATAATTTTCAACGACAAAAGCGAATTAAAAGTTCAAGGGTTGTAATGTAAGTTTTAAAAGTTTGGTGACCAATATAAAAATATCTTAAAAATTCAGTTACTACTGTTGTACTTTACCCTTAATAATAAGCCCACATGATTTTTATAGATTAAATGCTTTTTTCTTCAAAAATGAAATAATGAATAGGACAATAGTATTTGATTGTGGAAGATAAGATTATAATAACAATGTTATCATCTGCATTTAAACCACATGGCCTCAGGAAGATACTAAAAGGGAGCGACCACCTCCACTACTGCAAAAGTGGGAAATGATCATAAAACGGGAAAAGTGTGCGGAATTCTCAGAACCTGACATTTTCTTGTTATAATGCTGTATTTAATTTATTAATTGATTAATTTAAATTAAATGTTATATAAATTTATTAAAAAATAATATTTTAATTTTGTTTATCTTATTTATAATGTTAAGATTTAAATTTGAAATTTAGCCGATATTCTTTTCTTCTTAATTTTTTATATTCAGCTCTTGCTTTCTTTTATGTTTTGGTTTTTTGTCTAGTTTTTATATCTTTGCGACATGCTTTTCCTCTTAATTATGACATGTTTTCGCTTGCTTTTGTGGTAGATTTTTGTCCGTGAATGATTTTCTCACGACGTTCGGCTCTGATTTGCAGTTATCGGTGGCCTTTTAATAGTTTGATTCCCTCTTGTGGTTCGTTTGTCAATGCAGTCAGATCTGTTTTGCGAAGCAGCCTACAAGATTGTTGTTTCGCTCACCAATCCTACTTCGATCATTAAGCGTGTAGGTGGATAGAGACAATGAGTTTTATTTTCTGCTTCCTTTCTGTAGTGTTTCATCTCATCTCCGTCCTTGCAACTCATTGGACATGTTTTATTGGTCTAATGTTCTATTCTCTAGTTTTTTTAGTTTTCTTTGTTTTGTTATTTTTTCTATTATATTTTCATTTTGTTTGAAATGTTTATCTATTTTATTTTATAATAAATCCAGTAGCATATTATTAAAAAAATCGAAACCTAACCTCTTATATTGCTAAATTTTTTCATTAAAAAACAAAAGAATATTACTTATAAGTTTATAACAAGTTGCAACGTTTAAAGCTGTCTCAATCGGAGATCCACTAATTGACCTAGTAGCTAAGGATGCTCATACTTCTCATCTTATATGAGTTCGAATTCTGATATAGAAATATAATACTTCTCTATTTAATTAAAAACTTTCTGGTTTCGGTTGCTTAAACTCGAATTTGAGAACCAATTATAGGCATAAACCTAATTAATTAGGAGGTTAGATTAGGTAATCTTGTTTTCTTTCCCATCACTGAGTATAACTTTAGAACTTTATTTTGCAGTCACATGTTAAAAATACATTTAGCTATAAAATCAATCAGTTGCAAGCGTCCTTGTATCTTTTTTTTCCCTTTTGATTCCCACTGGTATAAGAATGTAAAGCTTTCTCCTTTTACCATTTCACATGCATGAAACGTGCCTTATTTTTCATAGTAATATTTGAACAAACCCACCCACAAGAGAAAGGGAGGTGGTTCTAGAATACGGTAATTAATTTAAGGTAAAAATTACCCCCAAAAGTTATAAAATTACAAAATGTTGTCAAAATTGTAACAGTTTGTACAATTATTATAACATATTGTGTAAGTATAATTTTTGTGAGTCATTTTTATCTTAAATTTATCTTAAGTTATTTACCTTAGGGTTTTTTTGAAAAGGAGGGGTAGTTTTAGGGTACAGTAGCTTAGGGTTAGGTTAATTTAAGGCAAGCTAAATCGAACATTATGAGGGACAATAGTCTATTTTAAATCTAAAAATTGGGAAGGGGTAAAGACCTTGTTTGACTATTATTTAAACTAAAAAGGACATCGAATGTTATTATATCAAAAAAAATTGGGAGGGGTCTTGCCCCTCCAAGTTATACATACATCCGTCATTGTCTCCAACCTAAAATGTTATCTAATTGGTAAGAATTTAGGTTTCAACCTAAAATGTTACATGAGGTAGAATTCAACCTAAAATATTACTCAATTGATAAGAATTTCAGTTACAACAAAAAATGTTATGAACAACATAATAATTTCGGTTCCAACCGAAAATATTACACAGTTAGTAAGAATTTAGGTTCCAACCGCAAAAATGGAGAAAATTGAGAATATCACTGCAAAAATATTAGCTTTGAAACTGAAATCTTGAAAATATTCAAATGATATCAAACAAATATAATAAAAAATATGTGGGTAATAGTAATTAACATCATTATAGCTCTCGTTTTGAAAAAACCTAGTCACCTCTCAACTTTTCTTTTCTGTTTTAAGTGATTGGTGATAACACCAACTTTGATGCTGGTTATCGATCGCCAATAATTATTTTCTTTTCCTTTATTTCATTTTTCATGTTCTCGTTTATTACACTTACAGATTCATAACTGCTTAATAGTAAATTAGTTTTTCCGTTAAAGCTTTGTCAAGCTTGATGTACAGCTCATTGTATAATTCTTGTATAGCTTCTTTAATCCTATTTAAAGCAAGCCTGATAACAGTTTGTACTCACTTTTTTCCTTTCTAATAAATGGAAGTAACAGTTTCTTTACATCGTTTTTAATTTTACTAACTCTGTCATTGTGACACACTTTATCTCTTTATCTCCATCTTTTGGTACGCATTCTTTACCTTTTGACATGCTTTTATTTTTTTATTTGATCGTTTGGCCGCATCTTTTTCTTTATTTTTTTTTATCATGGTTGAGTTTAACGTTGCATCGACTGATCAAGATGACATTCTTTAATTATCTTGTTGATCTCCCTGTTTTGGACCCTCGAACTGAATTTGGATATGAGGTCACAATCACCGTTCTTGTTCGCGATTGAGTTGTGGTAATGACCGTGTTGTAACGTGGTTTATTATTGTAATATACATTTTTTTAGTGTCGCTTGTTATTGGTTTTTTTACCTTTCATTGTCGAGTGTTAGTGAGGTTTGTATCTATTTTGTTTCTAGTCATTGAGTTAGGGCTTTACCCTTTTATTGTATGGTCATGTTTATGATCTGGAGATGCTAGTTTTTGTGTTTTTATGAATATGTATGGATCAAGTTTGTTTACCAAAAATTGTAAACTCTTATTGTATTTTGAAAATTTTCTCTTTTAATAAAACTGGTGTACTCACATTCAATAAAAATATGCGAGTAATAAAGACCAAATGTGTAACTATACAAATTTATTTAACTATCTCGTTAGTATTTTTGTTAACTTTTAATGATTAGTGAGTTGATTGATATTATTTAAATAGTCAAATAGATCAATCAATAAAATTAAAAGATTACTTATCAAAACATAACCTCCCTATATATAGTTAAATGACTATAGAGGTAATTTACCCTATATTTTTAAAATACATTTTTTTATTTTATTAATTACATGTGTCATCATATTAAATACTATCATTTTAAAAATCTCTAAACTTTTGAACTCAACAAGTGTCCTAGTGAAAAAACGACTGATATTCATCCTAGAGATATGAGTTCAAATCGTTTTATCTACAAGATGTATGCGCATTGTCAAATAAGAATATGTATAAACAGATACTACCTTGTAATTACCTTTAGACTCTTCAAAAAAATCTCTAAACTTTTAGAATTCCTTATAATATATTTCAATAAAAGACTTATAATTTTAATATTTTATCCAAATTTAACAAAAAAAAAATTAAAATGAGAAAGAGAAGTCATTCAATCCGATCGACCCCTATAAATGAAGATGCAAAGTTTGTTAAGTCCAGACATTGTATCAGCATTCAGCTCGAAGCAAAGGAACTCGCCCCCGACTGTTATTTGCTTTCCTTTTGAGGATTGAAATGGAAACAAAGGTTCTTTCTTCCGGAATCAGATACTCTGATTTGCCGGAAAGTTATGTGAGACCTGAATCCGACCGTCCCCGCTTGTCCGAAGTGTCGGAATGCGAAAACGTCCCGGTCATCGACTTGGGGTGTCCGGACAGGAACCACATCGTACAACAGATTTCTCTTGCCTGCCCCAACTACGGGTTCTTCCAGGTACTAGTCCCTGAAAATCCTGCTACTCTTTGAATTGTAGAAGGTGGGATTAATTTATCTTTTTTAATATATATGAATTATGATACCAGGTTATCAATCATGGGGTTTCGAAAGAGGCGGTGGAAAGTATGTTAGGAGTGGCGCACGACTTCTTTGGGTTGCCGATGGAGGAGAAGTTGAAGCTTTACTCCGATGACCCTTCCAAAACCACCAGACTTTCTACCAGTTTTAATGTGAAGAAGGAGACTGTTCATAACTGGAGGGATTACCTACGCTTACACTGCTACCCTCTCCACAAATATGTTCCTGAGTGGCCCTCCAATCCTCCTCCCTTCAAGTAAGCATCCTCTCTTCCTTTCATAGTATTAAATCACGATTACGATTATAATCGTGGATGTAGTAACGATGTCGCAGTTACGAACGTTGCGTTGGACCGCAATTCAATATTATTATACTTTTCTTTGTTAGATACAAGAATTAGCCTAACCTAACGTCATCCATTTCCGGTGTATGCGTCATGCATGTTTGTTCCAGCAGCTCCTTGTAGAGACTTGCAGTAATTATTTGACGTGAGGCAATATGTTTACTAATAATGCATAGTGCATCGCATGTGCGTGAGAGCTAGCCGTTGATTGTATAGTAAACCACGTGGTGCTTTTCTTGGTTGTCGACTAAGGCCATAGACGGAATTCAGACAGGACATGTTTAACTATCTTAGCTTTAATGTCCTCGTAAGTGTTACACCAATAATAATATTAGTAGAACTAAATTTGATTAAAAATAAATTTATATTTACTATATCTTTTTCCTCTTTGTCAAAGAAATTTTCGAAACCCTCACAATCGACAAGATAATTGTCAAGCCTACTTTATCAAGATAATTGCAGCTCAACTCTACTAATGAGTAGTTAAGTTTATACAGTCGCACTCATCAGTAAGACCTCGTCAAGTCCTACAAAATCTACACTTGACACTCTCAGTAAGACCTCCACTAATATAGGTGAGAGATGATACTCAATATCGAACCAGAATCTGTTTTCCTCTTTCTTTTCTCCATAACCACCATTAATTATAACTCTTCACCTAAATTAAAAGAATTGAACCGCTTAAGCGTCGACAACCACCACCCTCTTAGTTTGCACATTAACAGTAGGCTGTTATAGTGTTTTTAAGAGATGTATACACGGCCGAAAGAGTTGTCCGCGGGCCAGACGTTGACTGCCCATTTGTAGGTAAAGGACAAGCCGGAGCTCAGTCATTTTGATTAACATGGATTGACGTAGTCAGAGATATTTTATTCGATCAGGAACATGACTGGTCCCACCACGTTAACCCTTTTTCTTTACCACTTCAATAGCTGTAGGCTGTAGCGTTATCAACGGTGATGACGGCAACAAGCTGAGATATGAACCGTTGGGTCAAGTAGGTAGATGGGTTTGTTTGAAGATGAATGACGTCATTGGCTAAAAGCCGTGTTGACGCCATCATGTGGGATGAGATTGATTGAATATGTGGGTCCCATAGGGGAAGGCTACAACTAATTACTTACTAATCTCCGATTACAAGGCGCCGACTCAGCTCTGTTAGTATTTTATTTCTATACAACGGTCACTAACTATTCATGGATTACTTACTCCATAGTATTTTTTTTATCATAATATACTTAAATACGTAATCATGATTGGCTAACTATATTACAATAATAAGGGTGGTATTATGTTTAATATAAGAAAAGTATGTCGCTATCAATATTTAAACCTTAAGCTTTAACGTGTCAACAAAGGACACACACGGTTGAGTTTTGATGGTAGTATTAAACTTCGGCTGTGGTTATAGTTTTGGTTACAAATGTTGCCGACCTTTCGTCGTTATTGTTCTTTCTGAAATTATTATGTTTCTAAATTACAGTGGCGGTGTTTAAGTCATAACTTTAAATTATAAATTATAAATTTTTAAGTATAGACCATAAAAAATATACTCTATTCCTAATTTATTAAATTTTAATTTTAATTTTTAACCTTAAATATTAACTATAAATTATAAATTTAAATTTTTAGTGTGAAGTACATAAGGATAGAGCTAAAATTTGAGGGTGGGGCAAAATATAAATTTTAAAAGGTAAAGAGACAAATTTATAATTAATCTAATTTTTTTTAAAAATATTTAAAGAAATAAAAGTAAAAAAAAAATTGTGTCGGGTGCAAGAGCCCCTCCCATCTCCCATCTCCCATCTCCCACCTCCCATTTAGCACTGTCTCTGAGGACATACATAATGGCATTAAAAATGAATAATTGATTTCTATTTAAAAGACCGTTATACTAAGATGCAACCGCAATTTAATAGGGTTTTATATTAATAAAAGAATATATTTTGATACACATTGTGTAAGCCTTTTAATTTTATGGTTTATAAATTTAGGTTGGGGTTTATGGGTTTATGGTGTAAGATGTAGAATTTAGAATTTATGATTAGAAATCGGAGTTTAAAGTTTAAGGTTTAGGGTTTAAATTTTAGGGTGTTAGAGTTAAATTTTAAGTTTTAAATTTTATAATTTAAATATACTTTTTTACACAATTTTTTGTATATATCAAAATATAACACATTAACAAAAACATATTACTTTGACGTTTATGATGAGCTGGGACGTTTGACAAAGGACTTTTGGAGTATATAAACTCGTAAATGCTCTTTCTCGATTGCCCGACACCTTCCAAATCCAATCGAATATTCAAACAGTGATCCCATTATCATTTTTCATATATATTTTATTGTGTTGGACATAGCATATTTATACAAAATTATTGGTCTCTGAATAGCACCGCCCTTCTTGAAAGGAACGCTTCGCCGACAAGATCACATTACAAGATCTGTTCCGCCACTTTCTGACATTACATGTTTGATTTCTGTCAAAAAAATATTCTTAGAAAATTTTCCGTCTGGTCGGCCAAGTTACACAGGGAATCTATGCTTGTACCACTATGTTATTTCCCACATGTTTTACTACAGGGAAAGAAATACATTATTTCTAATGTATATATGTCGAATTGACAGGGAAATTGTAAGTCATTACTGTGTCGAAGTTCGAGAGCTTGGTTACAGATTACAAGAACTAATATCAGAGAGCTTAGGCCTGGACAAGGATTACATAAAGAACGTTCTAGGGGAGCAAGGCCAGCACATGGCAGTGAACTATTACCCGCCGTGTCCCGAACCGGAGCTGACCTATGGATTGCCTGGACATACAGACCCCAATGCTCTTACAATTTTACTTCAAGACCTCCAAGTTGCGGGTCTTCAAGTACTCAAAGATGGCAAGTGGCTTGCTGTTAAACCCCACCCCGATGCTTTTGTCATTAACATCGGTGATCAATTACAGGTACGCGATACAATCGTTCCCGCCTTTATTTTCGTAGTGGACAATGTGAATTTGTTGATGATGAGGTTTCGAAATGTTTCAGGCATTGAGTAATGGGAGGTACAAGAGCGTGTGGCATCGGGCGATCGTAAATGCCGATAGGGCACGGATGTCTGTTGCTTCTTTCCTTTGCGCTTATGACCATGCCTTGATCAGCCCTGCAAAGCCTCTAACTGAAGATGAATGTGGAGCCGTATACAGGGATTTTACTTATGCCGAGTATTACAGTAAGTTCTGGAGCAGGAATCTGGACCAAGAACATTGTTTGGAACTTTTCAAGAACTGACTGCCTGGTCCTTTGGCGTACGATAGACACTATTTTTATTTTACTAAAATGCAAAACGGAAACCTCACTAAACGCCCCTAAATAATAAGGCAATGCGCCATTTTCCGACGCTGGCCATGGCGGCCGACAGTTACTTATCCATATGTAGACCATTCCAACGGCTGCTGGTTGAAGGATGGGATTATTTTGTACTGATAATGTTGCAGTTCCCTTTGTTATTGTATTCTGGCTTGGTGTTTGTGAATGTTCTTATGAATTTGAGCCTAACTTGCCACTGCAGCTTTGGCTGTCGTATGAAGTTATGCTATATAATACTAATCTTACTTTTACTTATGTTGTCAAATACTGAATTTCGGGCTAAAGTTTTGTATCAGAAACAAGCGATCGAAGTTGCTAAAGTTTCAGATCTGAAGAGTGATGTTCCCTTTCCTCTTCTCCGCCTACAACAAAAACCTTCCAAATATTCTATCTTTTTCTCTCATTTTGTAGGCTCGAGAAGAGTGTTTTTCGGCGGCTCCGACTTCGTTGGGAGCCGCCCGACTCCTCTGTTTTTCTTCTTCTCTTCTTTAGTGTCCAACGTACCATTTTCCTCTCTTTTTTATTGTCGTTTTTTGTCTTGGTTTGTTGGGAGCCTTTCTCTTCGGCTCCAAGTTTCTCTTTCGAGAAGTCGTCTGACGGTTGGATAGGACGTTTTCCTTCGACGAAGACAACAGGGTGAAAACGACGGTTTCTTTTTGGTGGTTTTGGTCAGAGATCTTGATGTCCGTTGACGAGAAGTTCGTTGGCTTGACTCGCCCTCTGACTCCAATTCTTTTCATTTGCCCACAAGTTACTGACGATTTCTTGGATCTTGACGTGATGACAGTGATAGTTTCCTCTCCGTATTTCTTCAAATGTTCTTACTCTTCTGCGACCCCATAAACGACATACAATGAAGATTGAATTTGCTGGTTTGTTCTTGTCTCGGCTTCTCTTGTCGGTTGTGTTAGCTTGATGAGTCTCTCCGGTATTATTGTTGTTTTTGTTTATGTTCATTGTTCTTGTTGTTTGTTTTCGTCTGTTTATGTTTCCCTTAGGGTCGTTTGTGACCCTTTGTGTTTTCTGTGTTTTTTTATTCTTTCGCCTTTCCTCTGTAACTTACTTGTTTCTCCCTCAATGAATGTCGATTTATCTTGTTCAAAAAAATATTAAATTTCGTGAATAAACAGTGTGCTTTTCAGGAAATGATAAGACAAAATAAGAAGGGGAATTTTGGCTGAATATTCCTTTTAGGAATTATTTGGAAAAATACCCAACAGAAATCATTTGAAAAAATACCCACCATTCGGTTCATGTAAGGACAACTCGCGTTCTGCGAGACGTAATTTCGGAACTCGCCCTGAGACATACGCGAGTTCCATACAATGTGGCGTGCCTTATCCGTCGGCCAGTTTTTAATATTCAGGAAAAAAATTACGCCTAACAGGGCGCGAGTTTCGTGAGAATTGAGTTGTAATGACAAGAATTTATCGCGCTATCTGTATGAAACTCGCAGTTGGTACAACGCGAGTTCCTTGTATTCCTGTTGTTAAAACAAGTTTCGATAGGCATGTTTTAGGTAATTTTTCGAGATGTTGGGGATATTTTTTTGTATTTTTAAACTTTTACGTCGTAGTACTAAAACATCTCTTTAAAATGGTGCAAAAATCAGATCGTATAAGACATCATAAACAATGTAAAATTTGAGTTAAAAACGCTACCTAGCCATGGTTTTTTACATGAAAAATAGGCAAACATGGGTCGATAGACATGTTTGAGTGGATATTTTTCTTGTTGTTTAACTTTCACGTCGTAGTACTGAAACAGTTGTTTACAATGGTGTAAAATTTGGTGCATATAAGGCCTCCTAAAGGGTGTAAAAATCGCGTTAAAATGCTATCTCACCATATTTTTTTGCATGAAGGACAAGCAAACATGGGTCAATAGGCATGTTTGAGTGGATTTTGTGGGATGTTGGAGGTAATTTTTTCTTGTTTTTTAACTTTCACGTCGTAGTATTGAAACATCTCTTTAAATCAGTGCAAAAACCAGTGCGTATTAGGCATCTTAAAGGGTGTAAAAATCGCATTAAAAATGTTATGGTAACCAAAAAATAAAGCTTTGAAGGTCATTTCTATTATTTACAAATACAACAGTACACTCAGAAGTAGAATTACTCTATTCGAGGGCTAGTCCTAAGAGAACATTTGCTACGGTTGTGTCCAGTGTTCCTATATTTAGTGCACTGTTTAGGTTGTCCGGTCCGTTCTCGAGGATCTATATCCTCAGCATAGTAAATTTTAGTTGAACGTGAGCGACCTTTTTCATGAGATCTGGATGGAACTTGTGGCCATCTGCCATCTGGCCCACTGCTTGTTTTCCAAGGGTTGCAAAAAGGTTATCCGGTATGTAATATATCGAATTAACAACATATATGATAGGTAAATGATGTGTTTTCTTCAGAGATGGATTGATCGCCTCAACCAAGTTCGTTATCATGTGACCATATTGATGACCCCATCATAACATCGCAGCCATTTCTCCCTCAAGATATCAACAACATAGTTATATCTAGCTAAATTTCTTACTCTCAAATCTTTCAGCAGCTTCTCAACCCCATCTACTCGGTGTGTGTTGCCTATTCAATAAAAGACAAAATAGTTAGTGAGAAATAATAATAAAAGTCGTGATAATTAAAATTATACAGAGTGAAAGGCATACTCATGCGAAGAACCATTATACGTTCATCATCACACTTATATCGTTCATAGTAATTTGTAGTAAGGTGTCGTAAACAGTATCGATAATGTATATATAAATGTTCCCAAGATGTGTCCATACGCGAGATTGCTCCTCATAACCATGGGCCTCTATCTAAAATAATACATATCCCCTCTTGTCTTTCTTGTAGAACTCAGCATAGGACATGTCTGCGCAAGTTGGTGAGAAAAAATGTCTAAAAATGGATATATTCCTTTTCAATAATTGCGAAAGCTACTAAAATACATTTTCTATTATCGTCTTATGCAACCGCCAGTAGTAAGATCTGTGTGTATCTACTATACAAGAATGTGTCATCGATCTAGAGTATCGACTTACAGTGGAAGAAAGCCTTAACGCATTGTGGAAATGTCTAAAAAATATGAAAAAATTGGCACACCCAGGTATGACACGATCATTGTAGTATAATAGTACAATTTTTAGCTGCATAATCGTTCCTTGATTGTATTTTTGCATCACCTTCAGCCATGTTCGCAACTCGCTGTATGATTTTTTCCACTGTCTATACATTTGTTGGATGGCACAATTTCTTACATACCATACTTTATCGTATTTAGCCGTATAAGTGTATTGAGATTTAATCGCAGCTATGCATACAGGTACAGTTACACGTGGACTTACTTTCACGAGTAGAATGGTGGTATCACAAAGCACGTGTATATCCAAGTTAGGATGATCTTGACTTAAACTTCCTATGGAGCATGTATGTGGTCTGTCGCATCTCGTTATCTTTTACAAATCATTAAGCCTCTTCAATCGTCATACGCGGATCCTTCAATTACATCTCTGGTACTTGTGGGGACATTCAGCAATATATTTGTCTGCTTCAGTTTTCCTCACGATGGATGTAACTGAGCTCGCATTTTATAGTGTTTAATTGTAACCTCCGCGAGTTATTTTGTCCTAAAAATCATTCTAAGTCGCAGTTCACCCTGATTCTATTCTTTGTACTGCTCAAACTGTGAGAATTCTAGAAATTCAGAAGCATTAAAGCCTTCCATATCCACTATTGTGAGGTGAGATGATGATTCGTAATACGTTGAGCTACTGCTTGCTCTATTAAAGTTACGCGGGCCAATTTATTTCTTTGTATCATCTTCTGCATTTATGGGCTCGTCAAGGTCTGCTGGTTCTTTATAGAATAAACATATCTCGTTACCATCAGGCCCGACCTTACTAATCGGTTCTTTATCAGAATTATCCCCTTCAAATTGGAATAGTTATGCTTCATCAACAACTTGTACATTAATAGGTGTTGTTGTTGTATCCCGATCACGAGACCGCTTACGAGACCCATATCCAATATCTAGGTCGACAACAGCAGCGCATGAATGTTTCTTCATAGATGAGAAATTATCTACGTTTCTCTTACTATGGATATATGTTAAGTACCATTTGGCTGAAAAATCATCGAACGTGTTAAACACTTTATGGTAAGACAACCCCACAGATAATGACAGCCCTGCACCCGCACTGTATGGATTGTAAGTTAAGTGTTGGGTTGGTGGCATGTTCAAGCCAAAGTTGAACCTAGCCATGCAAGAATACCTTGGCCTTGAAGTAGAAGACGAAGAAGCTTGGTCATTGCTCGTATTTAGTAAGTAAAAGCCATTTTTTAAACTTGATATTGGACTACGAGCATTTGGGTTAAAGTCAAGATTCACTCGTAGCCAATTTAGAACCACGTTATGACCTCCGACATAACCTTCAGAAAATATTTCAAAGAGCTCTAGAGGTTATCCCAATAAATACTGAGTATGGGTATCGATCATCATATCCACAACACTATCGTCTCAAATATCGAATATTATAAAATACAATGGTTCTAACGATGTAGGTGGTCGATACTTTAATGAATCTAATTCCCTCCTAGAAGTATGTAGAACCTTGTCCGATATAGTTATCTTTGGACTTTTATACGTTACTCGCTTTAGTAACAGTGTTGAGGGACTGAAATACGATGCTGAAACTTGCATCAAGGATCACCTGACCACCGTAGTAGACCACAACAATTAATTTTCTTGCCATTTTTTAAAATACAGCCTACAATCTTCTCGCTGTACGAATTTCTCTGAACGTTTGTTACGAAATATTTCTTCACTGATCTTCGGTTTCTAAATGGAAGTGGCTGATATAGCAAACGAATATTGTGTTTCTCGTTCATTTAACCGTGATTTATTGTATAACCTAATTAACATAACTTGATGTGTCAGCCACGTATGTCGAAGATGCCTGACGTGACAATAGAACTCGCATTTAGCCAAAAAGAGTTTTGTGTACTTTTATAAGATTTTTGACGTGTCAGTGAAACTCACACTAGACACGAATTCAGTTCAAAATATGAATATCGGAATAAAGTTTACATCAATAACATCCACCTATATTTTGAACTTACTAATCAAAGTTATGAAAAAAAATTGGGCTGTTGCTTTCTTTTGTGGAACTTACTTCTACACTTTTTTCAACAACAAAATCAAGAAAGATGATTTGTTTGAGTTGATTTTAACACGGGTTAGGGAGTCTACAATAAAAAAAATTATACCTTGCATGTCAAAATGCCAGTTGATGAGCCCGACCTAGAAGAACATTACATGTAACACTATCCAATGAGAAATATATGTGCAAGATGTTATTATTCATTGTTTAGAATATGTGTTCCAAAATAAATGTGAAATATATAATACTTTTAAAAAACAAAACATTATATATATCACGGGGCCATTACTCTCTTCCCAAAAGACATGTCTAATAGGATGTGCAGCGCCACCGTATTTATATCCCAAGACCTCCCTTTTCCTTTCCGATGTGGGATTAATGACCCCGCCTCTTCTTAGGCGTGGCATTCTCCCCCACTCAAGCTCATGACGCCCTCGTCACGAGCTTCCGCTCTCGTGATGGGCTACCTTGTCACAGTTGTCCACTCTGCCTACCTCACTCATGGGCACTCGGCGTGAAATCGGGCAGTTAAAGAGTCACTCTGATACCACTTGTCACGGGGCCATTACTCTCTTCCCAAAAGACATGTCTGATAGGATGTGCAGCGCCACCGTATTTATATCCCAAGACCTCCATTTTCCTTTCCAATGTGAGATTAATAACCCCGCCTCTTCTCAGGCGTGACATTTATAACTTAAATATTCAGAAACAATAAAAAACTAATGATGCCTATGTCTATCGGTACTACACCCTGGTGGACGATGAGGCCAATTGAGATTGCTTTGGGGATGAAAAGCTTCAACTGGCTCATCCTCTTTTTTAACAGTACCACTCGTTCCAACTGACCCACCAGTGAATAAAAGAGATTGCGGTAGTGTTTGCTGAACAAAATTGGTTCCAAAATTGGTTGTCACCGATAGAAACTGGTACAAAGGTAGGTACGATAGAAGAACACTTGACGTCCCACTCATCATCGCCGAAAATGGACTATAGGGGTCAGACGCAACAGGCGTGAAAAAACCTTTGGTCAAACTCGGCAGATGAAATGATGAGTGTATCAAGTGGGTGAAGGCCTTTGGTTGCATCGGTGGGGTAGCTTGTGATGGTTTTGGTGCTGAGGAGACAGAAGCAGTCATTCTCTTCGATGATGAAGTACCGCCAAAAGTGTTTCGTGCTCTCCTCGTACATTGAGTCAGTGGGCGATTCGTTGCATACGCTCAATAACTCATGCTCACTCCTTTAGAGTCAAAATAAATGGCTTCTCATTCATCATGAACCACACAAAGTAATCGTTGATGCCCATCGTATCAAACATTGCGTAGTCACAAATGGCTTGCTGCTGCTCAATTTCCATCTATTTTGTGATCCAATGTAGGTGCTTCATCGACCAATCAACCTATCAGACAATAAAAAATTGCATCTTAGTTTAAAAATATAAAGTATGTCCAAATTAATAAGACATTAAATAAATTTTAACTTTTTTACCTCGAGCTTCCCTTGTCGAGTGGACACAACCAAACTGCCGTAAGATGCGATTGCTTGGATGCCACTCAACTGTAGCGTAGATGATGAGTGGTACCCTGGCCGTCCAAGCAATCTGTGTCGTTGGTGAAAATTCTGGGAGGCATTTGCGGACATCCGAATCTGCGTACGGTGTCTATATAAACTTTACAATGTTCAATTATAACTATGTATAAACTTTAGTTTAAATAAATACACCTAATTTAATAACAAATAAACTCAAAATTTTTACCTGATTCCCATATTCATTCTTAATATCCTGTTTGATAGCTTTGAGGCCTTTGGGAAGTCCATCATGAACTAAATTACTGCTCCACCTATAAAACAACAACATAATTTTAAAATTAAAAAAATTGTATATTAAAAAATTATTTATTTTTTTCTTACCTCCGACATAGTGAAAAAATATGGACACGGCTCGCTTAGTTCAGGACGTAAAAAATGGCATTCTGGACCATGCTCATGACTGCAGCAACAAAAGACAACCTCCAATGATGTTCTTCTCTGGATCGGTGTTCTTGCACATCTTCCTAAACAGATGTGTCAATACCGTCAATCTCCAACTTAATTTACCGCTATCTTCAAAATCCCTCAAATGCCTCAACCACAACATGTGACTTTTATTATGGGATTTGCTGATCAAATCAATTTCCAATTTCGTACCTCCAATAATTTTGGATACGTGCTGAAATTTGGCATGCTCGATATATTCTTCTAGATCCGGATTAGGTCCATTCGGCATCCTAGTAATAAAAACTTTCAGACGACGTTCAATCCCATTCTAAAAAAAATTAAAAAAGTATAAATGAAAACTACCATTCGTAAAATATTAAAACTATTTTTAATTAAAAAATATATCAAATGAAAACACCAAAATAAAATAAATAGATAAAACTTATATTCCTCCGCTAATAATCGAAAACGTGTTTATGATCCAACCTTATCAACCCTGCCATTATCACGATATATCGAACAAGATAGATTGACCGAGAAATTTTAAATATGTAGCAGAAGGATAGAGAGTAAATTAAGAGGTGATGTGGGGAAGAAGGGTGGGGGAGGGGTCCATTTATAGTGCAACTCGCACCGGTTGAAGAGTGAGTATTGAATGTAACTCGCGCCCTGTTAAACGCGAGTTTCATGACAGGACGCTAGTTTGTGTAAATTTGAAACGCGATCATTTATTTTTCAACCGGTAAAATTAAACTTTTCAATGACTACGAAACTCGCGTTCATCTAACTGCAAGTTCTCTTTTTTTAAAAAAATCAAATTATAATATATATTATCCTTTATTTAAATTAAAATATTTTTAATAAAATATTTTTTTTAATTTATAGATATTCTTTTTCTATTAAAATCTAAATTTAAAAATCAAATACACAAATTATTTTCCTGAAACTCGCGCTCCATGAAATGTTACTTCCTTTTTAATAATTTTTAAAAATTTCAAATACAACTCAATTTCTCGCGGAACTCGTGTTCTGCTAGTCGCGAGTTATTTTTCCCGAATATTAAAAACAGGCCAACGGATAAGACACGCCACATCAGATGAAACTCGATTCTATCTCAACGTGAGTTTCAAAATCGCGTCTGGCAAAACGCGAGTCGTCCTTATGTGGACCGAATAGGGGGTATTTTTCCAAATAATTTCTGTTGGGGTATTTTTCCAAATAATTCCCTAAAAAGGAATATTCAGCCAAAATTGTCGAATAAGAAGTGTTAATGGATAAACATAATATGAGTTTCTCAGACAGTTTCAGGATCCATATCTGTCAGAACTAGACTGAACTATCCGATTACTCGTGTTTGTTTTAATGTTGTTTAAGTTATTATACATTTAGGGGGTGTTTGGTTCACGAAATGTAACATTACCCTTGGGAATAGTATTTCCGAAATGATTCATTTCTTGGCATATTACTAGGTATGTTACATTACTTTGTTTGGTTTATTTGACAGGAATGTAAATTACAGTTTTTGGTTGATGGATTATAAGATTATCAGAATGTGTATTTTACAAAATTATCCTTGTGATATATTTTCTTTTTAACTAGTCAAACTACCAATATTAAAGTGAAAATATTTGCATGAAAATTCATAGAAAATATATTTTTCTATTATTTTAATTTTTATAATTTTCTTTTATAAAGTTCTTACACAAATAATTGAATAAAGTTTCTAATGTTATAGTACAATATTATATATTTGAATATTTGTGATTTATTATAATTATATATTTCAAAAATACATAAAAAAATTCATAAACTTCTATAATAACCATCATATTCACTACTAAATCAAATATACTAAAAACTAACTATAAATATTATATTTATATGTTTTATTACTCAATTTAAATTATTTTTAAAATCAAAGGTCGTTTTTTAAAATCTAAAATTTCAAACAAAATTTATAATGTGATTTAAAATTGAATAATACAGATTTTTACCGTATAAATAAAAAACCATTATTTTTTAGAGAAGGAATAATATTAAAAATTATATCTAATATTTATTATTTTTTAATGCTGACCGTGGTTTATATATTTTATTGTGCAACAATTTAGGTTAGATAAGGAATTGTTTTAACATATCAAAACAAAAAAATATTGTTCGAGAAATAGAAAATAATGATTTATTTGAATACAAAACATTATTTCAAGGGTATTTTAGTCTAAAGTGGTGGGAATTGTCTAATACCTAATGATAGAGTGGGAATGACACTCCCACTATTTTGGGGAAAATGAGTTACTATTGGTAATGTAGTATTACCCCTTTAAGAAATTCTCCTAAACCAAATGGAAAAAATTATTCCCTTGGTAATGGTCTTTTCCGCGAACCAAACACCCCCTTATAGAAATCTCAATTAGTATTTCCTAAATTTTGATAAGTTTGTGTTATTTTTTCATTGAAGTTCTGATATTTGCTCAAGCTTGTTCTTCTGCAACTGTATTTGCTTTACCTACTAAGATAATGTGACAAACATATCCCAAATAAATGCCAGCAAACAATAACAATCTGTGTATTTATACAATCAGCTTCTTCATGAATTCTTCTCAATGTTGAGGGGTTTTATGCCATTTAAAAGACAATGAGGCCGGAATCGACTTACCATCATACAGGTAAAACATGATTTATTCTACACATGCAGAAGAAAACTCTTTCTTAACATATATAATTCGAGCAAGCCAACTTGGAGAAAATCACCAAAATATAGTGCCGAGCATATAACCGAGACAGATATATTCAAACCCTTTTGAGGAACTCCATGATGTATGTGCCGAAAGCGTTGCATTTTACTTGGAAACCTTGAAACCCTGCACCCTTAGCCAAGGCCTCAAATTCTTTCTCAGTCCTCTCTTTCCCACCAGGATTGTGAGCCAACATGATGCAATCAATATGGACAACTAACTTTGTTGCCAGGCTAGGATCCGGGTAATCCGGAAGGATGCATTCTGCAACAATTACTTTTCCGTTGTCTGGCAACGCTTCGTAGCACTTCTTCAAAAATTTCGAGCAGTGTTCATCGCTCCAGTCGTGGCATATCCACTGCATGAACAAAAATCATGGTTGATGAGGCAATTAAAATTTTAAATACATACTCTTTTGTCATGGTTAGTGTACTGGCCATAAGTAATGTTGCTAGTGTTTTCCTTAATAAACAGCAGGTTTCACCTAGACTTATTCCTTTGGCCTGTCTTTAAACAAGGAATTCCCAACTAATTAACAAGCCACATGATGGAATAGGGAAAAACAGAGTTTAGTTTTCAGTCGAGTTGAACTCACCTTCATGAAAATAGCGTCTCCTTTCGGAACACTCTCAAACATGTCTCCACCAACATGCTCCACACCTAAGGAACAATGCAGTTTTGTCCATACATTGAGAAAATCAAGAATTTCATTCTATGAATATGCAAATATCAACCCATAATCCGCAATACATAGTCATTGTTCATCCGTTAACGCGCATTTAGCAATTCAAGTTCAAAGCATGGATAAGATCATACCAGGATAAGCGGGAGCATCCTCGATGACATGAAGCAAATCGAAGTTAATCCCCTTTATGGAAGGGTGCTTGGTGACGATCATGTTAAGCGTGGCTCCGGTACCACCACCAACATCGACCAGCGTTTTGAGTCCCTCGAAGCCATCATAGGTCTCAAGAATCTTCTTCATGGTAATTGTAGTGTGATCAGACATTCCCCTGTTGAAAACCTTGTTGAATCTAGGATCCGTGCCATGGTACACGAATGCGGTCATACCATAAGCCTTATTGAAGGGAATCCCACCGTCCAGCACCGCATCTTTCAAGTAGTACCTGCAAAATGGTCCCAACATACACTGTTCTCAATCCAATCTCATTCGGATAATATCTTTCAAATGAAGGTTTTTGGAGCTACAAGCCAGCTCTCCATAAGAACTTTGTCTTGATTCATGAGACTGAGAGCAGAAAGAGTGACGCCATCTTGATTTTTGGTTAAGAACTTGCAGACAGCGCCAAGACCATAGAGTCTCTCAACTTTACCGTCGGGAAGGGTGCGCATGGAACAGGTGAGGAGGGAGTAGGTAGCCAGGAGGCGGCAGATGCGGTCGAGCATGACGGGTGCGTCGGGGTTGGTGTGGGGAGCTGGGAAGCCACTTCTTTAGGGGAAAGGAAAGCACCGGGACCAGCTTTGGCCATGTTCTCGAGCAGGTCAAGCTCTATGGCAGACTTGAGGACCATGGGAAGGACGGAGGCACTGGTGAGTTGCATGGCGAACAAGTTTGCTTCCTCATCGGAGACTTGGGCCGGAGTCATTTGGGCTTCACCCGTTGAACCCATTGTTCTCCACGAAGGTTTTGGAAGTCTGAAAAGCTGGAATCAAAGTAGAGATTGTGAAGAGTTGAAGATTTGGGCAATGGTTAATGGGAACAAAGATGAGTTATATACAAATATACGGTCCCACTACCACCATGTTCTTGGTCCCCATTTCCCTGTACAATGGCTTGGTGCCCACCAGGCCACCACCTATAATGCTAACCCCTTACCTACACCTGTTTTATTTTTATGGGTAAAATACAACCAGGTCACTGAATTACGTGCTTTTGTTATAAACGAGTCATTTTTTCTTCTAAAAAGTTATAATTTTGCCACTAAATTAAAATTTTGTGGTAAACAAGTCATTTTGTCGTTAAAATTGAAACATATGTCTCACGCTTGGTATAATAATAATTTTATTCTCTAAAACTTATACATTCTATTAACTGAGATCTAGTTTGAAATAATTTAATAAATTTAACCCTTCATATTTAAAATTTCCATTAGTAAAGTGATTGTGTCTAATAGTATATGGGATTAGGATCCTAATGGGTCTGTTTCGTTAATATGACAGTTGTTCAGTAGTGAAGTGACTGTGTCTGTCAACCTATCTCGTATGAAGGATTACGACAAGTGATCAAATGGTGAGTCAGGAGGATGCAATGTCAGGACTTTTAAATATGAAATGTTATGTTTATTGAATTATTTTGAATTATGATCAAATTAATAGAATGCAAAAGTCTGGAGACTAAAGATATTATTATATCAAGTCGTGTTTTAATTTTAATGGTCCAAAGACCCGTTTATAACTAAATTTTGATTGATGGACTAAATTATAATTTTTAGAAAACTAACTTATTTGTAACCGAACATATAATTAAATGATTTGGTGTGTATTTTACCTATTTTTATTAAGACTGGTTTGTTCGGACTTGGGATATAGTAGGATACAATTAAGATGAGTTTGGTTGTAGTGTGTGGTAGTAATTTATTATTGTCAATGGCATTAAGTAATAATAAAATATTTAATACTTATAGTATTTAATCTTGAAAATAATAATTCGAGCTTTTTCAAGTAAAAATGTTTAAAATTCAACCAACAGCATATTCTCAATCATGTTTTATAACAATGGTGATCTTTCTTAATTAATGCTTATAGTATTTTTACTCTATTAAATTTTTGAAGTGAAAACAGAGTTTATATTAACAACATATTCTCAATCATATGATTTAGGGCCCTTCGGCGCCGCTGTTAAATCTTAAGTTTGGGTTGAGAAGCAGCAGTTTGGGAAAAGCTGAAATTTTCAGTTTTTTCAAAAGCTGCGTTTAAGATAAAAAATGATAGAAAAATTGAGTGATGAAGACCAAAATTAATGGAAAAGTTGGGTGTTCGGCGGCGCTTCTCCAACAGCTAAGTGGAGATGCAACGCTGAATGGAGCCTTAGGCAACCTTCAAATACGGTAAGCAGTTAGGATCTAATATTTTCGATGAATATCTTAAACGTATCTTGTATAGGTTTGAATCTGGCATTTATTTTAGAAAATATCTTTTTACCTAATAAAAAAAGTCGAAGACGAATGTGTATTCTAATAAGGTTGGTATTAGTAGCGGAGCTACATGTAAATTAGGGGGTCAATTAACCCCATTTGATTTGTTTTGATATGAAATTTTCGAAGAGCTAAATGAGGTTTTTAAGGAGTTAATATAGAATTTTTATAGGAAATATTAGAATTGACCCCACTTGATTTGTTGGGGTATGGAGTCAACAGTATTTATATTGTAGTGATATGAAAATTTTCATATCTCATACTCTACTTTGACTCGACTATATAAAATTTATGGCTCTGCCACTTATTGATATAGAAATGTAAATGATGTTAATTATAGTACTCCGGAGGCGATGATACAGATCCAACTTGTTTTAGAAGCATCGAGAAATGAATGAGACTAATGGTTGAACGTTATGATTTAAATGGTTGTTTGATTTGCAAGACCATTGACACCTCACCATATTATATTATTTTTGTGAAATTAAATTTAGATAGATTTATCAACACAAACGTTAAATTATTCGATACATATATTGTATAGTCTTTATAATCATTATATTTTAGAGCTTAACGTTTTAGTATAGAGCTTGGAAGTTTAGTTTGAAAGATTTAAGGTTTTGATTTTATTTTTTTTAAAAAATACGTAGATTCGTGTAAATTTTTTACCCAATATATGTATCAAAAAATTAATATTTAAGGAAAACTATTTGATATGTCGGTTGTATAGATTAAAGTTTAGTCGTTTAGGTGTAAGGGTCAGAGATCTAGATTTTATAGTTCAAATGAGAATATTTGTGTATCTTTTTAAAAGTAGTTTGTGTACAAAAAACAACTCTTGAGATATGATTTGTTGACACACAACGTAAGACTTTTAAGTTTTACGTGTTTTTGATCATTAAGTGAAAAATTGTGGGTGAGATTAACAATAGAAAAAATTAAGAATTTTTTTACAGAGAAAAAAAATTGGTAATCGTTAGTTGAAAAATTTTAACCTTAATCATTAAACTCGATTAATCCAACAATTCAAAAAATACATTAAACATAAAAAATTTACATTGTATAAGCAGATCATAACCCTTATTTTTTATTTTAAAATTTTGGTTACTCTCCTATTTTTGCTTAAATTTACTGTTAATTGCTACTATAGAAAAGACAATTTTAGTCCCCAAGTCTCTAGTTTTTATCAATTCGATCATGTATCTTTAAAAGTAAATAAAATAATAATAATCGCTTGAACAAGAACAAAATTTTCCAATCATCTACATTTACAATTTTTAAGGGTAAAATCAATCAAAATTACTATAAAGATGGAGAACTAAAAACTCATTTTACCCTTTTTTTATAATTTTCATGTTAAGTAAAATTGAACTTTGGAGAGAAACATAAATTTTTATAATAAAAACTACATAATCTAAATTCCAAAAAAATATATAATAAAACACAAATATAAAATTTAAAATAATAATTAAAACATAACATATTTAAATCAAGAATAATAGAAAGTCAACATCTCACCTACTAGTTGCCGATTACAGAAGAAACTGCAACCAGCTTGATTTTGATGCCTAATCTTTTAATAATCAAACTAAATATTCAATTTTTTAACTAATATTAAATTTACAAAGTTTTTGGGTGCAGACGTTAATGTCCTCACCAACCTCGTATTATCTCTCACTGAAACTGTAAACTACATGAATGGCCACTAATTTACAGGGGAGGTTTTAATTTGATCACCGGTTTATTAATTTTATCAATTAGACTATTTAACTATTTAAATGATATCAATTAAGTTATCTGTCGTTAACAACTCACGGAAATGATAACATTGTAGTTAACTGAAAATTATATAATTGTATATTTAATTCTCATTACTTACATATTTTATCAATTTGATCATAGTTTTAAATTAAATTATTAAATTATTTCTTCAATTAGATGGTGATATGTGTTACCTAATTGGAGAAAAAATTTAGAACAAATATTTCCAACAAGAGAGTATTCTATTTAATGTTACCTTATTAGTAAAAATTAAAGGAAGTGGAAATGGAATCAAAGGAATCTAAACCCGGATTTATTAGAATAAAATAATATTTAATCACTAAGTCAAGTTTAATACTCGAATAATATCGACAACTTATTATATGTTTTAACTGTAATTAATAAACCCCTAGACAAGTAATATATAATATTATATTTTTATTTTAATAATATATATTAAACTACCAATAATATTTAAAATATATTTATCAATAATTAAATATACATTTAATTACTTGGCACTTGAGACTCCTATACTTTTAGACAAAAAAGTAAAATTGAAAAATAATTAGTCGCAAATGATAGTGAAAAAAATTAGAATAAAAATAACAGTGGGAAAAAAACCCAGCTAGTTGAGACTATCTTCCTCGATTAATCATACATAGACTTGGCGAACTCCAAATTTAGAATAAAAATAAGAAAAATACTTTAATACACAAGTTTGTGTAAACCTTAGTTTAGAGTTTAGGGTATTAGGTTAGGGTTTAGGGATTTAGTGTGTAAGGTATAGAATTTAAGGTTTATGATTAAGATTTAGGGTTTAGGGTTTAGGTTTTAGAGTGCTAGGGTTTGTAATTTAAGTTTTAAATTTTATAGAAGGGTTGTGTAAATATTTTTTACACAGCCTGTGTATCAAAATATAACCTTAAAAATAATGTTAATTAAAACATTTAAAACACATATTTACATAAATAAAACCTTCAACTCCTCGATAGCATCATGTTTATTTGACTTTTATAACAAAAAAAAAATTAAAAGAAGCAAAGAATAATCGGTTCGAGCATTTACAAGCTTTACAAACAAACAAAAAAACTCAAAAGTCAAAGAAATCTGAATAAAAAAATATTTTGAATATCAAATAATATTTTATAAAAGTAATAAATATTTTAAATATTATTTGTTTATTAATTAATCTTTAAGCATGTTGTTAATATTATCCTAGTATTAAACTTGACATAGTGGTTAAATATTAGTTTATTCTAGTAAACCTAAGTTTGAATCCTCTTAATTCTATTTTCACTTCCTTTAATTTTAACAAATAAGATAACTTGAAATAAATATGTTGTCATCTTTTATCTAAGTGTAAGACTTGGCTTAATGGTTGGAGCGTCCAAGCTTTTCCCAAGTTGCATGGGTTTGATCCCCTTGTTGCCGACCTTTGTTCTAAAACTTTTCTCTGATAAGTAACATGTGTTATCATCTGATGATAGAAAAAATTATTAAATCGATCTTAAATCAGGATTACATTAATAGAATATATAAGTGATGAGGATTAAATGTGTACTTATATAAATTTTCGTTAACTGTTATATCATCATTTTTGTTAGTTGTTAGTGACAGATGACATAATCGATATCATTTAAATAATTAAGTGTCCTAATTGGCAAAATTAATAGATCGGTGATCAAATTAGAATATCCTCTATAGTTTAATGATCTTCTGAAAATATTAAGTATATCTATATAATAAATATTCACAAATATCACATTTGAAATATGTTACACCAAAACCTGTCCTCTTGGCATAGTTTGAAAATACTCTTCGACTCTGTTATATCTGGTAAAATCAAAGATGATCCACGATAGTTGTCTTCTTAAAAGAAGGCCCCTTCAAAAACTAATAATTCTAGAAGTCTTAGGATGTCTGAGAATAGAATATAGTCAACTACTTTTTCATGGTACCTAACATACAAAGTTTAAATATTTGGAAGTTAGATCTATCTCTACTAATACATCTGTAGACTGTCACTAGACCTGAGATCATCCAATCATCAACAGATCCATAGACTATAAGTACTCATGCAAGTGAAGAGAGAAGACAGACCAAATCTCAAGGACAATGCCCCTCTTTTCCGTCATATCTTTTTATTTATCTCATGGCTCAAATTTTCATGTTCTCTGCGGCTTTCCGTTCAAACTTACAAAGGATAAACTGTCTGAATCTGCCACAACCACCTTAATCCGTCGTCTCCACCTTCTTTGTTTGATGCCTCCTTATTTTAGCATCAACAAAATCATGGGTGTGTTGGTTTCATTATAAATAACTACTATAAAATGTATTTCGTTTTTTACGGTTTTATTTTAGTAATAAATATTCTCTATATCCCATAAAATTTGTCAATTTTTTCTATCGAAAAACTCAATAATTTTTATTAGTCACATTTTTTTCTACATTCTTTTTAGTTTTCCAATAAAATAAACTTTAACTTTTTCAAGAATAATAATGTCATTTTAATTATTTTAGAACACGTTTTTTACACAATTTTTTTTCTTAAAATTACGTAAAAAGTAAATAAAAATAAATTTGATGGGACGAAAGGAGTAATTTAGTCAACTGAGATAACTTAGAGATCAAAATTAACTTTTCCTTTCTCAAAAGAGTAACTCATTTCCCAGAAAGAATTTCTTATAAGAATATGTTTTTTACATCGAAAATTAACTTCAATCGAACAAATTAGTATTATATCAATAATAATACTCTTACTTTAATTTTTAAATATCAAAATATTATACTTTTTCAGCTCCAACGAATGATTTATTGTAATGTGAGGCAAACATTGAAGTTATGAACCATTCATTTACTTTTCCGCTTTTTACCTGACCATAATCTTAGGGCTGATGCTCCATTACGTAGGAAACTAGACAGAATAGCCTTGGTCTTCATTTTTGCCGAGTTCTCTATAGTTGAGTTAATCTTAGGGTTTAGATTTCAAATACCTATATGAGTTGAATCGGATTTGGGTTTCTCCCACTTGCGAATTCGGATCGAACAACACACTACTATGACATCAATTTGTATGTGTTAGGAATTTGGTAGGCGGTAAAATAACCAAAACGATAATAACATAGACCAAGACATATAGAGGAGACAAGATTTAACGTGGTTCAGCATAGTCTACTTCCACAAATGAGAGAAGCGAACAATCCACTATCAACGTAGAGAACACGAAGAGTACAAATACACAGTGACGGAACTTGGAATAAAAGTTTGAGGGGGGCAACTTAAATTTTTTAAAAATTTTAGTGGCTTAAACGAAATTTTTCAAAAAAATGAGGGTTTAACTATAATTTTTAATAATTTTGAGAGATTGAACATAAAATTAAAAAATTTGAGACGGAATTTAATTTAAAATTTTTCAAAATTTTAGGGGCGTGGCCCCTACTAATCCCTTAAAGCATCTGTTCCTACAAATACATAATAACCCGGTATATATATATATCCCATAACCCGGTATAACAAGAACACTATTCCCAACATCCCTACAATATCCATGAGTGGAGCCACATGTTTAAATGGGGTGCACGTTGACACCCAATTTTTTTTAAATTCCTTTTTTCTATATAATTTACATATAAAAAATAAAAATATATATATAAATTACACCAATTTTATAAATAAAATGACACCACCTTATAAATAAAATAATATCAATTTATAAATAATTAACTCTCTTTAAATATCGTTAAAAATATGACACCCTTAAAAAATTTCTAACTCCTCCCCACAATACTCATCTCTATAACGTAGGCACAATAGTTGTAGATATCCTAAAAATGAAGAATAATTTTCTCTCTCATAATTCAAAAAGTTAAACATAATTTATATTTATAGACCCAAATATTTGATCATCAATATATCTTATTCAATAATATCTCTTACGTAATATAAATATTTACTCATTAAAGTAAACCATAATTACCAAGTAATTTTCAACCAGTAAAATTATAATAAAATTTAAATTAATTATCGATTAAAATTTGAGTCAAAATATAAAAATAAAATATAATAGTATGAGCAGGAATGTCAGACAATCTTATTTACAAATGAGAAGAAGATACAACACATGATATCAAAGATTTTACAGTCTTTTACAACTAGGGAGGGGTATTTTACCCGATCCGACGGTCGAATTTTTTTTAATAAAAATCGTGTTTGGTTCGGGTTTGGTCAGATATTGGATGACTAGAAAGAATGTAGTCCTTAAAATTGATGTTTGTAATAATTACCCCTCTTTATATATATTTTTATAATTAGATCCTAAAATATTGAATTATTATTTACAATTTAGTCCTTAAAATTATTATTTTTTACAATTAACTCGCTTAAAATTATTTGTTTACAATTAGGTCCCTAAAATCGATTTTTTCTATAGGTCGGGTTGGTTCGAATCCGGATTTAGGGTATTTATTTTTTGTTTGGGTGAGCCAAAAACCCGTCCGTACCCGTGCCCATCCCTAGTGGTTAATTTGGATGCAATGCATGCTTTTTTATATTGGGGTACATATAAATGTAGTTAATGTACAGTCTACATCTTTTAGAAAGAATAGGATAGCGTGAAGTCCTTTTTCCATGCCTTCCGGCTTAGAGAGCCAGCCTTCATTGGAGCTAAAGAAGGTGGTGCCGACTCCGACGCTGTTGCTGATGGTGATTTTTCTTCTTGTTGTTCCATCTCAATCACAATATTGTCTTCTAGTTTCCAGAAACGAGCATCTTTTCTTTTGCTTCTCACTGTTGATAACACATCGTATTTGTTACATATTCCCCATACCGTTACGTTTTGTTGATTATGATACACCATTACCGAGTAGATTCCTGCGAGTTCAATCCGGTCTGATTCGTTCTAAAAATTGTTCTTGGTATGAAACAATCCGGTCTGATTCGAACAATGGTTTTAATTTGCAAAGACCAAAGAGATGATAATAATTCAGAAAGGATTTACCTTTGAGATGGGACAAAGTCTTCTTCACTTTCCTCTCGCACCCATACGAATACAGAGACACCATCATCTCCACAAACTGTGGCTCCACATGCTTGCTGTTGCTGGCTGCAACTATTTGCGTGTTTGCCATTTCTATGTATCTTGAAGCTAGATCTGTCTTCTTTCTGTTGTTGTCTATGTCTTCTATATTGCGTTGTAATGATAAAAAAAGAAAAGCCTTATATAAGAGATTCGCACGACATTGGGCGCCCTGGAAAACAAGGCCAGCGGTCTCTTTTTGCCTTCCCCTCCAACACCTCTTGTTGTTGTTGTTGTTTATGCTTTACTGTTCATCGTGTATGTGGATTGTCTGCTTTTTCCTTATCAAAGATGTTGCTTTCTCTTGTTTAATTATGTGTGCCTGAAGTTATTTTATGGAGTATATAATTATCGTCAAACTATTTTGAGTTGTGCAAGGCATTATCTGATGCTGTTGTTGGTGCACGTGCATCTATATGCTTTTGCTTTAACCTCAATGGCTCTGTTTCGGGGATTATGATGAAATTATGAATGCTGGGAATGTTGGGTCACCCCGGGATAGTGGGTTTTGACCCTTTATTCACCAGGCCTGAAAATCAAGAGCAATGGGATTAGGATTTGGGTATACTTACATACTAGTAATTGCTTTGTCCCATATGGAGTTCGTTGTTGAGTTTTGGGTTGGAATCTAACTTTGGTTATATATGGGACTTCTTGTTGCTATTAGATCGTGAGACAGCTTTATCGAGATAAGTATTTAGACAAGAATATGAAAAAGATTGACTTGTCTAAAGAGCGTCCCTTTCAAATATGGCAATGCTTACAGGTCGGACCAAAACGATATGTTTGTGACACATTGCACTATGATCAACATTAGCTTAAAGGCTTCCCCTTTTTCAAGCCAAATTCAATCGAAATTGGGGTAAATGGTAATGTTAGAAAAGTGCACTATTGATATGGGCTAAAGATGCTCAAGTTGTCTCATCTTGTATGAATTCAAATCCTGACATCTACCTTGAAAATGTAAATCTCTCTCCACTTAATCAAAAATGATACAATGGAAATTTTACTTATTTAGACCTTCAATTTTCAATTCTTTTGAACTTTGCCCCTATTTTTCTGGTTAATTATCATTTACCCCTCAATCTTGATTCCCGGCGGTCTGATCCATTCTTAGTTATTTCAGCAGATCTCTTTAGAAAGCATACTGCTTGTTGGTCCTACGTCCATTGGCTCATATTTGTAACTTACGGACCACAAGCGAAAGCTTGGTACACAATGATATCGTATAACCAAACCAATAGTATCCTCAATGGCAGTGCTTTTCTGAAGCAATATGCAAAATCTCAGACAAAAAAGTCATATACTGCATAAACGGATGCTCTGTACATTACACTAAATAGATATAATCGAATTACAGCTTACATAATTGTTACACTAGTCCTTAAAAATAGGACTACGAAACATGTCAACTATACGCAACAACAAAATATGGAGGCATCAAACTACAAGATGTTCATTTTGATAACCAAAACTATAAGCAAGATTAACATCAGAGCTACCCGAAACATAACACCAAAGGAATTATGCCAGTGACCAGCGGAAAACTTCTTTAAGCACCGAGATGGAATCTCTTCAACAATTGAAACAATGGTCTTTGACTTCAAAACACATATTTTGCTCGATTCGCTACCAGTTGCTATATCTTCTTCCATGACTTCCACTTCCTGCAAAGATAACTTATAATGAGATCAAATACATATTTGGATTTGGCAGTGGTTTTATACTATATCAGTTGCAAACTTCTCACCTTGGAAACAACTGGCTTTGAATCTTCATCTTTTCCTTCACTAAAGATACTTATTGCGTTGGAAGGGTAAAGAGTGCCAGCTTGAAATTTACATTGCAGGCGTATTCTTCTCGGGGCATAACCCTGCATCACAGAATTCTCAATGCTTGGCTGACTTCGAGCAGCACGAGACCTTATCCTGATTCCAGTTATAGCATTATCAAGATTACAAGTAGCATTCACATGATTGCTCAATTCTTCTTCACTCTTTAACGCATTATGCAATGGTCCAGTGCCAGAAAAGCTAACGTCTTCGCTTGTTGGAATTGTGCAATCTTGTGCAGTGGCTTTAATCTCTAAAGGAGCTCCGTTGGCAGTTTCTGTACCAAGCTGTTCCAAAGGAAAATTCTAGATTTTAGGGAAAATGGGATTAAAAGAAATGAAAATTGTACTTAATGACTGAAGATGAAAATACTAAATTATGCATATAATACATGCCATCATAATTCTTAGACCATTGTGAACCACACTGGAGTTGATCGCGACACCCTATGAGGCTCAATGGGAAGCAAGTACTATATAACCAATGCTGCCACTCACCAATATTTGGGCCACTTCAGCGTCTGATTCACTGCATGGTATTCCATTCTTAACAATGACCAAGGCTTTGGGGATCTCACTTTTAGTAGCTGAGTTCTTGCAACTTCCAGAGTCAACACTGTAGTAGTCATCAGAATTGTTTAGGATTGAATCCAAGAAATCAGAAATGGAGGCCTCATTTTCATTTGTATCATTCTCGAACTCCGCCTCACTGAAATTGTTCCCAACATGACCGAACATCCAAGGTGCCCCCTCTGCTTCAATCTGTGAGTGCAGCGGAGAAAATAGATTGAAATCCGGTGGCTCCACCATGGGATCATAAAAATAATTTAAAGCTTCTCCCAGAGGATCGACCTGAAATAAGACAACATAAGTACTACAGCAATTATTATAAAAATCTAAAATTCAAATTATTTTCCGTTTCTCACCTCCGCGGGCACTATTTCTGTCACTTGACTTGTCACACCATAAGCTTTAGAACCATTGATATTGCACTCCAATTTAGGTGCAACCGTGTTAGAAATCACTTCATTTGGCAGTCCCCCAGGACAAGTTCCATTGGTACCGGGAATTTTTTGGGCTGCCCCTTCCACCGCAGGCGAGTCTTGAGGTCCTTCTAACTCAGACTGCATGTCTTCAGTAGGAGAGGATGCAGCAGGATCAACTTCATCACCATTTATATCTTCAATGCTCTCATCTTGTTTCTTGAATAGACGACAAATTACAAACGGATTCTGCACGAGGGAACGAAAAATCAACGAACATGTGAAAAGAACAATCAACTAATGAAAACTACATGTAAACAAAGCAACTACTTCAACATATTATCACAATTGACCTAGCCAAAGAAATACATTAACACTAGTAATCGTATACTTTAAAAAAGGAAATGAAGCATCGGCCAAATTAGAAACAGAAATCGATGCAAACGGACTCGGATAACAAATCTTGCACTAAAACATAAACCACGTCAAGAACAATAAAAAGGGTTTACTAAACGGAAACTGAATTCGAAATAAGAAGAAGAAGAAGAAGGGAACCTGTCCAGGCTTGGTGCCGTCAAGCTCAATGAGTACAGTACGATACTCGTGCATAACCCAATTAGTTCGTTTTCCCTTAGGAGCCCGGCCGGTGTAAAAGACTAGAGTTTTCTTCATGCCGATCAAGCTGGACCCAGACTTAATCTTCCGATCCTTACCCGTAGCCTTCCAGTAACCAGCCCCGGTGGCCCTATTGAGTCTATTTCCGTTTGGGTACTTCCGGTCGAGTGGACAGAAGAAAAACCACTCGGGATCACGACTCTGTATAGCAGACAAATCAGGCAGATCCCAGGGCTCACGTTTACAAACATCAATTTCACGAATGACTCCGACTTCATCGTTTCTTTTCCCGTTTATCTTGGAGCGTAGATAAAAATCGATCAACTCCTCGTCGGTTGGTCGGAACCGGAATCCGATGGGTAGTGAATTCAGTGACAGAACAGCCATGCCCAATGTTGCTAAAAGAAGAATATAAAGGCGAGATTTTCAGAAAACAAGTGTTCTTTTTATTAAAAAAATATACAACCCTAAAAATTAAAGACAAGGGGAAAAGAGCAGATTCAAAAGGGAATTAGTAGTTTGGAAAAGCTTGGTTAAGAGCAGATTCAGAGCAGATATGAAGGAAAGAGCTTAGAAAGTCGTCAATTCTTTATTTTTTTTAATTTCAGTACTCAAATATATTCATTAATTAATTTTACCCGCGTTTCAGCTTGGATATTCCGCGTTTTGTTTTGCTTATAAAACGAGATATTGAATAACTTTTGCACGACTAATTATACATATAAAACGAGATATTGAATAACTTTTGCACGACTAATTATACATATAAAACGAGATATTGAATAACTTTTGCACGACTAATTGTACTATCAAGCGAGATTGAAGGACTTGACTCAAATAAAACGAGATATTGATAATTTGAAATTTTTAGTAGTTTAAGTCAAGTCCTTCAACTTTACTTGATATATGTATATTACATATGAAAAAATTTAAAGCTATTTAATATCTTGTTTTATAACTCAAAATTTTATCTAAATTTTTTTCGAGTCATGACAAATTTATAAAATTATGATTTGAGTTGAGATTTTTCACATCAAGTGGGCCTTTTCTCACTCGAATATGTGCGAGTAGTGCTTACTTTTATTGTGAAATATTTATTTTTTAAAATTAGTTATCATTTTAAAATAAAATTATTTTAAAAAATATTAAGTAATATTATTATATTATTTAATATATTATTGTATTTAAAATAAATTTATTAATGATTTTAATATACTTTTTTTATATAGTTCAGGCAATTTTTTAGTTCGTGTTCGAGATTTATTGTTTTCACTCTCAATAGTGTTGTCTCTAAAATTCGGACTTGAGTTCTCTAAAACTTAATATCGTACAATTAACTACAATTTAAGGCAATTTCACTCCACTATACCTTTTACATTACTTATTTATTAAAATATCTCCTCTAAAAATTATTTAGTAAAATACTCTCATTTCAGACGCATAAGACAACAACACTTCACCATATTAGATATTTTTATATATTTTTATTTTGTATAAGAAAATCGTTAAAAAACTGTTTGTCATTTTATGACATAGGCGTTGTTTGCCCCACGGTTGCACCATTCTTTCCCTTTGCCACCTATTTTTATATATTTTTATTTTAATGCTGAAAATTGTCGAAAAAATTAAATAAAATTATTTTTATCTATAATAAGAAATCTTTAAATTAAAAACAATTAAAAGGTTTAGGGAAATTAAATACATTATAAGTCTAATAAAACATACGACTAATTAAGTCTTCAAAGCTTATGCAACTTCATCAAATTAAAATACATGACAACTTCATTAATGATAAGTATATACCGAAAATGTAAGAAACATGATAAATATAATTTTGTCCTATTAGTAATAATCAATATGATTACCTATCAAAAAACCTAGTTTTTTTTAAGCCAAAATATTAGTTTTCTCTTAAAATAGCTGCCGCCTATTATTCTTTTTTATTTTTGGGTTAGCCGATGATCGGAAATTATTTAGATGTTGATTGTCGACTGCCGGTATTCGTTATTTCTCTTGCTTTTATTTGTTATGTTTTTTATTTTTTAAATTTTATATATTTTAATAAGAATCTTTGCTCTTGTGACACTCTTTTTCTATGTGTTTGTGACACATTTTTTTATTTTTGTGGTTTCGTTTCATCTGTCGTTTTGACATGATTTTAGCATACCTTAGTGTTCATTTGATGCTCACGCAGAGATCTTCACGACGCTAGTTTCTGATTATGATTCTGTCGGTGGTCATAGAAAGATAGATTCCCACTCGGATGATGGTTGTTTGCCGATGTAATCAGTCATGGGTAGCAGAGCAATCTGCCTAATAGTTTGGCTCACTCACCACTCCTTTTTTCATCCAGTAATGTGTCTCGTTTGAATAGAGACAAAGAGATTCAGGAAGGCTTCTGAATTTTGACAGTATGCAAATCTCTATGGGAAATATTTACTTTTCTTTGCACTTTTAGATTTTTGTATGAGATTTTAGTGGACTAGTCCCCATTATTCTCCCTTCTATATGCATTGTATTTGTAATATCTTTTATAGTTTTTTCAATAAAATTTGATTGCCATTCTCAAAAATATATATATGATTACCTACCATTTAATCCGACTTTTATTATCCAGTTTGCAAGAAAATCTTATTGGGGTGTCAAATCAATAATTTTACTAATTTTTATCTTTGTTTGTAATTATCACGTGAAAAGTTGACGTTAAAATGGATGAAATTTTTAATTGATGGGTTGATTTGTCCATTTTTAAGTAGAGGGACTAAAATGTAATTCGGGATATAATACAGGAACTGACATTGTACTTTTACCCAATTGTCACAAGTCACGACAAACTCCAACGGATGGACGCTTCTGAATTGTCGCCCTTGCACGAAATGCGGTCGAGGAAACTAAGGGACACCGTGTAAACGCCGATTGACGAGGTACGTCTCTCCGCGTATCGATACCCCTCGTTAGAGCAGAGTTTCAGTGAGGCTTTGGTGTACCGGTACGCTCGGGGCGTACCGGTACCCACTGTTGCATTGCCTAGAAAGGCTTTACGTACCGGTACGCTAGAGTGGGCGTATCGGTACGGGGCAATCCTAGTACCGATATAGGGTACCGGTACGGAACGTAGTGTATCAGTACGGGGCAAGGGCCAAATTCTTTCAAAGCTAAATGGTGTATCGATACTCATCATGGAGTATCGATACTTAGAGGGGAGTACCGATACTCACCTTAGAGTATCGATACTCATTGGGCAATCTGCCCAAGTTTTTACGTTTTGAGTTCGAGGTTTTTATAAATTGTGATAATGGTTCTAATGGGTCCCTTATGATATGAAATGACTGGTAAAATTGAGAATGTATGTTCCTCTTTGCTTATATGGATTAAATGGTTAGTTGAGTATTAAAATGAAAGTAAATTGCTTGGTAAGTGCATTTTAGGGATCCTTGGTGGATCATTTGTGGTCGTGCCCGGTAAGGGCACTTGTTTGGTTATGAGTCATTGTTTGATGGGATCTGGATACCCAGTGAGTGAGTGTTGCAACACATGAAGGCCATCCGATGTGAGATTTCAGGTGATGAATTGAAGGTCATTCGATGTGAGATTTCGGGTTATGATATTTGCTCGATACGAGATTTCGAGCCCCGTTCGATGTGAGATTCTGAGAGAAGACTCGATGTGAGATTCTGAGTATACCGCTCGATACGAGATTCCGAGCAGCTCGATGTGAGATTCAGAGCATGGGTGGGTCTCCAGTGTTGGGTAACATTGGGCCTCACTATTGGTTTATTTACTTTTATGTTGTTGTTGTTGTTGATGTGTTGTTTGTTTATAGCATGTGTTTAGGCGGTTATGGTAGCGTCAATGCTTTATCCTATCTTGACATCACATTTCATAGCATGCTTTTAATTATGATTCACCTGAAGCATAGTCGAGTGATTGTGTATCCACTGAGCTTTGTTAGCTCAACGTTCGGAATCGTTGTTTCCGTTTACAGGTTGATAGATAGTTCGAGCGTAGCAGAGCACCATCAAAGCAATGATCCAGCATTGGTCTTTTGGTAGAGTACAAGTGCTTAGATGTAGTGGGCTATGTATTCGTACAACCCTACATATTTGTAACTCTATTTGATTTAACTTGTATTGGTCAACTATTTTATTACTGTATCTGGAGCTTCTTTAACTATTTTGAATGTTTTTAAGTAAGCATGGATTTTAATGCTTTGGTTATGACATGTTGGATGTTTGAGATTGGTTTTACTAGTTTTAAAAGTGAAAATTTTTATGGGAGTGGTTCGGGCTTGTGGCCCAATTACAGCATCCGGGTCGAGGGTGTTACATTTTGGTATCAGAGTATAGGTTTAGTTGGTTCTAGGCAGTCCCCGGGGGAGTCTAGTGTGGTAAATAGGTGTCTAGCGGATACATGCCCATAAGTCAAAGTCGTACTTAGATTAAGCTGGATTTTCGATGGTGTACTCAAGATGGTTGGTTGCGCAGAGTTGAACCATGCCAATGAGAGCTAGGAACGTGGGAGAAAGTTTGGGTTCCCGGGGTAGAAGCTCTGATGAAGACTACGTGCCGGATGTGGAGGAGTCCGATATAAGAGCTAGTCATGAAGCCAACTATTTCTCCCACTTGCACAGAGCTCTAGACCAGATTGTGAGGGCGATTCTGAGGCATTCATCTACCCCTCGGGAAGCACCGATTGAGAGGGTGCTTAGGCAGGGTGCCACAAATTTTCTTAGGTCGGGACAAGACAACCCGGTGAAAGCAGACCAATGGCTTTGAGACACCCGTTGGATTATGAGACAGATGAGGTTGCAGTCCGAAGATAAGTTATCTTGTGTGTTATCTTTGCTCAAGAGAAACGTGAGATAATGGTGGAAAACCGTAGAGCTGGAATGGCACCCTAGCCGACCTTCTTGGGATGACTTTCTTGATGAGTTCGAGAAGAAGTATGTGGGTGAGGCTCACGTTGACAGGTTGAGAGACCAGTTTACCCACCTTGTGCAAGGGAACCGCGCCGTCTTTGAGTATGAACAAGAATTTCTGCATCTAAGCAGGTATGCGCCGGAGCTTGTGGCCACCGAGAAAATGAGGTGCAAGAGGTTCATAAAAGGGTTAAGGAATGAGATACAAACCTATTTGACAGCTGCCCCACCCAAGGTATTTTAAGAGTTGACTGTTAGTGCAAAGTCTCTTGAGCAAGTGTAAGGTCTAACATATGGTTCTGCTAGTGGACAATGGGGTCCTAGTGGGAGGTCCCATAATTTCTCTAGCAGCTCACAGTCTCACTCGATGAGGGATAGAAACCGATGGAATTAGGGAAGAGAAACTTTGAATCAGAGTATGAGGTCAGATCGTAGATCAGAATCTGCCGACCGTATGAGGCCTACGTCATCTTCGTCTATGATGGGCCCAGATAGTTCTCAGGGGAGTGCGGACGCACCATCTTGTAATCAGTGCGGGCGTAGGCACCAATGAGAGTGTTGGGGTGCAAACCGAGCTTGCTTTGAGTGTGGGTCTCAGGACCACCCTGTGAAAGATTGCCCCGCTGTTACCACAGCCATTCCGCTTCAAGCACCGAGGGTTTCTTATCCGGCTCAGAGGGGCCGAGGGTTCTCTAGGGGAGGGCCAAGCCAGGCGATCGACCATCAGAGCAGATGCACATTTCAGTCTACGACGAGGGCACCGGCGAGGAAGCATGCAATTAGAGCTCAAGAGGATTGCGAGCCCACTGATGTGATTGCAGGTACCTTCTTCCTTGTTTTCTGTTCCCATTGTTGCATTAGTGGATTCGGGGTCTACCCACTCCTATATCCGTAGTGGGATATCTCAGTATTAGGGCATACCGGCTGAAGACCTAGAGATAGGAGTTTGTGTGTCTAGTCTATTAGGGTTAGACGTGTTAGTAGACAAGGTGTACCGGATGTGTCCTATCGAAGTTCAAGGTTCGATCTTCCCAGTGGATCTTATGGTTTTGTCGTTCCAAGAGTTTGATGCAATCCTGGGTATGGATTGGCTTGTTGAGCACGACGCTAGTTTGGGTTGTGGGAAAAAGAGCTTGAAGCTCCGTGTGGCGGATGGATCTAAGTTAATAGTTAGAGGAGAGAGACACCCTTGCATCCCCAACGTAGTATCAGCTTTAGCAGCACAGAGATTAATACAACAAGGATGTGAGGCTTTTATGACTCTCGTGGTGGATACAAGAGCCGAGAGTCCGACCATTGAGAGCCTCAGGACTGTTTGTGAATTTGTGGATGTCTTCTCGGAGGAGCTACCTGGATTACCACCAGATCGTAAGCTTGAGTTTCGAATTGAGGTAATGCCCGGTACAGCACCGGTGTCCATCCCCCCTTATCGGATGGCACCAACAGAAATGAGGGAGTTGAAAAAGCAAATTTAGGAATTGCTAGAGAAAGGTTTCATCCGACCAAGTGTTTCTCCTTGGGGTACTTCGGTCTTGTTTGTTAAGAAGACGAACGGTTCAATGAGAATGTGCATTGACTATCGACAGTTAAATAAGGTAACGGTGAAGAATCGTTATCCTCTTCCCATAATAGATGATTTGTTTGACCAGTTGCGAGGTGCCCGAGTCTTCTCGAATATAGATTTGAGATCGGGGTACTATCAGTTGAAAGTGGTGGAAGAAGATGTCCAGAAGACCGCTTTCAGGATGCGGTATGGACACTATGAGTTCTTGGTGATGCCTTTTAGGCTCACTAACGCTCCAGCAGCATTTATGGATTTGATGAACAGAATATTCTAGCCTTATTTGGATCAGTTTGTGGTGGTGTTGAACGACTACCACCTGCGGGTAGTTCTTCAGACGTTGAGAGATAGATACCTCTATGTAAAGTTCAGTAAATGCAAGTTTTGGCTTTCCGAAGTGGCGTTTTAGGCCACATCATGGCGGCGGATGAGATCCGCGTTGACCCTTAGAAGATCCAAGCAATAGTAGAGTGGAAACCACCAGGGAATGTCTCAGAGGTCCACAACTTTCTTGGACTGGTGGGATATTATCGACGGTTTGTTAAGGGTTTTTCAATCTTAGCTGTCTCGCTGACCAAGTTGCTTCAGAAGGGAGTGTCATTTGTATGGAATGAGAAAAGACAATAGTGTTTTGAGTATTTGAATGCCTACCTTACCGAGGCTCTGGTTCTAACGCAACCCAAACCAGGAAAATATTATGTAGTGTTTAGTGATGCGTCCTTGAATGAACTTGGTTGTGTTCTTATGCAAGAGGGTAAAGTGGTTACATACGCCTCGAGGCAACTTAAACCTCATGAACAGAATTACCCTACCCATGATTTGGAGCTGGCCGCGGTGATCTTTGCTTTGAAGATTTGGAGACACTATATCTACGGGGAGAAGTGTTACATCTATACGGATCATAAGAGTTTAAAGTATCTTCTCACGCAGAAAGAGTTGAATTTGAGGCAACGTCAGTGGATCGAGTTGCTAAAGGATTACGACTATGTTATTGAGTACTATCCGGGCAAGGCAAATGTAGTGGCAGATGCCTTGAGTCGTAAGTCGATGTCTGATTTGAGAGTTATGTTTGCCCGATTGAGAATGACCGAGGATGGTGGGCTTTTAGCTGAGCTCATGATTGAGTCCACGTTGGTACAAGAAATAAGAATGAGTCAAACCCTGGATGAAGATTTAGTGGCTCAAATTGAGGCATTTCAGAGAGGCGATACCTCAGATTTTGAAGTACGAAATGGTGGGTACTTGTACTTCAGGGGTAGGTTGTGTGTTTCGGCCTTAGAAGATTTGAGGGATCGTATTTTGCGGGAGGCACACCGTAGTCCTTTCACCATGCATCCGAGAAGTAACAATATGTACCAAGATCTTCGACCTTATTATTGGTGGTTGTGTATGAAGATGGATGTTTCTGAGTTTGTGGCGAGATGCTTAGCTTGCCAACAAGTGAAGGCATAACATCAAGTTCCATCAGGGTTACTACAGCTGATTCAAATTTCACAATGGAAGTGGGATCATGTCACCATGAATTTTGTTACGAGATTGCCGATGACTCAAAGGAAGCATGATGCGATATGGGTAATAGTGGATCGTTTGACCAAGTCTGCTCATTTCCTGCCTGTGCATATGGATTTCACCTTGGAGTGGTTAGCTCAATTGTACATCAAGGAGATAGTGAGGTTGCATGGAGTGCCATCTTCGATCATATCGGATAGGGATCCACAGCAAGGTTGTGGAAGAAGATTCATAGTGCCTTAGACACCAAGCTACATTTTAGTACGGCTTTTCATCCTCAATCGATGGCCAGTCTGAGCGGGTTATTCAGATTTTCGAGGACATGCTTCGGTGTTGTGCCATAGATTTTGAAGGAAGTTGGGAACAACAGCTATCGTTGGTTGAGTTCGCGTACAATAACAATTATCAATCAAGCATCATGATGGCCCATTTCGAAGCCTTGTATGGGCGTAGATGTAGAAAACCCCTATGTTGGAATTAACTTAATGAAATGAGGATTATGGGATCAGATTTGGTTAGACAAACCGAAGAGAAGGTTCGAATCATTAACGAAAGATTGCAAGCGGCCTTTGATTGACAAAAGGCTTACGCGGATAGGAAGCGCAAACATATCGAGTATGTGGTTGTGAAAAAGTGTTCTTGAATGTATCACCATGAAAGGGGATAATCCATTTTGGGCCGAAAGGCAAGTTGAGCCCGAGGTATATTGGACCATACGAGGTGATCGAGAGGATCGGATCGGTAGCATATCAGCTAGCTTTACCTCTGGAGTTAGTACGTATCCACGATGTTTTCCATGTATCCATGTTGAAACGCTACCGTTCAGATCCTTTGCATGTTTTATCGCTCGAAGAGGTGGAGGTTGACACAGATTTGACATATGAAGAAGAGCCAGTGAGAGTGCTTGATAGGGGGTTAAAGAGCTTCGTAACAAGTGTATACCTCTCGTAAAGATGTTGTGGAGAAACCATTAAGTTGAAGAGGCAACTTGGGAGGTCGAGGTTGAGATGAGAGAGCTCTACCCGCATCTTTTTCCACCAGGTAAATTTTGAAGACGAAATTTTCTTTAAAAAGGGAAAAGTTGTAACGACCCAGGTTTTAGGAACCCAAGCGTCGGGCTAACTCGAGGTATGGGCCTTGCGTTTGGGTCATGTTGTTGGGCCTAAAACCTTGGTGGGCTGGTTTTGGTTTTGGGCTTGAGTTATAGGGTTTTTGAGATGGACTTTGTGGTAATTTCATAATTGAAGAAAATGATGAGAGATGAGGAATTATGGGCTGCAAGCTTTGTAAGATTGATGAAGTCATTTTGTCCCCAAAAGCTCTTCCCGCCATCTTCATCTTCTCTCCTCTAGGAGTTTGAAGGAAAAACTCTACCTTTGTTAGTTTTGTGTTGAAATCTCGGATTGGGGTAGAAGGGAAAGTTGCTAAGTGTTCAAGGATCTACAACCCAAGGTAAGTTTTGCTTGAAATGGTAGAGAAAGGGGTTTTGGTGGGGGGTTTGGAGTGAGAACGAGAATGGTGTTTTTTAATCCCATTTCTTGTTGTTAAATCGCTTTTAAGCTCTTTTAATATCCAAACCATGTTGTAACTCATTTACAACACTTCCTTGAAGTTAAGGAGGTTGGGGATTGTTCAAAGTCTCAAGGGAAAAAGAAAGCTTGAAGTGAAAGGTTGAGGGCTTTTCTCAATTGTAAGTCGAGGAATGTTTTGGGACTTAACCATGGTGGTTGAGGGAGGGTTTGGCATAATCCTGAGCTCCAGGTTTCAAAATTGGGGCTCGAGTACCGCTACGGGGTGGTTGCGTATCGGTACTCCTTCGTAACTCAGGGGTCGAATTGTGAGGGGCATACCGGTATGCCTCTTCGCGTATCGATACCCCTCGTTAGAGAAGAGTTCTAGTGAGGCTTTGGTGTACCGGTACGCTCGGGCCGTATCGGTACCCACTGTTGCATTGCCTAAAAAGGCTTTGCATACCAGTACGCTAGAGTAGACGTATCAGTACGGGTAAGGATCGGTATGGGGCGATCCCAGTACCGATATAGGGTACCGGTACGGAACGTAGCGTATCGGTACGGGGCAAGGGCCAAATTTTTTCGAAGCTAAATGGTGTATCTATACTCATCATGGAGTATCGATACCTAGAGGGGAGTACCGATACTCACCTTAGAGTATCAATACTAGCTTGGGAATCTGCCCAAGTTTTTACGTTTTGAGTTCGGGGGTTTTATAAATTGTGATAATGGTTCTAATGGGTCCCTTATGATATGAAATGACTGGTAAAATCGAGAATGTATGTTCCTCTTTGCTTATATGGATTAAATGGTTAGTTGAGTATTGAAATGAAAGTAAATTGCTTGGTAAGCGAGTTTTAGGGATCCTTGGTGGATCATTTGTGGTCGTGCCAGGTAAGGGCACTTGTTTGGTTATGAGTCTTTGTTTGATGGGATCCGGATACCCAGTGAGTGAATGTTGCAACACATGAAGGCCATCCGATGTGAGATTCCGGGTGATGATATTTGCTCGATGCGAGATTCCGGGCCCCGCTCGATGTGAGCTTTCGAGCGAAGACTTGATGTGAGATTCCGAGTATACCGCTCGATGCAAGATTCCGAGCAGCTCGATGTGAGATTCCGAGCATGGGTGGGTCTTCTAGTGTCGGGTGACATTGGGCCTCACTCTTGGTTTGTTTACTTTTATGTTGTTGTTGTTGAGGTGTTGTTTGTTTATATGATGTGTTTAGGCGGTTATGGTAGCGCCAGTGCTTTATCCTATATTGACATCACATTTCGTAGCATGCTCTTAATTATGATTCACCTGAAGCATGGTCAAGTGGTTGTGTATCCATTGAGCTTTGTTAGCTCAGCATTCGAAATCGTTGTTTCCGTTCGCAGGTTGATAGATAGTTTGAGCGTAGCGGAGCACCATCGTAGCGAGGATCCATCATTGGTCTTTTGGTAGAGTACAAGTACTTAGATGTAGTGGGCTATGTATCCGTACGACCCTACGTATTTGCAACTCTATTTGATTTAACTTGTATTGGTAAAATATTTTATTACTGTATCTGGAGCTCCTTTAACTATTTTGAATGTTTTTAAGTAAGCATGGATTTTAATGCTTTGGTTATGACGTGTTGGATGTTTGAGTTTGGTTTTACTAGTTTTAAAAGTGAAATTTTTTATGGGAGTGGTTCGGGCTTGTGGCCCTATTGCAGCATCCGGGTCGAGGGTGTTACACTATTTTTGCCAAACACCCATTGCCGATAACCGATAGTAGATGTGTCGGTCGGCACAATCATCGTCGATTACCGGCGATGGGTAGTTGAAGAATGGTCGTGGTGGATATGGTGAACGGTGAAGAAATTGGCTGGGTAAGTTAGGGATTTCGAATTTGGGGTCATTTTGTGAGTTTTGGAAAATTTAGGATTTTTTAAATTAAATTAAAAAATAAATTAACTTTAAAAAGAAATAAAATAAAAAATTATTTTAAAAAAAGTAATGATAGTTAACCGTTGGATACTTAAAATAACCGAAATAAAATTTTAAATTTTTATTTAGAGCGAAAAATAGTTTAGACACCAAAAGTGAGCTACATGTATAATTTGGTCACCTATTTATCTATTAAGCCAAATAAAAAAACGTCAGCGACGGGGCGATAGTCAAGTATAAAATTGAAAAGTAGACGGAAAAAGAAAGAGAGACAAATTCAATTCGAGAGCTTTTCTCTTGTTTTTTTTTTCCTGGTAATGGTCGTTGGAACAGTGCGAAATTACATGTGAACTAGTTTGGCATTTCTATTTCCCAACTCAGTCGGATGTTTTTGTTTGCCGACGTGTTTCAATGAATGCTTTGATTGCTTGTTTTGGTTGGTCAACCCCCTCTCCCCACTCTTCGGCTCTCTCTATTTTAACCCTCTTTCCACTCTATCCTTTTTCTATATATACTGCCTCATTCCCCATTTTTTTTCCCATTGTCTTCTTCTTCCTTTTGTTGAGAGAGCTGGAGTGTGTGTTCTTTCTCTTTTTGGGTTTCGTTTTCTTGGTTCGTCACTGTTCCGGCGCCTGGTTAGTTTCCTTTTCCTCTTACTTTCTCTGGGTTTTGTGTTTTTTTAGTTGTTTGCCGAATCAGTAATTTTGTATTTCATCATGTGTACGTGATGGGTTCAAGGTTTACGGTTTGTTCTTTAAATCTTTCATCTTTAGCTGGGTTGGGTGGCTCTTATAATTTTGTTCAAATGCAAGATTGCATCTTTAGTGTCAAATTTTTACCCCCCAAAAAAATTACTACTAGTTAGCTAGCAGGAGAAGGGAACCCAACCCAAGAGTAACAAAATGTTGACTAAATTTTTGATGTTATGTTGGGTTCTGCAGAACAACGTTTGTGTTTCATACGGGTTGGAGCTTTTGGAATTTGTTGGTTTTTGGAGCAATGGCTGCTTCCCCCGCAAATGTTATTTATTTGTCTACTATTCTGGGGTGTGAGGCGGCCCTTCCTGTTCACAAATGCGATTGGAAATGTCAAAATGAACATGTTTGTGGCAACATGTATCGCTGCAAACTGACAGGAATCACACACATCTGTGACAAGAACTGTAACCAGAGAATTTTGTATGATAACCATAGTTCGCTTTGTCGAGCAAGCGGCCAGGTCTTTCCACTTTCCCAAGCCGAGGAACAGGCGATCAGAGGCATCAGGAGGAAGCTTGATGCTGACAGTTCCCCACCCTCTGATAGCTGTGGTTTGAAGCGGAGACGCAATGCGCAGATTCGTCCTTCTCCCTTCGAGAAATCTTTCTCGGCTGTTAGTCCCATCTGCAGCCAAGTTGGAGATGGCATGGAATTGAGCTAGATTATATTCGAATTTAGATCACATATATAGATCTTATTATTAACCTTAAGGAATCATTTATCTTGTTTCACTTGTCTTTCTGTTGGAACTTATTCCATTGGACAAATATGGAAAATGGATATAAACTTAATGATGGTAGATACCCTGGTGTCTACAAGCCTGTCGGAAAAACACTTTTATTTCTTATCTTCACTTATGCTATGTAGCCACTTTCCTAGCCTCATTACTATAATCAAATTTTAAGTTTTTTTGCCCCCGAACTGTTCTACTCAGATTTATCGACTTTGATAGCTGCAGGGTGCTTTAGGTCCTTTATAAGAGCTTAATTATAATGATTTTCATCTATCTGTTCCTTGGTTATTCATGTTAATTGTTAATTTTGAGCATTCTTTAATTACTTTTCGAACTTTGATAGTTGTGGATGTATGGTGCATATTCGTTTGTTAACTTTGCGGTTTGCCGTTATATTTTCTCGTGATCATATAACTTGTGTTACTTATTCATTTGACCAGTGAATGCAGATTGAAGAGGACTAACGTGGCTATTGTTGTCATGTGTTTATCATATTCTAACTCATTCTTTTATATTTTTTTTTCATGTTAATTTGTTATATAAGATCCTGAAGTATTTGTTGCTTTTGCAGGGTTGAAAGTGTGAAATTCAGGAGAGTTTGAATATGGTTTTGTGATAGATAATGAATGAAATTTTCATTTCTAGGCTTTGTGGATTGGAATCTTCCGACTTTTCTTATTTTAATCATTCTTCTGCTGGTAAATATATCATTGGTTGTGTTGGATATCAAAACCATGCCTATTACTGCCGATGAATTAGATTGCATGTTATGTTTGCGGCTTGCTTCTGAACGGATTTCCCCCATAGGATGCAAAAGGGTTCGACATTATTCGAGTCTCACATGACATAGGCATTTTCAGACAAGTAGAAGCTGAAGGTAGAGTTCTACACGTCCATGTGTAAAGGACAATGAAGAACTGTTTCATGCTAATGTTTATCAAATGTCATGCTTTTGCAGCTTTGATGAGGTGAAGAAACCAGAGTGGTATCTTCTGCTTGGCTGCTGGTGTACGTGTTGTGTCAACGCTGCAATCTTTCCTGATAAAAATAAACAATGTTGAGGTCTGGAGCTGGCTCGCCGAACTAAAATGTAGCTTTTGGTATGGTGATCGTTGATCAATCATCTTTCTGCTTACTTGCTTGGTTAAGCTAGTTGCTGTGATCTTTAAACCGAACATGAAATAACATTATTGTTTAGTTGCTCAAAAGCTTTGTTCTGAACCAATGAAGAAGTAAGAGATGACCATTTGTAGTCTCTGCTGTCGATTGTGTAGCTCGGTTGTAAGAACCCCATATTCCTCTGCCGTCGATTGTGTAGCTCGGTTGTAAGAATCCCATATTCCTCTGCCGTCGATCATGTAGCTCGGTTGTAAGACCCCATATTCCTATGCTGTCTAGAATTGCAAAAGAATCACTAGGATTAAGTTGGTATAACAACAGGGTTTATGTAATTGATTCTCACAATAATGCTATTCCCGTTTTTCATTGAAGATCTTTATGGAATGCTTAGGCCTCGTAATAGGTTTAAGTTTGTTGTATTTTGTGTTTTTCCCTGTAAATATAGCTTTAGCATAAATTAATAGGATTGATGTCAAAATAAGTGCACAAACTATCATATTATTTCTTTTTAAGAGCCTAAATTATTTTTTGTCTCTTTGAAGTGCTCAAACTATTATGTTTTTCCCTTTTAGGTGCCTAAACTTTTTTTACTCTTTTTAGGTGCCCAAACTATCATTTTTTGCCCCTTTTAAGGTCAAACTAAAAGTAGAAAAATGATAGCTTGGACACTTAAAAGGGAAAAACGAGCTAATTTGGGCACCTAAAAAGAGCAAAAATAATTTAAGAATGAGAATTAAGCCAATTCAATAAGTTAATGTATTGAAATTTTACAATGAATACTTACCATGACAGTAATAGTTTTTTTTTGTTTTAAACTAGTAAAAGTTTTTCTTTTTGGTTTAGTATACAAATCGGTACTTGAGCTTGACAACTTTTCTCAAAATGGTACCAAAACTTTGAAAGAATTCCCAAATTGGCACCTAAACTTGCACCACCGAGCCAAACAAACTTTGTGTTAGTACTTAGTACCACCAAATTTTATGTGCAACTTATATTATATTACCACTATAAAATAAAATGTTTCCACAAGAATTCGAACTTAGAATTTATTATTATTCCACCAAAGTTAGCATTAAAAAAAAGACTATCCCTACATTCATTACGAATATTATAAATATAAAAATTCTATTAAACATGCTTAATCTGTTCTTACTTTGCTCAAGACAAGTGATTTTGTGGGGGACCAAAACCCGCATTTTTATGGTGTTGGGAGGAAATTTTGTTTTCAACTCAGGCGTATTCTCAAAGCCATGTTAAGTCAAATCCGTTGTCTGAAACACGAGCAGCCACCACTGTCTATAATTGGCAGCATATACAAGAGCATTATGAAATAAAACTACCAACATGGTAGAAAATACTAGTATGTTTTACATTTTGTTGTCCGTTTGTATTCAGGAACTGCCAAAGATGCTTTGCCTGCAAGTTGAAACCAAAAGCATCATGATATAAAACTAGAAAGAAAGGAAAAAAAACCACTTTTGTCATAAAAAGGAGAGCAATTTCTGCTCTTTCTAATGCTACCTCAAGCAAACTAAATGAATACAGTATTACCATCCACCACTGTGTAATTTGGCAGCATATACAAGAGCCTTTTGAACATTGATTTGTCTTCTCATTTTTTGGACTTGGGTTTCTTTGAAATGGCCGTCTTCTTTCTTGCTTTCTTGGTTGGCTGTGACTTCCCTCTAACTGTTTTACCTCTCTTCCGAGACGCCATCTACACCAACACGTCCCTTATTATAAACACATAGAGATGCTTGCAATAAGGCATTAAAATCAGGAATTTCGTTTTTCTTGTGTTCAATTTAACAAAGATTAACGTTAGTTAAGGTTGTTTGAATGCATACAGATGTTTTCTCAGCTCTTCCTTTGGATTTCCCATTCATTTGCCCATCAATCTACTCATTTTGATCAGCTTGACGAGGAATTGCCTTTGGCATCTTCTCAGCTTCATCTTCAGAATCAAATGAGAAGCCCTCTAGTGTACCTATTAATGCCAGATCATCGAATATCAAGAAAGGAGAAAATTCTTCATGGAAGTATATCAAAATATGAACCATGAGCTATATTACATTGAAGCATTGGTCGCTCCCCAACCCACCATCTCTTTTCTTCTCAGCAGAAATGAATAACTAAAAACAAAAAATAAACAGCCAAAATAAAAGTACCTTCCACCATTGTTTCTGCTTCATAAACATTGGATTGTGGCTTCAGCTGAATGAAGTCATTCATGATCGCCTCTCCCTGAGAACAGATTACAATTCAGGGGAGCAATAAAGAAACTTAGCAGCAACATTCAGGAAAATAACAAGCCTCTGATTGATCAAAGCAATAACGAAGTTAAGTTCTAGGACAAACCTTAGCCTCAGTCTGACCGAAGCTAACCCGTACAACAAAAACAACATCAATACAATCACAAATGTCCGCAGAGAAAATGCCAGACAGAATTTACGCACAATGCAAAATGTTCTGGAAGGCACTATTGTTGTTTTGTATATCGTTCCTGAAAAATAAGTTATTTAAAACCAGTTATGAGAGATTAAGAAAGATAACGTGTTCAAACTAGAACAGGAGTAAGGCCAAGATTTAATTAGAAAAAAAAGTACAAACAGATATAGTTTAACAGAAAATTGAGTAACTTGATGAATCTGAGTGCAGAACATGTCCAAGTATATAGGCATATATCTATGTCAGCATGTATTCTTTTACCCTTGTAGTGTCAGTAACTCGCCAACGATTTAGAGATGATAATGACAAGTTCAAACATAAAATAAACAGATATACCATCTGGACCTAAGAAAAGCAGTGAAACAACACATGCCTTTTAAGTCTAAGAACATCTCATGATTTTCAGGCCTAGAACCAGAAACTACAATTCGACCAACAGCCCCCATATAACCACTCAAATCTATGGAATCCCCTTCGCACTCAACAAGTGCCTGCACAAGCCACAAAACTTCTTGTTAATCACTGGTTCCTTTTCACTGTAGACATGCAATCACAAGGCCAAAATTTACTAAGTTAATTCTATAATATTTAAGATCCCTGTAACACAATATATTATGTTTATTTGAGGCTTCCACTTTTGCAGACATATAAATAAAAAATCAAACCAAACTAGAGAGTTTTAGATTTTGAATTAAAATAAAAAGCATGAAACTAAATCCGTAAAAGTCCACAACTAGAGAGACCAAATATACTAGTTAAGATTAGTTTCTAGGTTCTAGGTTGTTTGCAGAGCTTTAGTGACTAAGAAGTAACTATATTGTTAATTTTAGATTATTTTTTATTATACACTCCTAGGCATCATCAATATAATCCTTCTTGAAACTTGCAGCCAATTCACTAGGGAAGTTAGTTGTAAATAAGCCATAACTATGAAAATATATATCCTACCTTTGAGCGTTGAACTTTCTCAGACAGCACCAAAGGCAACCTTGAAGTGGAAACCTACATATTATAAATTTTGAAGAATTCAGCGAATCAGAGGCTGAGATGATAAACGAAAACATCACGGTAGCTATCAACATTCTTACATGAGGTTCAATGTGCTTTTCTGATGCCACCTCCTCGGCAGTTTCCACATTACCATCATTTTCTGTAACAGAATCAAACATTGCATGTGAAGCAACTTTGGTAGCTTTATTACATAAATGGCCTTTGCATCAGCAATATGAATGTTTTAAGCTAGCCAAACCCAACAGAACTTAAAATCAAATTTTACAATACAAATCCAGTATCATACCTGTGACCTTTGCAACATCTTTCACATTCTTCACCTTTGTGGGAGTCTGACCCCCAGTTTTTACCCTCTTTTTTGGAGATATTCCTTTAGAAGTCTTCTTTCGTGGAGACTTTTCGCCTCTGCCAGTCAGAACTAGATCACTGGTCTCACCACTTTCTTGAGATAAAGACCCTTTCTCCTTCCTTTTAAGAGAAGACTCAGAATCTGATGATGACGTCCAAATTGAATGATTTGCTGTCTGTTCAACACCCCGCTACTTTCATCAGCACACCGATATTAACAGTAGCCCTCCAATCAATCAGAGTAATACCAGATTGGTTATCTTATTATGGTATATGTCTCAAACATATGAACATTTACATTATAAAGCTTCTATCAACCTGTTATATGAATGAAAATGGTTTTGTTCTATCATAAAATGATTCTTTCCCAAAGCAAAAATGACTTTATTTTCATAACTTCAAAAACGGTATCTAAAATCATTTTTTGAGTTTGATGACATTTTCGACAGACCATGACATGCTATTATAAAGGCGAAGCCTGAATTAGGTAATGCTAAGGCAAGGCAATGTGAGATCTTACATGAGACCCCAAGCCTTTCTCGGACGTTTCTTCCACAGAAACCTTTCCATCCTTCTCACTCCCTGGGCCTGTATCATTGCTAAAAGTTCATACACAAGTTGTAAATAACAAAGTCAAGTACAAAGAAAGGGCTCAGAAATCAGAAGCTAATATATTATACATCTTTCACAATTCATTTAAGCATCATTTCAGTTATTTGGAAACAGCCCTAACATTCAGAGGGAGTATTACTCCTTTTTACCTTGGTGTTTTTTGAAGACATGGGTTTTATTCCTTTTCGAAGGTGTTTGATCTGCTTTATCGTTGTTTATATTGTTCTTTCCCAATGTTGATGATCTGAGTAGAACGGTGTCTTCATCATCAGTATTATCCTCCCTAACCGGGCTACCATTCGGCAAAGAATCGGAATCCGAAGATAATACCAAATTAGAAGTTGGTGCCTGAAAGCAAAGTTAATTCTCGCAAATCAATAAGGAAACAAAAAAAAAATAGAAAGCGAAAATCTGATTAACCCTTAAACTTGTAGCCATAAAAGAATAATATGGAAAATATATACTATAGTGCAGACTGCAGAGTGTCAAACGAGAATCTCTCAAATAAAGCAATTTAGAAGCTAAACAAAGCAGGGTAAACATACCCGGAAAGAGCGCAGCCAATCTGGAGAATCTCCTGGTGGATCTGTTCATTCCGCACCAGTAAATCTTCCCTGGTATTGGATAATACAAATTATGACTTGAGCAGCACTTCTAAGCTGCGAAAACAATAAACGAAATCCAAAGAAAATGTTAAGAGGGAAACCCTAAAACCCTAAAGGCGAGAAATGTATGCATTTGGGCGGCAAAGTCAAATTAAGTGTAATGCAACGGTGGCGGATGTAGAATAGATGAATAGCAAAGGGAAATGGAATGCAGTAAGTTCAGGCCCAATGCCCTAAAGAATCAGGGAATGCTAGTTTGGGCTGAGCAATATCATTGGGCTTGCTGTCCGATGGAGGGTTTTTAATTTACTCACCAGTACCGACTCATTGATCGAATAAAATTTAGATAATTCAATTTTATTTTCAATAAAGCTTGATCTTTGGAATTTAAATTCGACCAATCGATCGAATATCGAGGTTATAGAAAAAAAAACGTAAAGTAACGTTTATGACTAAAACTCGAGTTGTGGAAACTTGAAAATTGAAACCAAGAATAGTAAAGAAGCAAGCACATAAGTTAACCAAAGTAGATAGGTGTCAACATCGTTGCCTCCATTAACACAAGGGAGAACCGGAGAGGTAAGCTTTTTCACAAACTTGTGGTTCAAACTAAATGGTAGACATCGGCTAACAAGTTTCCCACACGCCAATATAAAATAGGGTAAACTACAACAAAGGTCACCCAATTATGGTCAAGGTTACATTTGGGTCACCCAATGATTAAAAGTTACATTTGGGTCACCCAATTATTAAATGTTACATTTGGGTCACTCAATTATGGATAAGGTTACATTTAGGTCACCCTTCATATTTAAAAAATATATATCAATTTGTGTATTAGATTAATTAATTATTTTAAATGAAGTACTCTAGTGTTAACGAGGGTATACAAGTGATTTGGAAGAAAAAAATGACTAAATTGATATACTTTTTCTAAATATGAAGGGTTACCCAAATGTAACCTTACCCATAATTAAGTGACCAAAATGTAACCTTTAATAATTGGGTGATCTAAATGTAACCTTACCCATAACTGAGTGATACAAATATAACTTTTAATAATTAGGTGACCCAAATATAATCTTATTCATAATTCAGTGACCTCCGTTGTAGTTTACTCTATAAGATATTATTACCGTATAAAGAGAGTATAACCCAAAGTCTTGTTCCTTTTTTTTTCTTTCAAAAAAGATAATAAATAGAGTTGGTAACTTCGGGCATTGAATGAATATTCGATTTAACCATCAAGATTAGGTGAGATAATAAGGATTTTTTTTTATCTTAATTTGTAATCGAACATATGGGGTAGATTTTTTTTTACAATGGAAACTGAATTTTTACTAAAAAAACTATGAAATATATCACAAATACAACCCATTCAGAAGAAAAGAATAATGGAGACTAGTCTACCAGAATCTCATACAAAAACTCAAATGTGCAAAAAAAAAAGTAAATGCTTTCATAGAGATTAGCATACTATCAAATTTCAGAAGCCTTCATGAATCTCATTGTCTCTATTCAAACGATACGTTTTACGGGATAAAAAAAGGAGTGGTGAACGAACCAAACTATCAGGCAGATTGCTCCGCTATCCAAGTCCAATTACATCGACAAACAACCATCAATCGAGTAGGAATCTATCTTTCTACGACTACCGACGGAATCATAATCAAAAATTAACGTCGTGAATATCTCTATATGAACATCAAATGACCGTAAAATATGCTGAAATCATGACAATATGATAGATGAAACGAACCCAACAAAAGCGTGTCACAAATGCAGAGAGAACGCATATTCTATGCTCAATTGGATATGGAGTAAATTTTTTAACAATTTTTATTTAGGTAAGAGAAAAAATAAGGTTGCTCCTACTAAGACAAAAATATAAGGTAATTTTAAAACTTATAGTTATTGTTTATTTTTATATAAATTAATAAAATATGAAAAACTAGTCATTGAACTCACTTTATAGATATGTCGAGAAATAAAAGGAGTATTCGATGTTAAGTTGCCTGGTCCACGGCAATTTGTAAATGTCGGTATGTCACCGATCCCTACATTTTCGCCAATCATTCATAATTGATGAAAGAAAAAAAATAGAAATCTTTCTATTTTTGATGTCTTTATTTATGTTATATACAAAAAAATAAAGTTTAGGGTTTAAGATTAAAATTTAGGAATAGAATTTAAGATTAAGATTTAGCGAACTAGGCGCAGAGTACATTTTTAAAGTTTAGGGCTTATGAATTAGGATTTAAAATATATGATTAAAGTTTAAATTTTTAATTTTATAGTATTGAGGCATAGAAAGAGTGTACGAAAAAATACAGAGTTTTTGTTCAAAGAAAAATGCGTAATATCATTTTACCACATAATCTTATTTTTCAATTGGCCTTTATACTACTTTTTTCCTAGTTTAATCCTTGTATTATCATTTTCTCTATCATTCTATTTTTTTGTCGTTACCGTTAAATTTTTTTGATCCAATCAGAAGATACCATATACAATAAAAGTTTAAAATTATATTAAAAAAACTCATAAAATCTAAAAAACTTCAAACTCGCAGAGTTTATGTTTTAAATTTACATTTTCTCTAATATTGTGATTATACTTAATTTAAAAAAATAAAAACAACCTATAAACTCATTGAAAATGTAAAAAAAAACATAGAGAAGTTGAAAATTTTCAGAAAATCTAAATATATATACGAGCTTTTTTAAAAAAATGGATTATTAAGAAATTTTTAGGATTTTTTGTTCTTATGAGCTTTTAAATTTGATTTATTACATGTGGTTGGGTCATGTCAATCTTTTAAAATTAACAATGGATAGACAAAATGATAATATAGAAGAAAACTAAAAAGAAATACGTGAAATAAATTGAATTTGTTTTTAAAAATAAATAATAATACTAAAATCAAAATATTTATTTTAAAATTTTGGATTTTTTAAATCTAAATGAATGAAAATAAACGACTAAAAGAGACGAAAAACTTTCCTAATGGAATGCTTTTAAACAACAGAAAAAGGAAAGGTCGAGGAGAAGAGAGGCCATCTTGTACAGTTGTCAAAAAGAAACCCCATTAGGTGGATTCTTTATGAAGTTTAGATATGGAAAGAGTGGTGAGAGACCATTAACCTGAAAACAACAGCTTGAATGCAATCAGAAACAAGAGTTCCGGTAGAGTGGTCAAAAATATTTAAATTATTTTATTTTTGTATGAGTATAAATTCCGACATTTACCTATTTAATTTAGAAAAGAATAAACAACATTATTAGTCACTAAACTAATTCCGCTTTTCTATTTTTGTCACCAAATTATTATTTTTGACAAAATCATCATTAAAATTACATTTCCCCTATTTTGGTCACTAACGATACTTTTTTTGTTTTAGTCACTAATCTATTGCTTCTTTCCTATTTTGGTCACCAATCTATTGCTTTTTTCCTATTTTGGTCACCGAACTATTGGTTTTCTGTGAGTTTTTTAATGATGAGTGGTCAAAATAGAAAAAAAATGTAACGTTAGTGACGGTTTTATTAAAATTACCAATTTAGTGACCAAAACAAAATAAATAGTTTAGTGATCAATGTCGTTATTTACTAAAAAACAAAGGAACACGGCAAACTCTTGTGGACAATGAAGGGATGGATGTACAATTCCGAGCCATGGCATCCAGAAACGTGCAAGACTGGACCATCCTTTTGCCTAGCTTTTCATTTTAGTCATAGTCCTTGGGTTTATATTATTCAAACGTCTTTTTAAAATTTAAATTTTAGAGAGTAAATATCGCAATATTTACTTTAGTTTCATAAGTGTTTATATTTATTTATCGATCTATAAAAATAATAATATTTTAGTTACTAAGATGTTAATTGTCCTTAGATAAAATGTTAATTTGACCTCTAAATTTTCGATAAAATATCAATTTAATCTATGAATCTGACCAAAGTCCTTCATCGTTGGTTGCCGCTCACCATTATTGCTACTAATCTTCGGTCGATGACGGATAGACTCCAAAATTTTCAATCAACTCCTTTTGACTTCCTAAATGGAGATCTGATGTTCGTTTCATCGAAAAATATCTCAAACTCCACAAATTCGATGCTTTGTTTCATAATCAAAATTAAATCCAAAAAAAAGTCAAACAATTTTAGAAAGTTACCTCATGTATCTTTTTTTATCGAATTTTAGCAACTTTTATGATTTTTAATATATATATAATTTTTGTTATTATTTTATATTTGGTGTAATTAATAATATATATAATTATATGAAACACATATAATTGTAATGACGCATTTAACGGTTAGATTATTAAAATATTAATATGATGAAACGTTTATATTATTTTATATTTGATATTAATTAACAATATATATTAGAATGGGGTTGCATGAGTTCGAACTCCTAATATTCTAAATATATATTAATTATGAATGCATATCATTGAATAGTATCATGAAAGTTATGATAACTTGTAAAATATAAAATAATTAATTAAGGTTTAACTAATATGTTGATAAATAAATAATTAATAAAAATATTGCAGTTTTGTTATATAATAAAACTTATAGGATATATATCCATTTGACCATTCAAGGTTTAACTAATATGTATTTTTAATGTATTGGAAAATAAGCTTATACTAATATAAAATATGAAACCATAAGAATCGAGATTGTGCGCAAATTTCAACTGTATTTTGATAGCTTGACGTAAAGGAGTCGTTTGGTTCACGGAAAAGATAATTACCGATTAGAATAATTTTTTCGGAATCATATACTCAAAAAATCTCTCTGTGGGGTAATACAATATTCCCAATAGTACATTCTTTTCCCCAAAATAGTAGGAATGTCATTCTCACCTTATTTTTAGGTATTATACAATTCCCACCACCATGGACTAAAATACCCTTTAAATAATATGTTTTATGCATGTTAGTCATTTGTTTTTATTTCACCAACAATATATATTTTTTGATATATTAAAGCAATTAATTGCTTAAATTAAATTATTTTATAATAAAATATCTAAATCACCCTCGTCATTAGAAAACAAATAATTAAGTAAGTAGACAGTAGACATAATTTTGAATATTATTTATATCTACAAAAATAAAGTTACTTTATTTAAATGACAAAATTATGTTTTATTCAATTTTAAAATGTTTTACGAGTAATATTTTAGATTTTAAAAATGACCGTAGATTTTTAAAAATGACTTTAAATTTTAAAAATAATATAATTTGAGTAATAAAATATATAAATAAAATATTTATAGTTAATTATTAGTATATATAATTTAGTAGCGAATATGATATGTATTGTAGAAGTTTATGAATTTGATTTTTTGTATTATTCAAATATCTAAGTATAATAAATCATAAATAATTTATACATTCTATATGCATATATTCAAATATATTATTGTATTATAACATTAAAATATATTAAATCATTTGTTTAAGAGCTTTGTAAAAGAAAAATATATAAATTAAAACAATAGAAAGCCACATTTCATATGAATTTTTATGTAAATATTTCTATTTTAATATTAGAAGTTTGAATTGTTAAAAAGAACATATATCATAAGGATAATTTTGTAAAATACACATTCTGGTAATCTTATAATCTATCAACCAAACACTGTAATTTTACATTCATGCCAAACAAACTAGACAAAGTAATATAACATTCACAGTAATAAGTCAGGTAATGAATCATTCCGAAAATCCTAATCCCAGGGATAATGTTACATTCCGTGAACTATCTGTCTATCATTTTTAGCAGATAAAAGATTAAAAAACATCAATTAAAAATTCGTGTTCACAACATGTATTGAAAATTCACTTGATCGTATTAAACAATTGTGTATTTTTTTTATTATATATCATAGGATACTAAATGTCAACTGCCGAAAATATCACACTAAAGATATATATTAAAAAATAATTAAAAATAATATTGAAATTTATAAAATTCAATAAGAAGAATTGTAACGTATACATAGGTAGCTTCTAAATTTGTTCAGTTTTTTATTTTTATTTTTGGATATAAATTTAATTGTTAAATAAGACATTGAATCTGTGGAGTATGAGAAATTTTTTGATGGAACGAGCATCAAATTCGTGTTTTGTAGGTAAAAAAGAATGAACTGAAAATATAAAGGTCCAACAGTGGATGACGATAGTCGACGGTGATTTGCGGTGACCGAAAATGATGGTGAGTGGCGAAATTTTAAAAACACACATGGCCATTATATTATACCAAAAAATATAAAATTGATCATTAAATTTTAAAAAGTTACATAATAAGTATTAAATTTTAATTTTTGTTATAAATGGTCATTAAGCAGTTGTAGTTACGAAATTTTGTATAATAACATATTTAATATTCTATATTTACACACTCAATCAATTTAATTCTAATTCAAAAAAATAAAAAATAGCTCTCATTATTTATAAATTCATTTAATTTAATCATATTTTAAATTAAAAATAACACTAAATATTTAATTTTATTTTATTTTCCTCCAACCAGACTTTGGGTTCAATAACCCGCGTATCTCAAACGTGAGGACTGCATACGAATATTAGGAAAACAAAATTTATTTCATTTACAATTAATATCTCAAATTTTAATCTTATTTTTCAAGATCTCATTTTACTAAATTAATTGATAATTGAATTAAACGACAATAATAATGAATTTCATTTCCTCATAATTTTGTCTGGTTTTATTTTAAAAGTTTGAATTTCAAGAATAAGAATTGTAGCGTTAAAATGCAAGTTAGTTTGACGAGAAGAAAATAAGAAAATGTGTAGATGCCGCGCAATATCAGTTTGACAATATGAAACAGCCAGAAAACACTGAAACATACCAGGATCGGACGCTTAATCCGGTCGCAACCCAACAACCGCATCGTAATAATTTTAAAAGACGATCATACTTAAAATTATAATTACTTTTTAGAGAAAAATCACACCAATAAAATCTGCAAGAGCGACGTTGTAATCACAATTTAATACTTGTTTTAAACATACTATAAAAAAAACATTAGACAAAAGCCGAAACCATAAATCGATCTAATATACAAAAAATTATTAATCAAAATCAGAGGATGGAAATGGGCGCAGAGGAGCGGTGGTTGTTGACGACAACGCTGTTGCTGGCCTTGGAGAGCTGGTCCAAGAGGGAAACTATGTGGGCGTTGTAAGCACGGGCCTGATTGACCGACTCCGCTTCCAGCTCCCCCAGCTGCGAACACAGCCGCTCCTCCGCCTCTTCCGCCACCCTCAGCCTATGCCATATCTTCCCCAGCTCCTTCCTCATCTGCTCCTCTCTCTCACTACTCTCCCTCAACTCCTTCTCCAACTACTGGTTTCTCTTCCTCAACTCTTCCTCCTTTCTATTTGCTGCTGCTACCGCCATTGTTGGAGCCATTTGCTTTCTGTTTCTCTTTCGATCGGTGGAGAATATGAACGTTGTAAACCGCACGTCTGGATCAACCAATGTGGGAGGTGTAGATTCTTTTATAGGCCCATAACACTCTAACAAAAAAAATGTCCAGGTTCAATGTATTTGCTTACGTATTTGCTTTGCAAATTCATTTCTTCGCCGTTCAAATTTCTACCCTTTTTACTTTTATTTTCTTTATATTTTTTTATTTTCTTTACATTTGCTGAATTATTAAATATATAAAATGTATAAAAATATGTAATCTGGTATATATAATTAACGTGTAAACATTTATAAATTGTCAAATTTACTTGGCTTCGCTGGATATATAATCCAAATAAATTGAATATTTGGGAAAATAGTACACATTTGGGTATATTTTAGAATTTACGGCAAATTTTACAGTACATGGTAAAATCGCCACCTACAAATGGCGACTTGGGTGAAAACGCCATCTGCAGGTGGCGACTTTACCCTGATTTTGTCTTGAATCGATAAACAAAAATATTAAACTATTATAAATCAAGGGGAAGTCGCCACCTGCAGATGACGTCTTCACCCAAATCACTATCTGCAGGTGACGACTTCACCCTACACTGTAAAATTTATCGTAAATTCTAAAATATAACTAAAGGTGCCCAAAACCAAAATATTATTTGAGTTTGCATTATTCTCTAAAATAGTCCCATTTACTTGTCCATAACTACATACCAATGGACTCTTTCAAAAGCAAAATAAAATTATATTTTGGTCCACTTCTTTAATAAATATAAGGTTGTGGGTCCATTCGTTTGTCTAGAGCGGGAACCACTAGCTTGTCGATAATCGACCTATCAAGCATTATTATGTTTAATTCAATTATATAATAATTTTGAGAATATTTGAAAATAAGGCGGGATAATGCAAATATAATTTGAGTTTAACTAGAATCATAATTTGCTGTAAAATAAAAAATTTAAATTAATTAAAAAATAAACAGAAAATTTGTGTTGCATTCCTGGGTGAAGTCGAATTGAAAACAGTGCTTTGTTGAGGCATGTATAAACAATCTCCTTAATATATATATATATATATATATATATATCTTCTTCTCGGTGTTAAAGAATGTTAGATGTCTATCTCTCAAGATACAATAAAAACGTTCACTGTAAGTAGCACAACTTCAGCAAACAAAAAAAAAAACCTCAATCGAACACTTTTCTATCTCCAAACTTGAACGTCTTTTTAGAGGGAAAAAGTTGAAATTGTTAGTGTTGTGTGTAAATGACTTGTGTTGTCATCCTATTTATAGTGAAAGGGGAGAAGTAGTTTCAAGGGATTAGAAGAATTAAAGGTCCATAATAGACACTAAATGATTGAGAAAATGAAGAGTCATAGCAGAATTAATCTACATTATTCAAGAATATCATGTCTTCGGTATACCAAAAGAAAAAAATTATTGAGAAAAAAAATCTAAATTAACTAAAATTTTGGTATGCCCATCACATCGCACACATTGTGTGGGGTGTAGCCCTACTTCGGTTGTGATAGACTCGTACCCCTATGCGTTAGGGAGAGCTTTAGTTTAGACATTTACTAACTAATAACTTTGTTCTAGCTTTTAAAACACCTTTTTAATAAATAATATAAACTATAATATTTATTAATCTAATCTTTAAATTTATCAATAAATAATTTCTCAAAGTTACAAGTTATTCATTATTTTTTCAATAATCCCTCACGTGAATAAAGTTGATATATCAACGAAATTCAATTACACATAGTGGTGATAAAATTTACGTTCAATATTTGCATAGTATAGGTAGACATCAACCCTTGAAGCTTCACTTGTGAAAATATATTTATTTTATGAAATGATCAATAGACACGATGTCCTTGAACTATTATACTATTTGTGTAAATTAAGATATACTCCAAACAAATATCCCACTGACAAGGTTTTGATTCTCATGGGTATGTTCATATGGTCGTGAACATCTCATAGTTCTGCAAGAGTTACAGAGAACTATGATCCAATAGTTCAAGGACATCATGTTTAGCTCACCGTAATACATAATGCTAATTAAAAGTATTGCTTAACCTATCTCATTTTTTATCACTGTTTACATCATAGGTACATATTCGATTGATTGCTCCATTCAACAAATGATATTAGTCTTAGTTTAAGCATATGCACTCAATAAATGAATATTTTTAATTAAATTTCATCTCATAATTTTTAAAAGTTCTTATTAAATGTCTCAAAATTATTAAAAGTTTTAGTTAAACCCTCAAAATTTATGAAAATTTTAATTTAAACTTCAATTTTTAAAAAATATAAGCATGTCCATTCAAACTTTTACCTCAAGTTTCGCCACTGTTTGCACCCATTGCTTTGCTACCTTGTTTTACTTTACCTTTCTTAACTTTCCCCCGTTATCTTTTATTTTCTAGTTACAGTAACTACTATTTATACCCTATTTTTGTTTACTTTGTATCAGGATTATAATTTAAAAGCCTTTGGTTTCAATGGATTTGCATGGCCAAGCAACTGCCTATGCAAGTTTAGCTGAATTTGAAGCTGTTAAAATTGGTTCAGTGGGATGTGGTGTAAAAGAAGAAAATCTCAATTACGAATTTGGTGATTTCTTCGTTCTTCCGATTCCAGCTGAAAGCGCTATACTCATTTCGGAACGAAAAGGTCGTACGATTTCTCGAGTAGGTACATTTTGCCGTTTTGGGCACTGGTTTTGCTACTGTGCATGCCAATAGGGTGATTTATAATATTTGGACTTGTTTTTCAGTTGGATGTATAAACCGAGGACTGGTGTTTGTTCCTTTACATTATCATAAGTATGATCATTCATCAATACGTCATACGATTTGTCGAGCAAAAAAAAGTCGTAAGATTTCTTAGAATCATTTAACAGTTGTTCTTGTGTTTCTTTTATGTTTGTCTAGGCCATTAATTTGAAGATTACAAAATATTGTTTTGTTGTCTTTATAGGCCATGTTCTCCTTTGAATAGTTTCTGATTTTACATGCTCTTGTAGATTGTATCTTGCAACTAAATCCTTAATAAGTCCTATGTTTTTGCATAAAGTGTTCATCTTGGGATGAACATACATGAATGTATATGTTATGATACGACGAAGTCTTAATAAGAAAAAATTATTAGATGGATCCGACTTATCACGTCATTCATGGTATCAGCCAATAATGTATGCCCATCTTATTTTAACTTCCAAATAACTGCCAATTTTTTATTGACATATAGGAAAGATATAAAGATTTACCTTAAAAAACAATGAGATTGATGAATCTTATTGGACCAAAATAACGTTGCGAGTCGGGTCCATTTAATAAATTTTCCTTAATAAGCAATGATATGCGTGCAACATATACCAGCTGATATTTACTTCTTTTTATAGTCCATATGCATGCACAATCATTTAAAACATAATATTTCAGTACTTATTGTTGATGCTTGTTAAGTACATGTACTCATATGAGTAGTTGTTAATCGTATTGGCAGAAAACGTGCAAGGGGAGGAAGAAGATAACATGTCGCTTTTGTTTTTTAATCCCAAATGACGAAAGTGATCGTAATGAAACTGAATTAAATATTTAATAATTGTATTATAAGTTTCTAAAGTTTGATGACCTAAACGCAAATATTTTAAAATTTTAGGAACTACCCTTATAATTTACCTTATATTTTAATGTAATTTGTGTTCTTCCTCCCGTTGTCGGCTAGTGTGTGCTTAATAAACAAAAGGCTTTACAATCAAATAGGTGCCCAAATTATATAATTTTTTAGTTAGATGCCTGAATTATGTTTTAGGTCAAATAGCTAACGTTTTTTTCTTTACCCATTTAAGGTTTTATTGTGTCAAACGTTAATTTTTTTTCATTATCTAATAAAATTTGAACACATGGCCTGATTGATATTTTCTGAAATTAAAATATGAAAACTAGAAGAAAAAAATAATATTAAATAACCCACTAATATTTAATTTCTCTAAAAACACCTAACCCTAACCCTAAATTCTTCCAGTCCGACCATCGATTCAACCACCATCGGCCACCCTTGTCTTTATCGAACCCCTACTATCGAAAGCCCCATCATCTCGTCATAAAAAAATGACGAATGAACTGTCGATTGCACCGTCAATGGAAATCCAACGCTAAAGAAAAAAGAGGTCGACTGAGTTCCCACTAGGGGTGTTCAAAATTACCAGACCTGGTTGACCCGACCCTACTACCCGAAAGAAAAAACCATGTATTTTACTAAAAAATTACCCGACTCAGATTTTTTTGGGTAGTTGGGCCGGACCTGGGCCGATTTTTTTTGATAATTGGGTACCGACCCGATACTTTTAATATATTTATTTTTAATTTTAAATTATGTTTTTATTTTAGGTTCCTTAATATTTTTACCTAAAACTAAATATAATTCTCTAAATTATTTATATGTTTGTAACATGCACTTCTAAGTTTTAAAATGTTCAATTTTTTTTATTAATTTGTTAATACAAGATTCGAAAGAAAAAATGAGATTAATATTTTAATATCTTTTTGGTGATAAACTTTAATATATATATCCAAATATTCATCTTAAAACTAACTTTAAATCACTAATTTTTGTGTTTGGATCATGTTTTATGAACTTTTAAATTTTATGTGTTTACTATGTGATTTTTTAAAACTTTTAAATTTAAAAATAAATAAATAAATAAATAAATAATGTGAACTGAGTTCCCGTTACTCGATTTTTCAGGCATCTGGCTAAAGCGAGCCGAGATAATGTCGACATATGTGATACCCGGAAGAATCGGGTACCCGATTTTTCCCGTACCCCAAAACTAGGTACCCAGGAATGAATACCCCTAGTTCCCACCGACGAGTAGAGGATAATGAATGTCGAACGGTGAGGTACATGACGCTTTGGACAGTGAACCAACTTTTGGGGATGCCAGACGGTGAGGAAGATGTAATTTGGGGGTTGATTAAAAAAATTAAAACTTTGGGATTTTTTAAGAAATTCAAAGTTTTAAAGAAATTTAGAAGTTAAAAATATAAAAAATAGGTCACATGTCATGTTCTGATTGGATGACAAATTTTTTTTAATAACCATTGACGAAATAACCTTAAATGGGCCACATAAGAAAATGTTAGGTATCTATTTGGCCTAAAATATAGTTCAAGCACCTATCTGAAAAAATGTATAGTTTGGATACTTATTTGAGTGTTAAGCCTAAACAAAAAATATACTTATTTATTTGGGCAAAGTTAAAAAATGACCACTAAATTATACAAAAGTGTTTACTTTGGTCATCAAACTTTTAAAAGTTACATAATAGACATTAAACTTTAATTTTTGTTATAAAATGATCTTTGAGCCGTTAACTGTCGTGGCGTGCCAATTAAGAAATTTTTTATAATAACACATTTAGTTCTTCATATTTATACATTCAATCTAGTCATTTCTTCTCCTTCTACTACTTTGTGGAAGCCATAGATAATGTGATTGAGCACCAACATGGAAGATAAACATGTTAAAAGCATTTATGCGAAGAATTCATGCAATTATTGTAGCTACATCATGAATCCAAAAGGGCCGGTAGAAAGCTTAAAATATATGATGCTTCCATTTGTTCCATTCTAGTTTGAGACAACAATAGTTGCAGTGTAGCTGAGAAGCTGTGACAAAACTAATAAATAATGCACTGCTGTTTGTATTATTAGGGGTGCACTTGGGGTCGTTGGGCACTTGGGGTGTGTTGAGGGGCTTTGGGTGGTCGGATGAGCAAGAGGAGTATACTGGGGTGATCGTTGGAGGAAGGGAGGTTGGAAAGATTTTTATGGAAAAGAGAATTAAATTTGAACTGTAGGTCACTTCTAACACAGATTAATGGCTTAATGACTATTTTATAAAAAAGTTAAAATTTAATAATTATTATGTAATTTTTAAAAATTTGACGGTCAAAATGAATATTTTAAAATAATTTAATGATAATTTGTGATTTATTTCTTTATTTTCGCTGATATTTTCTTATCCCCATTTAATGACAATTTGTGAAAGCGGGCGGGAGGGCAGCGGGGCATTTCCCTCGATCCAATTTTGATTTTTCTCAATCCCAAAACCACAAAATACGACAAACACAACGTAGGAGGCAAATCGTCGGCGTCTCTCTGATCTCCGCCTCCACCGCCGCTTCTGCCTTTTGAGGTTAGCGTCTCCGTTCACCGTTTCTTTCTTTCATCATAGGCTCCGGTACCGACTTTATTCGTTTCTTATTCTATTTCTATTGTTCGTCAGAAAATTTTCGATAACCGCAAGATTTTGTTTTTCAATGAAATTGCAATTAGAACAGAAATAATTTATAAGAAAATATTAACATTTTAAGCTCTTCCCCATTGAAGAAGTAGTGAAGCGTCGTCTATGGAATCTTCTGTTTGTCCTTTTTGTTATCTTACCCTTCCCTCCTCAGAACTCCAATGGTATGATCTTTTCTCCGTCCTCTTTTTTCTAATACGAACTCTGGTTTAACATCAAATTAATAATAGTAAATATTTGACACAGGCACGCCAACAGTCACTTCGAGGATGAAGATAATGAAGCTAAGGACCTGGAATTGGCTAATCAAATTCAAATCGCCTCTTCTTCAAGCTCCACTAACGTGAATAGCATTTCCTCCTTGATTGGTTTACAAACCAGGGGGAGTTATTACCATGTTAAAGATGGATTGATTTCCTTGCTGAGAAACTGTTTAGAACTAGAGGCCCGACGCAACTCATCGATAACCATTTTGTCTGGCTACGTGGATCACTTCCATAGTCTTCCATCCGTAGATGTCGGTTGGGGTTGTGGCTGGCGTAACATTCAAATGCTAAGTTCTCATTTGCTTGCTCACAGGAAGGAAGCTAGAAAAGTCCTGTTTGGTGGGTCAGGTTTTGTTCCTGATATTGCTTTCCTTCAACGTTGGCTTGAGATTGCTTGGGAAAGGGGATTTGATCCTCCTGGTGCCCAACATTTTAACTGTAAAGTCTATGGTACCAGTCACAGGATTGGGACTACCGAATGTGCTTCACTTTTTTGTTCATTTGGTCTTCGTGCTAGGGTGGTTGATTTTGGTCCTAAGGAATCTGAACAGCTCTTTCTGTTCCTGGTTCTACTCTTGGACAACCGGTGACACAACGGAATGCAGTTCGAGTTTCTGGACCTATGGATAGATATGTTCATCACCAGCAGGGTTTGAATAAGGGAAGACAATCTTGTGACTCTTCGGGCAAATGTAGTAATAATTCTAAGGGGAAAAGTGAGGGGCCTCAGGTTTTGATTGATTGGGTGTGGAATTACTTTAGGGTTTGAATTACTGTATCCGGCTCCAGTCGAGTTATAGTCAGTGATAGAGCGTAAGTAACCATCAACATTGCTACCTATACTTTTTTGTTTAACTTGCTCTTTTATCTAAGGTGCTCATCAAAGGAATGTCATTCTGTTTTTATCCAATTGTTTTCTTAATTTTATAAGAAACAAAATCATATGTTCCTTATTACATTCTAGGATTCTGTTTTTACTATAGCTTTTATTAGTAAGGCCTTTATACTTCCAACATGATGGACATTCAAGAACCATCATTGGGATTCAGGTTAAAAATCAACAGAATGGGAGGCGTCAGTTCAATCTCTTGATTTTGGACCCTTCTGAGGCGAGTACTACCCGTGTAATTCCCTTTGTGGTCATCTGATATTCTTAACAGCTTGTGGACATTGACAAATGGGACCATTACTGAATATTTTACTAATTTTAGTTATGAATCATGATATTGTCACTTCATTGAAGTTTTGATTATACACTTCGTCCCCACCCTGCCTATCTTCTATTGTTTGCCCATGTATTTTAACTTTGTTTGAATACTCTGGTTTATATCCACATTAATCACATACAGATTTGCTGAGATAAAGTTCGATATATTTCTGTCTGATTATATTTAGTTGACAGAAGTTGTATGGTATGATTATCGGATGGTAACCATTTGGTTTGCAAACTCAGGCGAAGCTATGACCATCATGTTAAGACTTAGGCTTTTGCCTTTGAAACTGTACACTTAAATACAATGGTCATGCTGATTAAAATAATTCTGTGATCAGAGAATTGAAATTTGGGGAACATGTAATTAGAAAAGGTTCTTTTGCCTGTGATTGGAGCTTGCAGGGGTGTGTCACTAACCATTTTTTCCTCATGCTGCCAGAACCTAGTTTTCTATTTTATGTTTGTGCATGTACTTGTTGCATGCATGTTTGTGTCAGTGTCGGTGATTGTGATTGGAACTTGCAGGGTTGTAACTAACGATTTTTTCCGACATGCTGCCAGAACCTAGTTTTATTTTTATGTTTGTTCATGTACCTGTTGAATGCATGTTTGTGTCACAATGACGGTGATTGTGCTGCTGCTAAGGTTACATTTCTTCTGTAATGGTTTATACATGTGCAGAGAACAATTGCTTTGGAAAGGTCACTTAAAACGAACGTGGGATGGCAGAAGCTTATAAAAAGAGGATGACACACCTTGAAGATGCCACAGTACCAGGTTACAATTCAATCGGACAAACAATTTGTCTTATAATTGACTATTTATTGATACATTTGCTTATATTCTTCATCTTCTTTTTCAGTTATGCTATATTGATCCTGGAATTGCTAGCAGGGAGGAGCTCGAAGAACTCAAAACAATAAATAGCATGTTCTTTGAAGTGTAGAAAAATATAGTAAAATTCTGCGTCCTTGGGTACTGTGTATCCATTTCCTGTAAAAAAAATTTGCCGTCCTTTTTCAGGACAAAATGAATAGAAAACCTTTTTCCAGTATATCCTGGTGGAATTGTCTATGGATTTTACTAGTTCCCTTCTATAAGTTTGTTTGTTTGTCTGTCTGTTTGATCTCTATTTTTTAATTATTTTATTTTTAATTCATGAGTTGATTTATGTAGAGAAGTTGACAATTGACATATGCATGCTTTTGTATGCTTTGACATTTGCTGGTCTCTAGAGTTGTCATAATCTCGAATAAGATTTCCTTAAGTGTTACTAGTGAATAGTGATATTAGATTTGGAGGTCAATAAATCCCAGAGCTATTTCGTTTTAGATTTCACATTTATCTTGTCATTTCGTTTATGGAAAAGGTAGACGATTCTAGTAAGTGGCTATTCCATGGCCTCTTGCTTTCTTCCACCTGAAACTTGGCAACTCCTTTACTGACAACTATATCTTCACGGTCAGGTAAAGCAGGGGAAAAATATGGTACGTTAGGCATCCCTCTCAAAGTTGGTCGATCCTCTCGAGCCATAGTGGGTTGAAGTGGCTGCAACTCCTGTAAGTTAGTGCACAATCCTGTTAATTTCATTGGCCTAAATAGTTCCAATGTGTATATCATGACAGTGCTTAGTTTAAGTACCCCGCCTGTGTAGCATATGCATTCCGTGTATTTCTCAAATCAAATTGCTTTTTGTTCTGTCGGTTTAAGCATAGATTCTTTTGTAAAGGGCTTGCATGTTCCACTTGGCCTGAGAAGTGTCATTTTCGTCTTGGTTTCAACTTATCTGACCTGAATCCGTAAAACAACTGTTTATTTATCATGCAGTAAATATGATCTCTCCCTCATAATTTGCAGGAAATTGTGGGCTGTGGCCGTGGGATCTGCTGAATAATTGTTTTGCTGTCGGGAGGTAAGTCTAAAAGAAATTCCTGTTAATTAGCATTTGGTTCAATATGTATGCTGCATTTATTACAAGAGGTTGTTTACTGGTCAGAAAGACGAGAGAATTCAGAAAATCACGTTTATTTGTTTGCTTCCCTGATGAAATGAAAGCAAGAAAAGATAGAAAAAAGAGAGAAGGAATTAGGGTAGTAAATGCTTTTTCAGTGCAGATTGGATCATGAATTCATATATTGGATGCCATTCCGAATTCCGATGCCGTGTTGTCACACTCATAAGGATTGCTGTCCACTGCCTCTTAGTTGCAGAGGGGACATAACGGCATGTGCATGAAAGTTTGATCATTTTAGTGATTTATGGCAAGCTGTTTGCTTTCATGACTGTGCCATGTTCAAGAGAGGTGTTGACATTAATCTTATGCGGAAAAGAAATGAAAGGTCTCGAGTATACAAACAGTGACATTACACATTATATTGCACATGTCTTTTTTTTAGAAAGATTATGTTTTCTAGAGTCGCATGATAGACTTCTTTGTAGACAATGCAAATAAAGCATGGCTAAGGAAATTACAGATCAAACCCCGAGTTCCAGACATGATTAAAGCAGACAAAGAGCATATCCCAGACATTCATGTCCAAAAAGGAAAAACACAAAGCAACTGTAGGTCGTGGACTTAAGGTCACATCGCCTATTATTCCCAAAAGCTAATCTTATCTCTCGCCCCCACAATCAAACAAACTATATATATATATATATATGAACAAAATCCCCTCCCCCCTGTTTTTTTTCTAGGATGATATGATTGGCTAGCGTCGGAAACTCCTGACCTGGCGTGGTGGTTCGGCCTCATCATCGCGGAGCTTCACCAGAGTGTAAGTGGCTGAGCCAATCAAGGCACCGAGTGTGGGAGCTATCAAGTATATCCACAGTGCCTTGTAATTCCCTGCTGCCACTGCAGGCCCCAGTGTCCTCACTGGATTCATTGAACCCCCACTACTTGGCCTGCAAACCAAAGGTCAACCACTGCTTTATCTTTCTCTAATTATTGCTTTTTTGATCTTTTCTTCCCTACTTTATATATTTATTAAAGGTAATATTTTGGTACGATTTTATATCTGAATAAATTTGTGTATATTTATAGACTACGTTGTTTGAACTCGGGTTACATACGGAAATCATTTCACCCTTTCTCACTATGACCACTCAATAAGTCCAAATTTGAAAAGAGTTCTTAAATTGATACTTGGTGTTGATATAGTATTTCAATAATTGATCTTATTATCGGCAATGCATTGATTGTCAAAATGTGGCATTAACAAGTTCCGAATGTCACAATTTTATTGATTGTTGAAATATCACATCAACACCAAATACTAATTTAAAAATTATTTCTAAATTAAGGTATAGATTTGAGAAACAAATTGAGTACCCGTTTGAATAATAAACATTATTTAGCTTTTGTTGAATGAATTGCACCAAAACCCTGACATATAGTCTATCTATCAAATGTCTGTCGTCGAATAACGCTTACCTGCTCTATCGAATCACTACCAAATTGAGACTATATATATCTTCCAACTTGTCCCATCAAATTTAAAAAAGGGCCAGTTCATGGCTCTTTCTAATCTAATAATTTAATTTTAGTTTTTTATATGATTAAATATCCTATTGAATGACAAAACAAAAAAGGTTTCTTCTAAATTGAATTTAGATTTTAATAAAAATTATGGGGTGTTGTTTTGATTGTTCTTTTGCTGAACATTATTGACGTAGTTGGCAAACTGGTCAGACTCAAAATATAATCATCCCCATTAAATATCATGTGTATTAACATTATTGAATTCAATGTCTGACCCTTTTAATAAAATATTATTTGTTCATTAATTCTTCATTATTGGCCGCGCACCAAAGTAAAGTTAGCATTAGTGTTTAAAAAATGTGAGATAATTAAATATTTGTGTTTTTTATAACTATTAATATTTGACTTATTATTAATTGGAGTAATTTTATCAACAACTTTTAAAGTATGTGGTTAAAAACTTTCAGTTGACGTCCTCACTTTCTCTTTAAATTGTGGATTTAATACCTATCAAAGTAAATTTCCCTTCCCTTCTTTTTATGTAAGAATTGTTAAAGAAAAAATTAATTCTGATTGAATACTATATAGATTTAGAATTCAAACTTTTTAACTTTTGTCTTACTAACTAATATATGATTGGTTTTATTTTATTTATTTCTAAGCGTGTATCTAAATTTCTTTTAAAAAACAAGTTGAGATAAAATATAGATAAGGAAAAGAATATGGTACTAACCCAGCCACAAGAATGTTGAGCATTACAGTCGCCCCAACAGCTATTCCTGCCAGCTCTCCGACCTGTAAGATAAACACGTTACTTTCAATCATGGAATTCCATTTTCTTAAACCGAATTGTTACATCTGACGGTGCAAAGACAAACATACGGCGCGGGTGTCGGTGGCGACGGCGGTGACGACGAAGAGAAGATTAAAAGTGATTAGGAACTCGAGGGCGAAAGCCTGTTCGTAGCTGACGGAGGGGAGGGTGACGCCGCCAGACATGAAGGGATGGAAGACTCCCTTGAGAGCGAACGAAGCGCAGATAGAGGCCGAGACCTGGGCTGCTATGTAGGCGGGAACCTGAGTCCAGGGGAAGTGACGACAGGCAGCAAATGCAATGGTGAGGGAAGGGTTAAGATGAGCCCCGGAGATGTGTCCGGTTGACAAAATTATTATCATCACGGCCAGCCCCGCGCATGCGGCGTTTCCGATCAACGACTCGGCTCCGTTGTACTTTTGGTTCACTATAGGCCCCGCTGTTGCCGCAAATATAAGGATAAAAGTTCCCACAAATTCTGCCCCTAGCTGCATACATAAAACCATACACCATTGTTATCAAAAAGGATTCATACCTAATGTTTTACAAATAAATTTCAATATCAGTCTCGTTATTTTGATATTAAAATTTCATCTTCAAGGTTCGAATTTGATTAAAAAACATTTCTCTCAAGTGGGACCCTTCTGTCTTAATATTATCAACGGCGCACCTTTCGGGTAAGAGAGACGTCAGGTGCAGGGAAGTCGGTGAAGCATGTGTGAGGTTCACCCCACGTCGGGGCGGTCACCGGGAAGCATTTGCATCGAGGCATGGACTTCCGGTCGTAAGACAGTGAGTCCACCCTCATCGACGTGAACAGCGGTCCACCCGGCGTTCCCGGTGTTGCCGGTGCCGATGCGGTCTCTTCGTCAGGCATTTTTTCTTTCACCAAAACAAAATTTTTATTTCTTTTTTAGAATAGACAATTGACGGTAGCTAAGCTAGGAGAAAACAACTTCTATGGAAACATCATAGTACAAACTACAGATCCTATGTCAATTTTTTTTTGTGGATTGGAAACTGAAGAGATGGAAACGTCAATTTACATGGTGTGCAGGCTTTTTATAAATGTTTGGCTAAGGAAGAGGAAGGACGAAGGTAGCCAGATTACAGAGCTTCAACTACTTGCATAGAACTTCAAAACAATGGCAGATCATGGGCTTATAAGTTGCTGATCAGAAGAAGAATAAGTTGGAGTTTGGAGATTACAAAGGAGATGACGAAATGAGGGAGAGGAATCGGGTGGCTTAGTTAAGAGTGATGGGATAAATTATAAATGCAATGCACCACGTATTTATAACACAAATCGAGGTGAGGTAGGGTTTCCTAAATTTCTTTTTTGCTAAAATTAGGGTTTTGGGTCACTCTATTATGATCGAATTTAGAATTTAGTAATTGTACTTTAATTTGACATGATTTGATCCCTTTACTTTTACTAGGTTTTCGTTTAATCTCAATAGTTAAGAATAAAACCATTAAGATGTATGAGGGGATGCTTGGGGAAATTGTACCCCTAAAATTTTTAAATCCTCATATGTTTTTATTTTTTTGTATTTTATATTGATGATCTAATTTCGTATTCCTTGAAAATTTCAAATTCCACATAGTTGTACTAAATATAAAAGTCCGCACTTCCTAACACAAAATCTTGGGCCTGTTTCGATTAAAATCATCATTTTCAACCCATCATACATGTAATCGTTTTCTTATTATGGATAGATGTGTTCATTGTTCGATTAAAACTGAATTAACCGACTAAATTAAATTTTAATTCGGTTAATCGGTTGGTTAATTAGGTGTTAGGTTGGTTAATGCTTAAAGATTTTTTCAAAGTTTGATTATCAGTTATTTCGGTTTGAAATCAATTAATTAACCGAATTAACCATATTAATAAAAAAATTAAATATTATATATATATTAAGCCTAAATTCATTAAGATGTCAAGAGAACCAACTATTTTTTAACCTCAAACCTATTAAAATTTCAAAAATCAATCAATTTTTAACTCAAACCTATTAAATGTTGGTTAATTCGAAAATTGACCAAATTTTGATTGATTCAGTTAGTAATTTTTAAACAAATTTTAGTTCAGTTAATGGTTAAAGAAAAGTATTTCGATTAATTATGTTCGGTCGATCACCGAATTAACCATTTAAAAACTCCTAATCATGGAAGCAAACTTTTTTAAATTCATTTTCATCAAAATAACTAACAAATTTATCGAGATCCACTAATTGACTCAACGGTCATGGATGCTCATCTGCTTTACTCTTTATGTAGGTTTGAATCCCGACATTTACTTTGGAAATATTATTTTAACACTACTAAATAAACAAAAACTAGCAAAGCTATATATTTAGACAAACTACTAATGATAACATGAGCGATCAAATTATATAGTGATTAAATCCTAAATTTGATTATAGTCGAGGGACCAAAACCATTGAACATTTTTTATGAAAGAAAAAAGTCAATGCACACCCCCATCACTTGGAACTCCGCTCCCAATTCAATAATTTTGTTAGAGTCACAGGTTCCTTCAAATCACAAACTGCATGCTCACCGGTGGATCATTTTGAGTAGAAGGTACAGCTCTGATGGGTAGCCAAAAAGTCAATGCAAACATCGTATCCATGTATATAGTCTTGTGACAGCTCTTTCGGGCTTTAATAATGAATGCTAAAGAGACAGAAGCTTTGGGTCACAGACGCTGTATAGCCGTCCGATCTTGGGCAAAAAAGCCAATGCAAACATCATTGGCCTTTTTAAAATTATTTTATTCAAATTGTTATATTAAAAAGTCAACAAATAATAATATTTATATATTATATTTTACCCTTTATCATGTTTTAGTTTATAAATTATTATGACTCGATAGTTAAATACAATTTTGTCACTTCTTCACTTTATATGATTTGACCTGTTGATAAATTAATTTACAAATCTATGTATGTAATTAATAAGTGATAAACAGTATGATATCGCTTAAATATGTCTTGAGTTTGAAGTTCTGTGTATGTAAAAAAAATTTGTTGGAAAATTCACCTACTAAAAATAAGTATACAACGCGAGTCAATCAGGATTAGTGATAACAAAGTCATGAGGAACGGGAAAGGCAGCAAAAAAGCATAAGTGACAAAAATAATAAGAAAGAGGGCTTATCTGTATATATCATCCCGTGAGAGCTCTTTAGACAGGTAAATTGTTCAAATAACATTGCTTAAAAATGATATTTATTGAAATGATGTGTTCCATAGATTATTTACTCATCTATGGATAAAGCTATCAAATCAGTAGAGTAACTAATAAGAGAAATTGTATCATGAGTCATTCTCGTCACGTCATCTATGAGACCAATTAATCAAATACATCAATTTCATTAATTTTTTCATCACATCTTTTTACTAAGTGAATCTTTACTTGGTAAAAATTATTTTTAAATTTAATTACAGTAAATATTAGTGAAGATTCACTTGATAAAAAGATGAGATAAAAACATTAATGAAATAGATGCATTTGATTAGTTGGTCACATGGATAACGTGGTGGGAATAACCCATAATATAATTTCTCAACTAATAGGATTGCTGAAGTGCCATACAATTGAATATGTTTTTATATATGAAGTCAGCTTAAAGTGCTTTCGACTTTATCTGAAGTCGGCCTGTAATACTATCTGACTTCCTATAATATTGTAACAATATCTTTAATTCAACAAATAATTTCTTAGCTATCGTATTTTATCTATTATTTTTTTCAACATTTTTAGCTAAATAACTAAAGAAATTCTCTTTCGGCTTAGTACATGATGATGACAAAGACCCCCACCCCACATGCATTATCACGACATCACTTTCTCTTCTCTTCTCTTCTCTTCCCTTCTATTTTATTACTATTACTATTATTATTATTACACTACCCTCCCAACAATAATAATAATAATGTAATAAACAAGCATCTCCGGTCCAAACCGAAACCAGTGATTAAACCACAGCCACCCACCTTAAAGAAAATAAAACAAAACAGAAACACAATAATGATTACGATAATAATAAAAATTAAAGTAAACATATTTAAATGAACTTTATTTAGGCCTTCGCTTCGCCCCCAATCATCTTCATCAACCAACAAATATATGTGTAATATTATCAGTAGTCTTAAACAGCTTTGTACCTCATCATTGCATTAAGATCTCATTGTCTGAAAAATCAACCAAATTAAAATTTGGTTAAGCTACTATAATAAGCTAAAGCTGTGGAAACATATACTATATTTTGTTGTTGAGTTCACTCTTCTTGTCTACACCATTGTTGTCTTAGGTAAAAGCAAATGTAATTTCTGCAGCATATAATTGTGTTGCTATTTTTTTAACCCCATTTGTGTATAATTTCGATTTCAGAAATGATTTTTGAATTTATTAACAGTCTTAGTATGTTAGTACCTACACAACACATGTCCGCTCTACTCTACCAACACCTGATAAAAACTAAGGGTCTAAAAAAGGAACCGGGAACTCCCCGATTCTCACGCTCTCACTCTCCCCACCACGATCACCAGAAATCTCACCGGAATCCTCTCATCTCCATCGTTCAAATGGTTTCAAACCGCCGTCGTCCATGTTGCCTATCAACAAACATACATGAAACTATATATAAACATACATGATTTAATAGATAGAATTAGTGTTTAAATTATTTTCGATAATTGACCTATCAAAATAAAACATCTAGTTCTGTCACTTGCTTATGATCCTACACGACTTGATAAGATTAATCTCCGCGATCATTAAAACAGAGATATAAAAGACATTGTTGATAATTTTTTTCCTTATAACAAAATTGAGTTGAACTTCATTCTACAACAGGGTGGATGCATACGGCTCCAATGGGGAGCATATGCATCCCTATTTTTTAAGAAAAACTTAAAAATATAGTTTAATTTATAAAAAAATTTATTTTGCATACCTATTTATAAAGAAAAAAAAGTGTATTAAAATTTTAAACTCCCATTTTTTAGATTCTAGATCCGCCACTGTTCTACAAGCACATGAAAGGTGTCTATGACATTGTCGGTACAACTAATCCCTGACTTAATCATACATTTTAAAAGAATACTGAAGGGTTTAACAGTGGTGGAGCCAGGATTTTCAGATAGTAGAGTCAGAACAGGGTATGGGGTATGGGAAATTTCTATACCATTACAATAAGTATTGTTGACCCATACCCCACCAAATTAAGTGGAGCCAATTTTAATATTTTCTAAGAAAAACTTTGATACAATTCTAATATTTTATATAGTATGATACTTTTAAGTGGGGTCAATTGCACCCTAATCTTTCTAAATAGCTCCGCCCATGGTTTATGTTTTGGAGTTAAGTGCACAAACCCCACACACTTAATCATGGGTTTTAAAGAATGATTAAGGATGTAGGTTTTGGAGTTAAGTGCCCAAACCCCACACATTTTAGGAAGGCATAATCTCCACTTAGTGTAGCAGCCTAGGTGTTTCCATATAATTATTCTTAAAAACAAGTAATTTGATGCATCATTCAATCCTAAAGAACTACTTAATATGAGCTTGTTGGCAGCTTTTAAATAAAATATACATTATGCATAACTTCTGTGGGAAACCACCTTTCAATTGTGATGTTCAACCTTTTCGGTTCCCTTTTAGTATTATTTTTTTAAAAAAATACTTATAAAGTTGAAAATACTTTTTGAAATCATAAACAATATTAATAAATAATTTTTAAAGAAAAAAATATATTTCAAATGTACTTTCTAACCAATTGTAAAAATTAAAAGTTTTAGTTTTACATTTAGAAAGTACTTTTGGAATCGAAATTATAGTTTTGATCTTCATATGTTATCTTAAGGTGTATTTATTTTACAATTTAAAAATTTATAATTTGTATCAAGATAAAAATTTAGCCAAAAATAAATATATGATTAATAAATTACTTGTGGGTTTAAAAATTTTATATCTCATCATGTCAAATTTTTTAAATAAAGGTACTTTAAGTTATATATATATATATATATTGGTTGCCCTCCTAGTTCCCCAAGGCTTTGCCTTGACTAATCCGAACTGACCTGCGTCGTATATTTAACTTTAGTGGGTGAGTCTCTTAGCGGGGATTTTTTGCATACACAAGTTCTTTTTAAGCGATATCAAGCTACTTACTACTTGGACCAACCTGTGAACAATCATTACAATTTTTATGTATTACAATTTAAGTTGATATATTTTAATAAAAGTAATTGTATATATGTATCATAATTTTTCTAAATAAAAGTAATTGTATATCTGTATCCTAATTTAAGTTGCTATATTTTTTTGTTCATTAATTTCTTCTGGTTACCGGCTCTCAAAAAGTGCATAAGCACTTAACCATTGAAGACAAGGGGAGAGCCGGTTTAAGTTGCTATATTTCATGTGTTATAACATTTTTGAATGTACATTTCGTAATTTACAACATCATGAGTAAAATTGTCATTTAGTTTCTCAAAAGCACATTTTTGATAATAATATTAAACTATTAAATCTTCAACAAACTTTTAAAAAGCAATACTAAATGGTTGTGAGTAAAAAATAATACTAAACATATTTTTCACATCAAAAGCGCTTTTAAAACTGTGTTGAAAATTGCTTTTGAAAAGCTAATATTTTTTTAGCTTTGGCAAAAAGTATTTTTTGATAAACTATTCAATTGCCCTTATTTATATCGCTAAAATTTTAGGGCTAATTTAACATTATTTTTAAAAAATACGGTGAAAAAACGGTTTTGAAAGTTATGTTTAAACTTGGAGTGTTTATCATTTTTGTTAAAATATGCTTTTTAAAAATAAATGATCATTTTAGACATGGTGTTATAAGCTAAAATACATTGAAATGACATTTTAATTCTTAAATATTATAATATATAAAATATTGTGAAAAAATAAAATCATTTTTATTAAAAATATTTTTTAATGATTATACTGATTCTATGAAAATATATAATTTTTAAAATAATTTTCATCTAAAAAAGTGATACGATGAGATATACAATTTTCTTTTTTTTTTTGAAAAAAGAGATGTACAATTTTGAAATACACAAATAATTTATTAATAATATAATTATAAATTTATAAATTGTAAAATAAACATAACATAGGATAACAAATGAAGGTTAAAGCTGTAATTTTTATTACAAAATACTTTTCAAACACATTTTTTTTTGTTGAAAAGTTATCTGTTTAATATTGATTATGACTTCAAATATACTTATATCCCAAAAAGTAATGTTGGGTGAGACCTTAATATTTTTTTAAATAATCTAAAGGTCGATACAAATTAATATCTTTTCATAACATTTTTTTCCGAAAAACAGTGTGAAAGTAGCCCTCAGTTAACTTGACAACACCAAACAAGTATATTTATTAGGGCTCAAAGGGTGTGATTAATCAGAATTTTGAAAGGGGTTGCTAGATTTGTCCCTAGCAAGAATTGTGAAAAGGGTTTTTGATGGAGCAGATGCTTTACTTCCAGAATCCAGAAAAAAAGGGGTGAAATTGAAGGTTCATTACACGACCACTTTGTGGACAAAGTGTAGTGAACGTCCATTTTGTTCGAGGGTTTTAATGATGATATTTGAAACTCAACCAAAGTCCACATCTCCCTCCACCTCCACCTCCACCTCCACCTCCACCTCTTCCTTTTTTTCTTTTTGCTTTCTTCAATCTGAACCACTAGTTTAGTCACCATGACAGAAGGATATGTCGATGGGGTAATTATCTTATACACATGTGGTAGAAATAATTTAATTTTACAAAAGCTTTTAATTTTAAAGTTTATGGTTAGATTTTAGGGTTTATAGGGTAGGGGTTTATATTTAGTGGTTTAGAATTGATGAGTTATGGTTAGAACATAAGGTTTGAGGTTAGAATTTAGGGTTTATACGTCAAAGCCTAAATCCCTAACAATACTATCCTAAATTATAAAACATAACCTCTAAACCCTAAATTTTAACCACAAGCCTTAAATTCTAAACTTATAAACCCTAAAACTAAGACACTTATAAAACCCTTTTATTTTTACCGCCTTTGTATTGAATATAAATTTTATATGGATTTGTATCTTATCTTTTAACATATTAGTATCATATAACACACAAAACAAGAAAAATATTAAATGTATAGATTATTCTTGAAAATACAAACTATAATATGTTCATATATAGGAGATTCAAGTTCAAACATTTATGTGTGTGTAAGGTGTGTGCACGCGTTGTCAAAAGATTAAATAAAAAAAGTGTAATACCCCTTCTCGGTCTGGTAGCGAACCGAGCCAGAGATGCCACTGATGATCAATGTCGGTAACTATACAGTGAAGTCCGATGAGATGTGTGCGATGATTTAATTAATGAATGCCAATGTTACAAAATTTCGTCAAACTCATCTATAAGGAATTCAATTAATTGACCAGTTTGTCAATGAGGGCTAAAATGCAATATAATCATTGTTTAGGGACTAAATTGTAAAATTAAGCAAATTGAGGTCCTTATTAGAAATTAACAATACCAATGTTAAATTAAAGTCATGTTATACAATTATGCCAAGTTTCACTAAGTTTTAAGGTCTACATCATGCTCAATTAACCATACTAATATTAAGGACTATTTTATAAAGTTTACAAAATTAGTTTAGGCCATAACAGAATTACCTACCTCGGTATTGGTACTCGAGGATCCATACCGATATTCTTAGTCGTTATTACCATTGAGATTAAAGTGGGTATCGGTACGGGACCATCCGTATTGATACGTAATACAACTATCAAATTTCAGTAGCAAAATTCAGTATCAGAACGGACTAGGCCGTACCGATACCAGGCTGAGATTGAAAACAGGGATAGGTACAAGGCCACACGTACCAGTGCCCGGGCTATATCCAAAATTTCAGTAACGAAATTCTGTACCGATACTCTCGGTATTGTATCGGTACCCCTTTAACCTTTGGTCCATAAATGTACACCTGTACCGATACGCACTTACCCGTATTGGTATGCCCTGTTCTACAATTTTATAATTTGTTGGTTTTTACATCCTTCACTTGACCAAAACGTGTCCAATGACTCCCTAATCAATACCAATGATCTCAAATAAGTTTTAAGACCTATGTTCCATGCTTATGTATCATTATAACCATTTTAACCTCATGAGAGCTAATGAAATGCATTTTGACCATATATGTAATCTTAAAAGGCATTTCCAAATTCCAAAATATACCCTATATGCATACATTAACAAACATACTCAAAACGTGACCATAATGTCATTCAAAACATACGAGAGCCATATGCCACCATTTTAGGAGTTCAAAGGATAAATGTACATTACAAAAAGAGAAACTTGGAGGTGACTTGCAACCGGCTAACCACTATCCTCGTCACGAAAATATAGAACCTGAAAATGTATGCAATAAACTATGTTAGGCTTACTTAGCCTAGTGAGGTAGTTATCAACAATAACAAATTAAACGGTAATGCATGCCATTGAGTTCAATGTTATAATTGTCAATGTAAAACCATATTATAACAACATAAGCATGTGACAACTATAATTTAACAATGCATAAGCACATTATGAACTTAGTATTCAAATACTCATTTTTCTTGAATCGAGGTAACCGATGGATGCACGAATTCCATCCAACATCGCCAAGCTAATAAGCCAATAAATGGTTTATCCCTTCACATCACCAATGACCAATACATACATCCCGCCAACATCGCCAATAGGGTCTTAACCCAAGGACCGTAGTTCACCTGTACATGAGTTCAACGAATTCTATGGCATGCCAATTGTACCCAATGTCTAGCCTTATCCAAGGATTCAATATACATATATAAGTTAATAATACTCATATAAATCAATGCTTACCCCACTCAACGTTACCAATATCAATAATGTCTATAGCTTTTAACTTAATAATGAACAATGCTTACCACAATGACGGACAATGCAAGGGGTAACACCTAGTCAATCCCATGACACAACTACATTCACCGATAATTTTGAAGCTATTAGGGCTCTCGGATTACAATCCATTTGTTAGGAGTCTTGGAAGGAGTTGGTTAATGTAAGGCCCTGGTTTTGGGTCTAGCTGTTGTGGGGTTCGTCTTAAGGGTCTGAAAGACCGGCGTTAGAAATTCGAGTCAATTTCATGATTAAATCGGATTAAATATTTTTGAAAGTAATAAAAATGTGAAAAATGTTCTCAAATCATTAATTAATATATTAATGATTGTGGTGAAATCAATTTTGGAAAATGAGCTTTGAAAATCAGACATTTTGGACTAGTGACCAAAATGTAAACTCTGAAAACTATTTTTAGTGACTGTTTTGTAAAAGGGTCAAAACTTTGAATCTTTAAGGAGCTATTTGCCAAAGTCTAATCTCAGACTTTATTCCTTAATTGGCTATTTTCAAACTGTTTTGGAAAATATAAATAGGTTAGGGAGAATTTATTTTATAATTAATTTCTTAAACAAAAGTTACGCAACTAACTTTCTTCCAAAATCTTTTCTCTCAAAATCTCTCCAGCCAAACACCATTCTCTTTTCTAAATCTTAAGGTAAAATCTTGTTTTCTTTAATCCTTTAATTTCAAATGATTTCTTGTTGATTGTTTATCAAAACCTTATAGTTTTAACTTTGTCAAACAATTAAGGGAGAAAAAATCCATTAGAGGTAATGTTCGTCCTTCTCCTCTAATGAAAGGTTCTTTACTGAAATTCTCAAGTTCTTGATCCTTTACAATTGTTTTCTAATGTGTTTTGATAGTTTAATTAATGAAAATTGGTTTAATTGTGTTTTGATTGATGAAATTGGTAGATTTTGAAATTGGATCTGCTTTGCTGGGTTCTTGATTAGAGTAGATCATGGTTTTGATGTTTAATAATATTAATAGCTTAGATTTAACATTGTAACCCCAAAAGTAGTTGAATCTCTAATGTTTAAGGTTGATAGTTATGGGTTTTTGTTTTGTTAATGGAGTTTAATCATTGCTAGAAGTAAAAGGATGTTGTAAATGGGTTTTTAGATGTTTTGGATGAGGTTTAATGTATCAAATCGTTATAGTGTGGCTAGGTTAAGTTTGGAAAGTGTTTGAGGTTGATTTCATAAGTTTCGGATGGTTTTTGAGTTGGCAACTTGGGAGTTGCGAGATTTTGCTTTGAAGCAGTGGTTTGGATGCATTTTGATGCATGTTTCCTCTGGTTTTGTGAAACCAAAATACGAGATAACCAAGGCGAACTAGCTTGAGATGGATTGTTGCTTGCCAGGAGCTCGATTTGCATTAGTGAGCAATGTGAGGTGTAATTGGTGAGTGGAAACGGTTTTAAAAGCCTTTCAAAAGGTTGAAAGTGTTTTTGGGAGTTTAGGTTAAGCTTGAAATACTTACCCTAAACTCGGAAGTAAGTTTCCCTCTTTTTCTAAACTCGAAAGTAAGTTTCCCTTTTTGCTCTTTAATATCGGTTTGGATATGAGCATGTGTAATTCATGTTTTGGTCGTAAACATGGTTTGTTTTACTTACTGTAAATGCATGATTTTGGGTACATATGCAGTGGTTTAAAAGTATATGAAATGCTAGTGAGCATTGGTTTTTATTCCGGTAGGGAATGTGGTATTGCTTTGGCAATGTGGCTTGCATATGTGGTGGTTTCGTATAATGCATTGTAAAATAGTGAGTAAATGGTTTTGTAAATGATATATTGGCTATGTGACATGATGAGAAAACATTCTGATATAGTTGGCATGCCAAAGGATAAAGTGCACTATAATATGTTTAAATCGATCGTGGTTAGAGGTCCTTGTGGTATACCGGTCAGCTACTGGGACTATGAAGTTATCACTTGGGTTGAGCGGTCGGTTCCCCATGTTGATGTTAATCTTACGGTCGACAAGGTTGTCATATCATGAGGTTGGTATGGTATGGGTCTTGATGGCCGTCGGTCATTCAGAGAGATCCGTGTATTCGATATGTAAGGTTAACGATCGGTTAACCAATAATTAGCGGTCGGCTAATCAAGGGTAGTGGTCGACTATTCGGGGACACTATAATTGCCAATATATGAAAGTATATGTGTTAAATTTATCTTTAATGCTTTGGGATTTAAGCATGGTAATATGATTTAATGTTTTGGGATTTAAGCATGAGATGACTTGATGCTTTGGGATTTAAGCATGTGATTTATAAATACTTTGCATATGGTCGATATGCATGTTTGATTTGGAATAAATGAAATGCTTTGGTCGTAAGCATGGTTCGAAAACAAGAGTTTAGTTTTCAAAGAGTTTAAATGCATCATTGTTTTACGAGCATCCTCACAAGAATGTGTGCTTACATTCTCTTTTTCCTAATAATGTAGAGCATTGAAGTTTGGGGCAGCAAAGGCAAGGTTTGAAGTGATCCAAGAACCAAGACTTCTTTTCAGTATGAACTCGGTTTTAGTTTCCGGTTAATAAGGCAATGTGTTCGCCAAGTTTTTGAGATTTGTAATTCTGTTTTCCCCCTGGTTTTTTAGCATGGTTAATGCTGTGTTTGGAGTTTGATTGATGTTGATAAGCATGTTAACGGTTTTGTTTGTGGTTGTTGCTAAGTGGTTGCTTAGGTATGCATTTAGTTAGCATTGGTTGTTTGCCATGCTTTGTTGAATCTAGCAAGTTGATATTGATACTAGAGACATGTTGGTATGTTGCTTGTGCTGGAAAATGTTCGAATGCGTGTTTTGGTTTAATTGGAAATATGGTTTAGAAAGCATGCCTATAGTTTACCTTAAAAGCATGATTGCCATGAATTGAGGGTGGTTCTATGTAAATATGGTTAGGATCGATCCTTGGTTAGGTTGTATGAATGTTAGAAGCATGTGTAAGTGGTTGGAATCCATAAATGTAAGTTAAACCAGCAAAAAGTGGACGCTTTAGGTCTAGGTGTATCAGAACGCGACACCTCGTACCGGTACGGTAGGCTATTTCAGGCATAGCATTTTGGTACGCAAGGAAGTGTTTCGATACGGGAAATCCTTTTTAGGCATAGTGTTTCGATACACAAGGAGGTGTTTCGATACGGGCAAGCCATTTCAGGCTTAGCGTTTCGATACTCGAAAAAGTGTTCCAATATGATTTTGAGCTACTAGAATCTGAGTTTTTGTAAATTGTCCTGGCGTACCAAAACACCTATACACGTATCGTTACGGTATGCGGTTAATTTAGTTATTTGGCTGTTTGGAAGGTCTCTGAGTTATTCATTTTACTCCCTAAATCTTGTTATGGCAAATATAAATGTGCGGATGGTTGGATTGATCTAAAAATTGATATGCAAGCATGTAAACTGACTAATTGAGGAATCGTAACCTTAATTTCACCAAAGGTCTTGGAATTTATCAGTTTTGCATTTTGGTCCCTAGAACGTATTTTATGCAATCGATTGCTTTTCCGTGGTTCTTTTTTTGTATCTTCACCCGCTGCAAGCACGAACACTTAGGACTAATGATATGCATCTAGACAAGATAAGCTTTTTTTCTCTCCTACATAATACTATATATCTCTTCTTTTAAGGTCAACATAAGCTTTTTTCTATCAAAAGTGGCATTGAGTCTACCGTGGATAATATCAATATTTTCTTCGGTTTCTCAAAGTAAATCAAGGCCCGATGCCTTGCCCTTCCCAAGTTTAGACCAACAGAGTGATATTCTTCATTTTCTACCGTATAGTGCTTCAAAGAGAGCCATTTGAATTAGTGTCTGATAACTATTGTTATAAGTAAATTCGATAAGGGGTAAGGATTTTTCTCAATATCCTTCAAAATCAATAACACATGCCCGAAGCATATCTTCCAAGATTTGAATTACCCTTTCTGATTGCCCATCAGTTTGGGGGTGAAACACAGTGTTAAGTTTTGCTTTGGTTCCCATGGCTTCTTGTAAGGCTCTCCAAAATCGTAAAGCAAAACGAGGATAGATTTAGGTACTCCATGCAATTGGACAATATCCTTTATATACAACTCAACGAGTTGGAGGAGGCTAAAATCCATCATTACTGGTAGAAAATAGACTAATTTAGTGAATCGGTCAACTATGACCCATATGGCATCATTTTTCCTATGGGTCAAAGGTAGTTCGCTTACAAAATCCATGGTAATATGTTCCCATTTCCACTGAGGCAATTCAATAGGTTGCAAAAGTCCAGTAGGGACACGGTGTTCAGCTTTGACTCGTTGACAAGTCAAACACTTGAAAACATAATTAGTAATGGCTTGTTTAATACCATGCCAACAATAAAGTTCTCAGAGGTCTTTGTACATCTTCAACGACCCTGGATGAATAGAGAAAATACTACTATAGGCTTTCTTGAGAATATCTTACCTGAGAGATTTATTATTCGATACACAAATCTGACTACAAAAACGTAAAAGACCTTCAGAATTAACTAAAAATTCGAGATTGGAGTCATTTTGTAATTTAAGAATAATGGCTTATAGTTTTTGATCTTGTTCCTGGAGTTCTTTGATCTTTGAGACAATGGTAGACTGAACTTTTAATTTCGCTACAAATTTATGGGTTTGTTTGAGTTTGAAATAAACATTAATAGCACAGGTAGCAAGCAATAGTTTGCGGCTGAGTGCATCAGCTACAACATTGGCTTTGCCCGGATAGTAATCACTAACTAAATCGTATTCTTTCAGTAGTTTCATCTGTCTCTTTTGATGGAGGTTCAATTCTTTATGTGTTAAAAGATATTTCAAGCTCTTATGATCGGTGAATAAGTAGCATTTCTCTTTACAGAGATAGTGCCTCTAAATCTTTAATACGAAGATAACTATAGCCAATTCCAAATCGTAACTGAGGTAATTTTGTTCGTGTGGCTTAAGTTGTCTGGAAGAATAAGTAATAACTTTACCTTCTTGCATGAGAACACATCCTAGTCCCAATTGCCATCACTATATGCAGTAAAGTCTCTGCCAGGCTCAGGTTGGGTTATGATAAGAGCATGAGTCAATACTTGCTTAAATTGGTCAAAGCTTCATTGTTGCTTCTCGGTCTATTTAAAGTGAGTTTCTTTTCGGAGTAGTCTGATCAATGGTGCTTCTAACATAGAAAATTCTTTAACAAATCTTCTATAGTATCCGACAAAACTGAGAAAGCTTTTAACCTCTCTAACATTCTTTGGAGGTCTCCAATCAATAGTAGCTTGAATCTTCTTCGGATCAACCTGAATACCTACCAATGATACAATGTGTCCCAAAAAGAAGACTTCTGGTAGCCAAAATTCACACTTGTTGAACTTGGCATATAATTGTTTCTCTCAAAGAGTTTAGAGCATAATTTGGAGATGTTTCTGGTGTTTAGCTGTATCCTTAGACTAGATTAATATGTCATTAATGAATACTGCCACAAACTTGTCTAGATAGGGTCTAAAAACCCGATTCATAAGATCCATAAATGCAGCAGGGGCGTTGGTTAACCCAAAGGGCATCACTAAGAATTCATGATGATCATACCTTATCCTAAAGGTAGTCTTGGGTACATCACAATCTTTAACTTTCATTTGATAATACCCCGATCGAAGATTGATCTTAGAAAACACAACTACATCATTTAACTGATCAAACAAATCATCTATCTTTAGGAGAGGATACTTATTCTTGATGGTAAGCTTATTCAACTGTCGGTAGTCAATGCATAAACACATAGAGCCATCTTTCTTCTTAACAAACAATACTGAAGCTCCCTAGGCGAGAAACTCGGTTAAATAAAACCCTTGTGTTGTAATTCTTGTATTTGAGACTTCAACTCCTTAAGTTCATTCGAAGCTATTCTATATGGTGCAATGAAGACTGAGGTAACTCCAGGTTGCACTTCCATCCCAAATTCCACTTTACGGGTCAGTGGTAAACCCAAAAGTTCATCATGAAAAATATCCATAAACTCATTTACAGTATCAATTTCTTCCGGCTTCAGATCATTCTTAGTCTCACTCACAATGACATATGTCAATGATTTTCTTATTCTACGTTTGTTATCCATTAATGTAATACTCTCCTTACCAGGCCCATGCAAATAAAGTTTCTTCTTTGAGCAATCTATCTAGGCTTGATGCTTGCTAAGCCAATCAAGCCCCAATATCAAATCAAATTCATGAAAAGGTAAGGCCATCAAATCAGTCGGGAAAGGAATCCCTTGAACCAATAAAGGATAGTTCTTACAAACTAGGTTGATAGTCAAGCTATCACCTAGGGGATTTGTAGCTATGATTTCTGATGTAGTCAGTACAGGGTTCAATTCAAAAGTTTCAATCAATATAGTACTAATAAAAGAATGAGTTGACCCCAGATCAATCAATGTATAAACTGAATGTGAAAGTAGTTCAACGGTATCTGTAATGATGTCAGGATCATCGTCCTCCTCCCTGCTCCTCACATGATATACCTGAGCAGAGGCCTTTGATTCTTGCCTGTTTGATGCACCTGTAGAGCCACGGGTCTTTCTAGAGGCTCCCGATAGAGTTTGCCGCAGTCCCTTACCCTTGGGTGCTTGGGTAGATGACATAGTAGCAGTCGGTGCAGTAGGTGCCTTTGAGGAATTTAGCGGGCAATCTCTAATAAAATGGCAATGTTCTCCACAATAATAGTATGCTTCAGCTTGCTTATGACACTGACCAGTCGAATGTTTCTTCTGACAATAAGTACATATAAGATACTATGATTCTCGTCCCGATCTACCAATGCTTTCAACAGAAGTGGCCCTCAAAGCAAAATAGACCATACTATGAGGTTTTGCAATGTAACCAGATCCAGAAGATTGTTGTAATACTGGTTGTCTAGGCCCTTGATATCTCGTCTTCTTCGAGGGTAAAAGAGGATGAGATTCATCTCGAGACCTTTTACCAGATCGTGTTGACCCTCCAAATCTTCTTGCCTTTTGAGTGGCTTCAGTAGCAATAACCAAATCGACTAAATTTTGGAAATTGGTGATCCACAATGCAGTAAATAAAGGACAAAGTTCATCACACGTCCATCAATAATAATTTGCCACTTATTCTCCTCAGTTTTTATATATTCAGCCCAGTATTTGCAATACATGCAGAAGTCGTGTATGTACTGATCGACGAGTCTCCCACCTTGCTTCAGATGCAGGAATATCCTCATTCTTTTAGCTAGACAATACTAACTGATATACTTCTTACAGATTTTTTTCAAAAAGAACTCACAGGTGACAGCTTCTTTTGGGACAGTGAGTGTGGTAGTCTCCCACAGTGTTGAGCTTCATCAGCGATCAGGGCCAATGCATATTCAAGCTTGTGCTCATCAGAGTATTGAAGTTGCTTATTCAGAATTTTCAAAGTATTGTCTAGCCAATACTCAGCTATCTCCGGATCATCATCATCTCTGCGAGTGAAGGTATACAAATTTATACAAATTTAGGGATGATTTTATAATAGTCCGATAAATTTAATAGCCATTTTGTAATGATTAAATAAATTTAACGAGTTAGCCAAAAAAATTATTTTTACTTAATTTAGTGATCATTTGTGTACTTCACCTTTTTATTATAACAATATAAAATTATCAAATGTCAATCAACGTTTTCATTCTATTTCAGTTGGTGTGAGTGTCAGTCAAATTCTATTTATACAAACATGGAAAAAAATGGCAACCGCCCATCCAAAACAAAAAAAAAGGACTAATCCCTTGATGCCTAAATGTCATGTCTAATGAAACTTTAGTGCTTAATTTTTGTTTTTAATGGTTCGCACATTCCCACAGATTAATGTATGTTATATTCATATCCAATCAACAACAACAAAAAGAAAATCCACTATTATTTTTCTTTTTAAAATTCCATAATTTTGCCAACTTAAAAAGGAAGAAGCATACATTACGGATAATATTAGTGAGCTAAACGTGCCAAAGTTCCTGCAGATTGTGGGTAATGATGGCATGTGGTGCTGAGTGGGTTTGACCATCGAATGCCTTTTCTTTGTTGCACTCCCGGTTTTTCAACCTTTTGTTCTGTCTAATTCAAATCGACTCGCGTTATACATATAATTTTGGTAGGTGAGTGTCTTCCAGTAAAGAGTTTCTACATACATAAGATCTCGAACTCGAAACCTGCTTAAACGATATCAAATTACTTATTACTTGGACCAACCCATTAGTTGAATGCCTTTTCTTCTGTATACTTTAGGTTCATATTTTTTGTGCCACAAACTTTGGGCTCCCGACGTGATTGATGAGTGGAAAAGAAGATACTAACTCCGCTTGATTCTCGATATCCATAACCGAGCCCCCCATCATTTAGCTTTTAAAGCCATTAAGCATGGCCCAGCTAGCTATTATCATATTAACCTTGTCGTTTAACAAAAATGCCACCACCCACCCACCAGCGAGCCATATATAGGAGATGTCCCTAGAACCTTCTCTCAGCTGCTTCACTTTAACGGGTTAAACACATGGCTTCCGCCTCTTGACAAAAGATAAAGGTTAGATTCTTCCTATATGGATATATGTAGAGTGATCTCAATTGCACTTTCATGGAAGTTACATCTCCATTTATATATTATTGCTGATGCTAAGAATGATATAGGGGTGATTTTAGACGGTTCATCTTTTTTGATTTGGACAGAGAATCGTGGCTAATGGTAGTGTGCGGAGAAGAGGAGAGAAGATAGGGGTTTTAGAGATGGTCGAATGAGGCCCTTTTTATCTAACCTATGATGGTATTATAAATATCACTATGGTGAGCGGTGTCAGTCCTAGGCTTGATAGATATTGATAGATAACGATAGGTTGACAATATAAACTTATGACTTATCTATCAAGATGTAGGTTCAGTCAATTGGTCAAACGGGCTTGATAATCATCATGTCGATAGTATTATAGTTCTCTAACCAGGTCGTGTCATAAAAGCCCTGGACGTTTCATTACAGTTCTATGAATGATGTAGATGTATATGAGCAGCAAGACGAGCGTTTTCAGCATACAATCTGCATGCAAAGCTGATTCATTGTAAGAGAAATGACACATAGCACATGATCTAGGGACCATGAATTAAATGGGGTTAAGGGAAAGCAATTCCTTATGTCACTCAAGGCCACCGGGCACCAGCTAACCCAACTAACCCTTATCAAGTTATTTAATCGGCTGATGATATAAGCCATTTAAACAACTACATCTTCCACTACTAATGAGAACTCAAATCAACCACTTTTGCACAAGCAAAAACCAAAGCTACCAACTCTTCGTAACCATCGAGGTTGTGAGTGGGCATGCTAAAGGCGGCCTCCTACACTGAACTCTTAAACTTTAAATTGATAAAAGCCTATTGTTCACATAGAATCTTGAAAATCAACTTGTACACAACTACGCACACACATTGTCACAAGCATTATAGTCCGATTCCGGGTAATTTTTGTGCTATTCGAAAAATTAAAAGGTGATCATACTTTGTGCCACAGTTCCGAGGTTTGAATTCAAGTTTGAAGCATGTCTTTGATGATTAAAGTCTTGGCAGGTAATTGTTAGTTTGCATTGCTTGAGGACGAGCAATAGTTTGAGTTTGGAGGTGTGATAAGTGTTCAAAAGTACTATTTTTATTACCCTTTTTATTCTTATTATTGGTAGACTTAGGCTCATATTAGTTGCATTATTAGTCATTCATGCATGTTTGCATCGTTTCCTAGGTGGACAAGCTTGATTTCATATTTTGCTCAATTTTGTGGAAAAATGATACTGCGTTGGTGTGTTTTTGTGTGCAGAATCACTTGCCAAAGCAAGGCTGGAACCAGTTGTCAGGGCAATGCATGAAGGAGATGACGAGCTAGTTGCCAAGGCAATGCATGAAGGAGATGCCAAGCTAGTTTCCAAGGCAATTTTCGACAAGGGATAAGATGATATGGTAGTCGAAATTGATGACTAGATAAGCCCAAGATGACGTGGAGCAAAGTTAAATCCCAAAGGAGTTTGATTTCCATGAAGAGGTTAAAGAGAAAATAAATCCCAAGAACATAGGAGAAGTTCTAGAAGGAATTTAAATATAATAAAGAATTATATTCTTTAAAGATAATTTAATTTCAACTTAACTTCCTCCTCAAAAAAACTTTGACCTAGCCCTATAAATTAAAGACCATGCCGTCAACTCCAAGGGGGAGAGAGAGGAGAGAAATTTCGACAAGATCAAAGGGGGAGATTTCGACAAAGAGACTTTAACCATTCTTCATTTTTTTTCTTTCTTGTTTTATTAGGTTTATGCTAGGAATTCTTTATCTTGTGTTTCTTTGGAACCTAGCCATGAACTAAATCTACTATGATTTTCGTCCCGATCTACCAATGCTTTCAGCAGAAGTGGCCCTCGAAGCAAAATAGACATACTATGAGGTTTTGCAATGTAACCAGATCCAGAAGATTATTGTAATACTGATTGTCTAGGCCCTTGATATCTCGTATTCTTCGAGGGTAAAAGAGGATGAGATTCATCTCGAGACCTCTTATCAGATCGTGTTGACCCTTCAAATCTTCTTGCCTTTTGAGTGGCTTCAGTAGCAATAACCAAATCGACAAAATTTTGGAAATTGGTGATCCCCAATGCAGTAAATAAAGGACGAAGTTCATCACACGTCCATCAATAAGCATTTGCCACTTATTCTCCTCAGTTTTTATATATTCAGCCCCGTATTTGCAATACATGCAAAAGTCGTGTATGTACTGATCGACGGGTCTCCCACCTTGCTTCATATGCAGGAATATCTTCATTCTTTTCGCTAGACAATACTAACTGATATACTTCTTACAGAATTTTTTCAAAAAGAACTCACAGGTGACAGCTTCTTTTGGGACAGTGAGTGTGGTAGTCTACCACAGTGTTTAGCTTCATCAGCGATCAGGGCCAATGCACATTCAAGCTTGTGCTCATCAGAGTATTGAAGTTGCTTATTCAGAATTTTCAAAGTATTGTCTAGCCAATACTCAGCTATCTCCGGATCATCATCATCTCTGCCAGTGAAGGTATACAAATTTATACAAATTTAGGGATCATTTTATAATAGTCCGATAAATTTAATAGCCATTTTGTAATGATTCAATAAATTTAACGAGTTAGCCAAAAAAATTTTTTACTTAATTTAGTGATCATTTGTGTACTTCACCTTTTTATTATACCAATCTAAAATTATCAAGTGTCAATCAACGTTTTCATTCTATTTCAGTTGGTGTGAGTGTCAGTCAAATTCTATTTATACAAACATGGGAAAAAATGGCAACCGCCCATCCAAAACAAAAAAAAGGGACTAATCCCTTGATGCCTAAATGTCATTTCTAATGCTACTTTAGTGCTTAATTTTTGTTTTTAATGGTTCGCACATTCCCACAGATTAATGTATGTTATATTCATATCCAATCAACAACAACAAAAAGAAAATCCACTATTATTTTCCTTTTTAAAATTCCATAATTTTGCCAACTTAAAAAAGGAAGAAGCATACATTACGGATCATATTAGGTGAGTGTCTCCCAGTAAAGATTTTCTGCATACATAAGATCTCGAACTCGAAACCTGCTTAAACGATATCAAATTACTTATTACTTGGACCAAATGCCCTTTCTTTTGTATACTTTAGATTCATATTTTTTGTGCCACAAACTTTGGGCTCCAGACGTGATTGATGAGTGGAAAAGAAGATACTAACTCTACTTGATTCTCGATATCCATAACCGAGCCCCCCATCATTTAGCTTTTGAAGCCATTAAGCATGGCCCAGCTAGCTATTATCATCATTAACCTTGTCGTTTAACGAAAATGCCACCACCCACCCACCCAGCGAGCCATATGCAGGAGATGTCCCTAGAACCTTCTCTCAGCTGCTTCACTTTAACGGGTTAAACACATGGCTTCTGCCTCTTTACAAAAGATAAAGGTTAGATTCTTCCTATATGGATATATGTAGAGTGATCTCAATTGCACTTTCATGGAAGTTACATCTCCATTTATATATTATTGCTGATGCTAAGAATGATATAGTGGTGATTTTAGACGGTTCATCTTTTTTGATTTGGACAGAGAATCGTGGCTAATGGTAGTGTGCGGAGAAGAGGAGAGAAGATAGGGGTTTTAGAGATGGTCGAATGAGGCCCTTTTTATCTAACCTATGATGGTATTATAAATATCACTATGGTGAGCGGTGTCAGTCCTAGGCTTGATAGATATTGATAGATAATGATGGGTTGACAATATAAACTTATGACTTATCTATCAAGATGTAGGTTCAGTCAATTGGTCAAACGGGCTTGATATTCATCATGTCGATAGTATTATAGTTCTCTAACAAGGTCGTGTCATAAAAGCCCTGGACGTTTCATTACAGTTCTATGAATGATGTAGATGTATATGAGCAGCAAGACGAGCGTTTTCAGCATACAATCTGCATGCAAAGCTGATTCATTGTAAGAGAAATGACACATAGCACATGATCTAGGGACCATGAATTAAATGGGGTTAAGGGAAAGCAATTCCTTATGTCACTCAAGGCCACCGGGCACCAGCTAACCCAACTAACCCTTATCAAGTTATTTAATCGGCTGATGATATAAGCCATTTAAACAACTACATCTTCCACTACTAATGGGAACTCAAATCAACCACTTTTGCACAAGCAAAAACCAAAGCTACCAACTCTTCGTAACCATCGAGGTTGTGAGTGGGCATGCTAAAGGCGGCCTCCTACACTGAACTCTTAAACTTTCTCTTTAAACTATCTAACCCCATTCTCTTTCTTATATGTTTATGAAGGATTTTTCATGTTTGGTCCTAAAGCAATCATTTAGATATCTTTTTTCCACTACATATTCTTCTTAATGCTATTGGATAGAGTTTGAAAATTTACATTTGAAATTAAAAAATTTAAATATGAAATTAATGCATATTTAAAATTCTATGTTTGAATAATAAAGTATTTCAAATTTTGGATTTTGAATTAATTCAAATTTTGTTGTGGGGATAGATTTCCATTTCAACCAGCTTTAAGTTTAAAAAACATTTTTTTCCAAAACATTTTAGAGATCGAACTTAAAAAATATTTATTTATATCAAGTTCAAGTTCTAAAACGATTTTTATTTTCTTTGAGCAATTTTAATCAACTTTTCAATAAGAGATTTATTCGTGATTGGTCGAGTTGAATTTTGAGTAATAACTTGATGGGTATGTTGATTTTGTACTATTGAGTTTTGTTATACCCGCTTAGGTCTTCGAAATTAATAACCTTTAAAAAGGTACATTAATCTTTGGAGCATATAGCATCCGCGCTACGCTTAAGCAAACAAAGCCTTGTTAACTGGCCCGGACAAATTATTTAAGCCTTAATCAGGAGATGTAACAGTGATCTGAAGACACGTATAAAAAAGAGTTAAGTAGCTTTAGATGAAAAGACACGTGAAAAAACAGTCAAAACCATATTAGTAGGTCAGATTTGTAGAAAGAAACCCAACTTTTAGCTAACACGTCCCGGTAAAGCAAAAGGAACAAACTGGAAAAAAATTTAAAGTCAGATTTGTACTAATGGAACAATGACAAAACAAACAGCCAATGGTATGTTTCAAATAGGAGTGTAAACGAGCCGAGTCGAGTTTGAGTATCATTAAGTTTGATTTGAATTCAAAATGCTTAAAATTAAGTTCGACTATGCTCGAAAGATCACGAGCTTAAAATTATCAAGTTCGATTGAAATTCTAGCTCGACTCGAAAGCTTGCGAGCTCAAAATTATCAAGCTCGAAATAAAAAATTAGAGCTTGAGCTCGGAAATCTTGAACTAAACCCTAATTTGCTAACCCTTATCCCCCAAAAATCTATGAGTCGATGTTAACCTAACCTACCCTACCTTAAATCTCAAACTAGGTCCTAAACCCTAAATTAACCCCAAACTCTAATTAACCAATGTAATATAATATATTATATTTTCGAGTACCTCGCGATCTTTTCGAGTCAGATATCGAGTAGCTCGTCTTGGCTCGGTAAGTACTCAAGCCGAGTTCGAACTCGAGTCTAGCTTTGACTAGATCAAACTCGAATAGCTCACAACCTGTCTAGTCTCATTTACAACCCTAGTTCTAGATGATGATAAATCACAAAAACTCCTACAGTCTCAATGTATATGAACATATATACACTAAGTCAGCACTTAGAAGAGCAAAATTCAAGCACATCTGCACTATTGGGGTTATAATGAAGCACAGTATGGTGTGATCTTTCAATTTACACCACAACTCAGTTGAATGGGGTGGAGTGAGCAGAGTGTCTGTTTCCAGGGAAAGAAAGGGTATAGACTATAGGGTTAATGGGGTCAGTGACAATTAAGACAGGGCCCATGTAAAAGCCGAAACCAAAGTCAAAAAGGTTGATGAAGGAAGCAACCGCAAGCTTACAATCACACAAAATTTTAATTATTGTAACGAAAGCTCTGTTGAGAGAACCACAACCACTAATGGATCTTGTGTAATTGAATGATGAATTGATATATTAAATTTCCATCTTACTACCAACAATTGGTTAAAACAGTAGAATGAGACACTACGTCTCTTGAGTAAGCTTATAGTTCGAATTCTGAATTGTGAAAAAAATTAAGTAAGAAAAATCGATTCATAATGATCATTAGAGCACTTAATTCGGATTAATTTACTAATAGAATGAACCAGTGGTTATACCGCGTGAAAAAGTAAGGAAAAGAGCCAATACAATGAGACTGTTAGAGAATAGGAGTCCACTGTGGCCAAAATCAACTACAGGGATTTGCAAGCAAAGCCTTGTTCGAGACCTGGAGTAGGATTTTCGTTCTGTCAAACCATGTTTGGTTTCGTTGGATATATAGGCCAAATAAAAGTTAATATTTAAAAGTAGAACATAGACGATGTTAAAGATATTTGGAGATATATGTCATTTTCTACAGTGTTCTATTTTTTAATATTTTTTCTCCAAGAACGTCATCTGCAAGTGGCGTTTTTCCTATTTTTAATATTAAAAAAAGGGAAGATGTCACCTGCAGGCGACAGCCTTAGGGAAAAAATATTAAAAAAATAGAAAATGTCACATGCAGGTGACGTTTTCTCTTTGCACTATAAAAAATAGCCTATATCCCTAAATATCCCCAACATCTCCTATATTTTAAATATTAACTTTGATTTGGATTATTCCCCAAATTTATCCCAAATGTTTGCTTATTTTTAATGATTTAAGGATGGAAATTTTGGACATTCATTCCAATTGAGCCGCAGCAATTGCGGGCCTTTGAATCACACAACATCGTCTCGTCCCTCTGTTTTCAAAGTATGACCCAGAATTTAAGCTTTCTTGGTTTTTTTCAAGGCCATCAAGCCCTTGCCAGTTTGGACTGAGCTTTTCATTCGAACAGTCGAGCAAATGAGAAAAATAACTTTTGGGGCCTAACGTTGGTATTTATGTGTAATATGATACCAAACTTTTTTATTTGGTACAGTTAGGTACCTAATTTTTTTATGAAATTATGTATCTAACTTTTTTTAAAATATATATTCAGTTTTGATTGGTTCACACTTATAATTTTAATATTATTTAGTTAAAGGGATTATATGTGTCATTGATTCAAAAGTTAGACGTTAAAATTTTAAGTATGAATACGTGTAATTTAAAATAATGTTTGGTACCTAATTGCTTAAAAAATAAAAAATGGGTACCTATTTACACCCTAAAAAAATTTAAGTACCTAATTACATTATGAAAAAGTTTGGTCCTTAATGAATTAATTGCATCACATGTCCCCAAATTATGACATTTATTTTAAATTAGTCCTTAAAAATTTTAAACATTCTAATTTCATCCTCAAATTATGACTCACATCCTAAATTGATCTTCACACTTTTGACCATTCCATGTCCATCATCAAATTATAGCTCTCATTCTAAATTAGTTCCCTAAACTTTTGAACATTCCAATTTCATTCCCAAAACCCCTCAAATTATGAGTATGTACTAATTATATTCCATGTTAATAGAATCATATTCTTCTTATCCACGTCTCTTGTTTGGTGCCTCCTTATTTCGGCATCAACAAAATTAATAAGTTTATTCTATCAAAAAATAAAAAATAAAAAAGTTATTCTATCAAACGCACAAACCCTTGATAGAACCCCGTGAATCAAATCCTTGACCAAATCAATTGTCCACCCTTCTCTGATTTGATTTGGTGGAACACTAAAATCTTTAGCCAGATCAAAGAAAGTTCCAAATCCAATCCAATCCTAAACTTCCTGAAACAAAATAATTTCAAACTCAAGTCAAAAATTAATTATGAAACAAAGGAACCCGAAAGAATTATTTTAAGAGTTTCGATCTATCTCAAATAGAGATGGCAAAAAACCCGCCTCGAACCCGGTCTAAAAATTTAAAGTCTTAACCCGACCTGACCCGAGTCTAATATATTTTTATTTCTGACCCTACTCTATATAATAAAAGTATAACCCGACTCTAATCTGGCCCCGAAATTTTAATAAAAAACCGATTAAATCCTATCCACCCCGAAAAAATTAATAAAAATATTAAATATAATATATATAAATATACATTTATAAATAAACCAGGTCGGGGCAGAGCGGAAAATTTCTACCATAAATCCGAATCCAACCCAAAAACCAAAAATTCAGTGAAGAATACTGATACAAATTGTGAAGGTGACACGTTGGGATTACAAAATTAAAGTTGGGATAGTACATTGGAAGTAAAAACAATATAGGTAAATTTTTGAAAGAAGGTGACACGTTTGATGGAAATCGTCTGCCCCTAAATATAATTTTTTCTATGTCCCATATTAAAAATTAAGTTTATGGTCTAGGGTTAAGGTATAGAAAATTGAGGGTAGGGTAAATTTTTTATGGTGTAGAGTTTATGGTTTAAGATTTAGAATTTATGGTTATGGTTTATAATTTATTTTTTTAGTATTTTTTAATGTGGGGCATAGAAAGATACTTAAGGGTAGATGATTTTTGTTCGACAAGGTTAGGTACTAAATATGAATAGAAATCTTTTGCCCCGGTTCAGTGCCCTTATTCATTTCCCATACTAAAAATTAAGTTTATGGTTTAAGGTTAAAATTTAATGCTAGGGTTTAAAAAATTATGAATAATGTATACTTTTAAAATTTAATATTAAAACATTAAAAAAAAAAATCGAAAATGAGTAAATGATTTTTTTTACTAAATACACATGTAAATTTAAATCAAAGAATCAAAATCCAATTGATCTGTCCAATGTGTACTCTCCACTTGTACCCTGAATAATTAATTAGACATGCTGAATTCTTCTTTTCAGGGCTGCCCTGTTTTTTGACTTTACAAACCAAACATACAAAATGGAACAAATAATTGTAATAAACTGCCACCGCCATTATTTAGTTGCTAGAGGCAAAGAATCTTTGCCTTGCGAGACCAGGAAGTCGATGGAACTGATTTTCTCCCTCATCGTTTCAATGATTTGAGAAGCAGATGGCCTAACAGTGAGAGACTGGTGAAGGCACAGTGCAGCAATTGAAAGCAAAGCCCTGGCTTCTTCCAAGTCAAACTCTGCACCCAGGCGTGGATCCACCAATGCCGCCACTTTCTCCTCCGCCCCATGTTCGCCTATGTCCCTTAAATCCGCCGCCACATTTGTAATCAATACTTTTCCCCTCTCCGGACAAAGGGACTTCATTCCCGTCACCAGCTCCAACATGATAACACCCAGGCTGTAAACATCGTTCTTCTTGGAGGCCAACCCTGTTCTCAAGTAGTGAGGGTCGGTGTACCCCGGTGACCCGATCATTAGTTGCTTCGTCCTGGAACAAGACGGCGGCTTCACCGTAGAAGAGAATCCCATCTTCGCCGACCCGAAATCGCAGAGCTTGCAATTGAAATACTCGTCCAGCAACACGTTTGATGGTTTGATGTCGCCGTGAACTATTTGGAGGGTGCATTTTTCGTGTAGGTATTCTATTGCTTGAGCAAGTTGGAATGCTATGGCAGTGCGGGTTTTCCACGGAAGTAGTTCCTTTTCGTGTAGTTTCTCTTGTAAGTTCCCATTTGGAACGTACTCAAACACCATGGCCCCTTCCTCTGCACACACAAATCAATAAATATTCATTCAAAAAGCTACAATAATAATAAATAAAAGGCTCTTCCTCTTCTTCTCAAAGAATTAAGCAAAAGAGTCACGTAACGTACCAAGATCATCGCAGTAACCAAGAAGCTTAACGATGTTGTGGTGACGAAGCCGGAGCAAAATATCCAGTTCTTGTTTGAACACTTGATTGAGTCGATCACTTCCGGCATGCACCTTAACCGCTCCTTGTCCTTGGCCGGAACCAGACAAGTTAGCCAAGTAGACATTGCTGAAACCTCCCCGACCAATCACACGGGCGAAGTCATTAGTGACAGCCTCAATCTCTTCCCATCTGAATTTCCTGACAAACCCTTCACCTTCAAGTTCAACGCTGGCATCTTTCACCTTGTTTTGATCGGGTCGAACGGTTGACGTCGATTTACGGCATCCGAGTTTGAAGCATCTGAAACAACACGCCATTGCAAAAGACAAGGCCAGGGAAACAGTGATGACTGATCCGGTGGGGTTGGTTTTAAAGGGGAGTGTCGGCAGAAGGAAGCGATGGGGAAGAAGATAGAAAGAGCATTTGGTTTGGTGGGAATAAGAAAAGGGAAGGGATGGGACCTAATAAAGCGAGTAGCAGCGGACAGATTTTGAAACCTTAGATATTGTCTGTAGTCAAAGGCTCAAAGATGTAACCATGGGGATTGGGGACAAACGAACGCCATGGAAGCATCGTAGGAAAGCCTAACCGGTTCTTTTCTTCTTCTTTTGCCTAGTAAATAGCGTGGTCAAGTATGATTTTCTAATAAAAAAATGAAGCTGATACATTATGCTTTCATTTAATAAAAATTAAAATAGTCACATAGGTTCATGTTATTTCATTTTGTATAGATTTGAACTCCGATATTTATTTTGATAACGTAATACATCTTTATTTTTTTTATTAAGAAGAGATAATTACTTTCTCAACGCTAATGTCAAGATTCACAAACATACTAGATACACAATATGAGCATCTTTAATCACTCATCCATCAACAAATTTTTAATACATCTCTATTTAATTAAAAATAAAAAAAATATTTATTTGTTTGATATTAAAAATGTGGATAGTGGGATGCCATTCGCCGACGGCCTCTATACCAAGTCCGTGATTCCCTTGTTATGAATTTGTTGATTATGGTATGGAACTATGGATGATTCCCTTGTTTAGGAATGTTATTTAATTAATTGTTTGCGATTACTGGCGTTAAACTTCATTTTTTCCCCTCTTAGTCACAGAAATTAAAAATTGATCCGAATAATATATTTAAACGATGCATGGTTTACAAGTTTAAAAACTGTGATTATCCTATTAGACTTAATTTTATTTTTATTTAATCTATAATTAATTTTAATTATTTTATAATATAAAAAATCATTTTATACTTACAAAATACTATATATAAATTGTTAATTAATTTTTAACTTGAAAAATTATTTTTTAAAATTTTTTTATTGAAAAGACATTAAAATTTTATCAAATAATATTGAAATGCATAAAATAAAATCATTTTATCAAAATAAAGTACAAAATCTAAAAACCAAAAGTTAATATGGAAAAACTAAAAAATAGAGATTAAACAAACAAAAACCGATAAATTATAAAAAACTATAAAAATAGTTTATCGAATTGAACCGAACTATATACACCCCCACTATTTACAAATTATATATAATATGGTTCGGTTCAATTCTATATATAATAAGGTCAAATTATATATATATATATACACCCCCTACCATTTCAAAATAATTGAAAAAATATCAATATTTTGATAAAAAATACTTGATTATAAAAAATATATTCCATGAAGGTCAAATTATTCTATTTTCTATTAATAGTTTATGTAACTATCGTGGGGGTGAAACTTCAGTGGCTGGAGACTATTTTCCCAAGATGGAAAATGAGTGCAAAGAGAAGTGCAAGAGAGGAAACTAGTATAAATGATAAATGTCTACTATTACTACTAGGGTTCCTCGTTTGTTGCTTCACCAGTCCAGTATGTTTTAACAGCAACAATAATTTTCTCAGGATTGAAGGGTCCGCTCTCATGGTCCACGATCTGACTCTTCCACCTCATTCCATCTGTTATACTCTTTATCTTCACCAGCAGCTCCACCGTGTCCCGGAATATTACCGACCCTTCCGGCCTCAGAATCCGATCCATCTCCAACAAGATGTATGTCATGTCACACCTTCAATCGACACATTAACACAACTTAACCACATATGACATGGAACGGAGTTTATCAACTGTCTGAATGAAGGGAAAAAAACGTTTACCTGTCTTGATACATAGTAAACACGCCACTTGCATGGATGAGGTCGTACGTTCTTGGATATGTTGAGAATCCCTCACACCAATCCTGGTATGTACCGATTAGACCTCGTTCGTAAATGATTCCCAAAGTGTCGGGGTCTGAATTTGACGGCACCACATTCATAACCCACACCGGATACCTCAACACTGCTGCTGCAAATCCCCCAAGGTATGCATTCATGTCCATGATATTCCGGTATCGTCCGGACCGTAGTGGAGTAACAAGTCGGTTGTAATTTGCTATCTTCTGCTTCCACAGCGCATTGTCCTCTACGAATTTGTCGGCACTGATTCCCGGTACTAAGCTGCGGCTAATCCGAGGAGGGATAGCAAATGCACGATCCGGCCATTTTAGTAGTTCGCCGCCAGCAACATCATTTGCACTTGTTACTTCAGGAAGTGGGGTAATGCAAGCTTCCAAATTTCTGTACCTTTTTTTTGTCACAAATGACAAAGAAACTGAGATCCAAAACTGCTTTATGTTTATGTGTATTAATCAGAGGGCTAAAGAGAGTACCAAGCTGAATCTGGATCCTGTGATGAGCAAATGAGTGGTGTTTCATAGGCCTTGTTAATTTTAACACACTCAAGGTGGTTGATAGGCTTTTGCCAAATTGCTAGGTCATTGTGTTCGGTCACTTTCTTCCAGCATAGGCGTTTCGCGGCGTCTTCGATCGCGTCTTGCTCTTGTTTTAAGTCCTCCTCTGTCCTATCCCACCCTCTCCAATATTTCTTCCAACGGATAGGTGGACCGGAGAGCACCCAATAACCTCCCGGCCTTAGAATTCGATCGACTTCGATGAGATACAGCCCATCTATCCCCAATTAAATGAAACCATTAGCTAATATATACAGAGATGACAAAGTATACAGAGATGCCTTACCATTCCTTGACCAAGGGATCAAGCAACGAGAACAATGAGCCAAGTCGAATGCCCTTGCAGGGTAAGGAAGCCTCTGCGAACCCATGATTCCGATCATAGCAGGAACTCCACGCTCGAGCGCAAACTGGACCTGCGCTTCGTGTGTATCTCTTGGAGCAAAAGACATTGTCAAGATATCCCTCTTCAACAGGTAAGCGCCGAAACTTGCAACCTAAGTAACATCAGATAAAAGAAGAGAAGCATCAGCAAAGGCAATGATTTTACAGTTCAAGTTATTGACATAGGCCAACAGTATAAATTACAAAGGGATTTTTATTACTTACCCCACAGCCAGTATCAACTGCTGTTCTGATGTGTCCATTAGTAAGGGGAATGAGCTTGCCGATATCATCAATATATGCATCGGCTCCCCGAGGGAACATGGTGCCTCCCCCGGGGAATCTGAAACGATCACCCTCTACTTGAATCCAATTCTGGACCGCCTTCTCAATGCTGAGTTCTCTATGAGGGATATTGTCAAACCAGGCATAATCACGGCTCTGAGGCCATTTAAACGGGGTCTTATAATTCGGCGGAGCTGGTATAAGGCAGAGCAGAAGTTCTTCCTTGGCAGGACAATGCCGCTCTCGATACTTCATCATGTCACGATCAAATTTCCGTCCCCTCACTTTATCTTGGCAAGGAGTGTACTCGCTGTACGACATATCACACGGCGGGAAATGACTGACAGTTTTCGAACTGTCGAGAGGGACCTGATGATGGCTAGCAAAGTCCAAGGTTGTCGATGAAATATTGAGAGCCGCATCGCCATTGTTGTCTGATGTAGCCGTATTATTATCGCAACCAACTTTAGTGTACAAATCGTATTGAGTACTAGGAGTCGCCTGCCAAGCTCCCAACACATAAAACAATATGCAGAGTGCACTAACACCAAGAATCCATGTGAGACGCCTCCTCTTTGCTTCTAGCTGATGATGCAATTGCGATCCACTGTACTCTCTGGCCATAACAATCTAAGAACATAGCAACAGACGATGAGGCGAAAGATTCGAATCGAAACATAGCGAAAACTGAAAAGCATACCGAACAAGATGTCAATCAGACATACAAAAGATGGTATCTGAAGAAGATGATTTAGCACTGTCGAGACTTTCAACTCCAAATACGAAGGTATCTAAGAAGGGTACATGTAACTTTGTTTAAATATACGTATAAAAAAATGGAAACTATAATGATAGATAGAGTACCGTGAAAGAGGAAAGCATGAGATGTCCGCCATTACAGTAGCAGGTGAGTTGTGTTATATTTGGTAAGAGAGATGAGAATGAATATAAGGACAGAAGGGAGAGAAAAGGGGTGGATTTGGTCTAAACAACGGACCAAAAAGGGCAAGTGAGGGAAGAAGTTGAGAATTCACAGGAGAGTGAACAGCCTCATTTGTCTCCCCCCCCCCCTGCTTTCTGTTTCGATATTTTCAAACTTCTCAAGAACTACTACACAATCTGTATTCAAGTATGGTGTAAATGTGTTCAAAGTTCCCTGTTTTATTTATCTATGGATTGTGAAAATTATATTCATTTAATTTCTTAATGACTTTGTTGTTTCGAATTATGAAAAAAATATTACTATCGCTTAACTGATAAGCTTCACTTAAGTAAATCTTGAGTTTGAGACCCATGTCGCACACCTGTATTTAGTGGGCGAGTCTCTCGGTAAAATTTCTAGACCATTTAAATAATTATCTATATATTTTATTTTCTTTTAAAATTTAATAAAATTAAGTTTGAGATAAATCCTTTTAATCAAATGTGACTATCGTGTCACTTCTTCACCCATATGTGTTACCGTGTATAAAGGCTGCGTTGAACAAACAAGTTTAGTTTTTTTTTTTGGCAACTTAATTCATGTTGAATCATATTTATTGTTTTCCACTACAAATTCCTAACAATAACACTTTCTGATTATGGTAATAAAAATTTTAAAATTATGGTATCAAAATAAATTAAAGAAACTTGCGTCTTATAATTTAAAATTGGTAAATTTCATTACTGAACTTTAATAAATTATTCAATTTGGTAATTAAACTTTTAATTACGTTGAAATAAGTATTGAACTTTCAGTTTTATTTCAAATTGGTCACCGAACGATTAACGGCTACTAAAAGGATGACAGAACGATTAACGGATATTAAAAGAATGACATAATGGTTAACACAATTTGTATAATAACAACCCTCTAAAATTACAAATTCAAACAATTTAATTATAATTCAAAAAATTATTAAATTTAACTCTCGCTATTTACACATTCATTCAATTTAATCATATTTTTATTAAAAATGATTTAATAATTCTATTAAAAATAAAAAATGATTTTAAAACCATTTTTCCATAATTACCAACATAACAATAAATAAGATCAATCAACATAACAACTTTTGTTTGCTTTCACTTAACGAAATCTGCTACTCATTACAACTCATCCATTCACGCACACCCTTCATCACCACCATCATCACTATTACTGCTTATCAGTCTATGCTATATTTCTTCGGAATGAGGCAATGATGATTTTTGGGATGTTAAAGTTCAGACTAGAGCAGAGGGTGGAACTCTTACTAAATTATTATAATTAAAAATATGAAGTAAATAATAAAAATTAATTTTTTTTAAATTATGACTAAATTGTTTGAATGTACAAATTTAAATGATCAAATGTTATTATAAAAATTTTATTAAATGCCGTATCATCCTTTTAACAGCAGTGAACAACTTGAATCAAAACTAAAAATTTAACGTCCACTTTGACACGATTGTAAGTTTAATTACGAAATTAAATAGTTTAGACCATTTGTGTTTACCCTTTAAAAGTTATAAGAAAAGCTACAATTATTTTAAATATTAAAACACTCCCGAGCCCCAACTTCTAGTTGTATTGTGTCAAAGTAGGCATTAAACTTTCCCGAGTCCCAACAAATCATAATACTAATTACGTATTTGCCTCCCGGTGAGAAGTTCAATGTGTTTGCCATTTAGCAAAGTGGCCTTTTTTTGACATAAAAGAAATCATTCAAAGGAGAACAAGAACAACCACCACGAGGATCCCTAGCAAACAAGCCATCCATCCAGACAACAAGTAAACCGACCAACAAAGGGGGCCAAATGCGATCATAACAAAATAAAACCATCAAAGAAAAGAAAAACAGCAACATTCAACGAAAACATAAAGGAAACCCAGGCACATGAATCAATCAAAGGCTCAAACATGTGACACATCTGCGAAAGCTCTATCAGAGGTAGGCTTCTTTTCTCACAAAAATAAAAGATCTTATCATTAGAAATGCTAAGGGGGCAAGATTGTGAGCATGGGATAGCACAAGGTTGGGGTCAACTACAAACAAGAGGCGAGTACTCTTAACCTAAGGAGAGAGAACAGAGCAAGAAGAGACGCTCATACGAAAAAAAAACCAAGGATCAAAGGACACCAATGCCGAAACAAAAGAAGAGAAGATGATCCATAGGAAAGAAGAAACATACACTACCATCGCCTTAACCTTCTCACAAACAACGATGGCAGGAGCAACATACTTCATTCGGGATTGTGGATGATCATCGACGTGATCAATGTCAAAAAAACACTTCTTTTTAGTTGAGAAAAAGAACGACTCAAAAGATTTAAGTCCGACGAAGAAGCATAAAGAAATTTAGGAAAAAGTGACTAACACAATCCCAAGGGATCCTGGTGTTAACACTGAACCATTTTTTTTCTTGATTCGAAATTACAGCTGAAAACCTCGTACCTAGAGTTGTACCACAGTCAACTTTTTAAAAAATACCATCCTCCTCTTTGGCTCCTACGGTCTCCATCTCTGCAGACGAAATTTGACCATCTATTTGAACTGGTTCAACCCCCTGCCATTGCTTCCGTTCTTCAGGAAAACAAACATCTTTCTCACATTAAACCACAACAGCTCCATCGCCTCCATAGAGTAAAAAGACAATCAGAGCTTTTCACTGACGTCATGCTTTCGGTGATAACAACGAGACCACAACAACACAACAAAGAGAGCCCGCGATGACTACACACAAACACCCGAAAAAAGATGGTATCGGGGCTAACCTGAATCATGCCAAAACCCAGATTACCACCAGGACACGAGCCCCGCCACAGAACGGTGAGACCGAACCTTCACCCCACAGCCGCTCTTTGCCTTCCTTTACCTTTTACCAGACCAAAAATTCAAAAAAATCGACAATGTATCTAGAGAGCGGATCTCCACACAACCAAAATCACAAGCGAACAAGATTTCAACGAAGTTTGATAACTGTGAAGGGGAAAAGGAGGGGTCGAGACGCTGGGGAGAAGGAAACCCAGCCTTTGGTTTTTCACGCACACCTTTTTAGCAAAGTGGCCTTGTCTTTCATTGATTTACAACTACTTCAAATTTTCGAGATTTTTGTCCCTCAAGCCACTCACTTTCCCTTGTCTTAACGCCACATCAAAATACAAATACTTACATTTATTGCGTTGCACTCACAATGCACAACTTATTAATGGCGGGGATATGTAAGCACACGTGTAGTTTTCAGTTCATGCCATTAGATTAGACTAGGCTGAAAAGATGAATATGAATCTATTCACACCATATAATTTGATTGCATTACCCTATATTATGTTACAACAGAAGTATGTAGCAGAGGAAAATTATTGAATCCCAGTATACGGTTCGGTTTCGATTTAATTCGATAAGCTATTTTAGTAACCATCGGTTTTCGGTTCGATTAACTTCGGTTTTCAATTTTTTCATATTAACATTAGTTTTTGAAATTTTGTATTTTATTTTGACAAAATAACTTTATTTGATGACTTTTAAACATTAAAAAGTTAGAGTTTTAAAGTATTTTTTATAAATATTTATTAAAAACTTAATTTTTAAGTAAAAAATAATAATTAAAAATGCATCTATAGTATTGTAAGTATAAAATACTTATTTTTACATTATAAAAATAACTATAAATTAAATAAAAAATCAAATTCAGTTCGATTCGGTTAACCACGGTTCGTAAACTTATGAATCATAAACCGTCCAAACGCCTCGGTTCGGATCGGTTTTCGATTTTGCGGTTAACCATGCTCAGCCCTAGTCCCACTGCCATATCACACAGATATGAATACGACCGATACCGAAGATAATTTATACACAATATAATACTTCCCCTTCTCTCTCATTTCATGTAATTGACACTGAGCCAGAGTTGTGGTGTACGGATGGAAAATCTGCACCAACCACTCACCACCAGGAGGGGCCTTTCCGGCATATGGGATAAGTGCAGTTACTCCAATCTCTCACTCTGTTCAATCACTGGATAGGAAAGGGTATTTCTCCGATCCAATGAACAGGCATATTAAGGGTGAATGACAGATACGTCGAGTAAAAACAGTCTCCGAGGCGAATAAACCAAAATTACCAAATATAAGAAACCAACCAAGCAAAATTAAAATGGAAGATTACGGTACCATTAGCTTCTTGAATTTCTGACAAATCGTGTGCTGGTTTGTGCTTTCATAGACTTCGATCATGGACTGTATAGCTTTGGATATCATCTCTTTCTTTTGGTTGCCAACAGAATCACATCCAACAGTCTCAGACTGATCAATCGTCTCCCCCAGGGAAGTGTATAGCATCTTAAACCAGTCCTCTAGAAAAGATGCTTTCTATTACACAAGAAGAGAATGGTTAAATAGTTAATATCTAACAAACCTATACTCATTAGATTTAGTGCTTAATATCTTGTAGAAATTTCTCAATCAATTAAATGCAGGCTTTCTATTTTGAAAGTGAGAAATCATCATCTATGACACACTAAAACTACATGCCAAACATAAGTTTCATACAAAGGTGCACTGAATTCATTCATAGCATTTGTGAATATCAGAAGAGGTTGTTTAAAAGCTTACTTTGACAAGAAAATCTTTCAGCCGTTTGTGATCAGAAGCTGAAGCAAGGCTAAGAACGTGCAACAAGGTCGATGTTAACTGTAAAAGAAAACCCAATTGATGAGTCAGGCATGGCCTCGTCTTAATCAATTTGGAACACTACCAAAACTTTATTACGAAAATAATTAGTAGTAAATGAAGGAATTTATTCTAATATTACGAAAATAATTTAGTAGTAAATGAAGGAATTTATTCTAAGATTGTCATGAAACTTCGGATTCACATGAATGATTGGGCAACTCAAATCTCTTCTCTTAATTTCACTATATTTAATACAATTGACCTGGACTAGGAAATAAGTACTAGTTTGAAAAATGTAGAGTGCAAGATTCCTAAACTATGTTATATCATTTCAAAAGACTTCATTATATTTGTAGAATAACCTGCTTGTCAAGAGCAATCCTATATTTGAAACTTGAAGGCGCCGAAATTGGGTCTGAACCTAGATTCTCAACTACATGCTCCAAGCCTTGGACAATGTCTGGGAAAGATTTCCCGTAATCTGTGTCAAACAAAGTGAGCTATGTCAAAACCCAGCTTTAACCTGTCAAACAAAATGACACTCTCAAGACCAGTAAACAGAAGAGAAGCAGATGATCCACAGACTCCCAGTTTAGCCATAGATAATGATTCAAGGTATCAATACCACTCACCAAGTGCCGTTTCTGGCACAGCCAATGCAGCAGCAGCTTGTATCCTGATCTTGAAATTCGAAGAATCACGTAGAAGTAAGAGAAGAATACCAAAAACTGATGGAGCCCTGCCAAAATTGTATACAAGCATACTATTGTGATATACAAAATATTAAGACATAATTTAGCAAGATATTAGGGATTTACTTAATTGTAAATATTTCTTCGGCCCTAGTTTATATATACAATTGATAGTATAAAATAAGATGAATCATTCACAAAACCTATTTATGATTTCTTTCTTCTTTCTACTCTCTCCTCTATTTTCTTTTTATTCTTTTTCTCCCAACCTTCAAATCATTTCAAAAACCCAAACCCGACGTATTTTTTTTATTTATTATAATAATTATTCAATTTTTATCAGGCAAATTAAGGAGATAATTGAAAAAATATATAAAAAGAGGCATTATAGCAATTATACCTACATATTTACAATAAAATCAAACTACTATTTTGGGTCGGGTCGAATATTTTTCACCTGAAACCCAAACCCGACTCCTTCACTATCCTAGAAAAACTCAACCTGAACCTAAAATTTTCTTTAAAAAACCCAACTCTATAGGGTCGGTCGGATCGGAACCCGTCGGGTCTGGGTCAAATGGCCATCCCTAAATGGGCATGAACCCATAGGGTTGTGTGGAAAAATAATAAATGTCGGGTTGAGTTTGGGTTTAAGGTGAAAATACACAACCCAACCCAAGATATTTGTATAATTCTTCCATATATTTAGGGGTAATTGCTATAATGTCCCTCTATATATTTAGGGGTCGGGTCGAAACCCATTGTTCTGGACCATTTGAAGTGGTAAAAGTCTACCCACATGGGGCTATTGGCATCAACGATTTCAAGGATGGCCCAATATTCAAGGTCAATGGACAACGACTGAAGTATTACTCTGGTGTTCCTCACTTCCTTTGTCATTCTAAGGAGACGGATAACAGGTGTTCCTGTTGGTTTTACGACACCTTGGAGGAGGCCTTGGGGTTTCTTGTCCACTATTTCCGATGCACTTGTAGTGGGAATGCCATCCTTTGCCTCCATTCATTTCAGTCCACAATCGAGCCTCTTCTTGTTCTAGGTTAATGGGTTGAGGGACGTATTCGGTGTTGTCCCCCCATTGCTCCCATTCAAGGGGAGGGAACTTGTACGCACTACTCTGAGCCATCGATTGAGGGACATATTATGCGGTGGAAGATCCCTCTTCGTCTTTGATTTGCCTGTCACCATTCTGGCGTTGCAAAACCTGGAGGGCCAGAAGAGTTGCCAGTGTCGGCTCTTCTTGTTGCTGATTCTGACGGTGCAGCTGCTGGTGGGCTGCTTGGAATGCGTAGAACTGGGTTCACAAGTGTTGCAAACCATCTTGTAGGTCATGGAGCCATGCAAGGCTTCACCCATGCATGCAAGGGTCTAATCGAGACAATATGCAATGAGCACGATGGATGGACTATTCACGGAGGTCGTGATGTTTTATACTAGGTGGCTAGGTGCATCAGACGATTGCTCACAATGGGCCATAGAGGTAGGCTCCGGTTGATTCCTTGTGGCTTTTCGAGGAAGGTCACAAAGGAGAGAAGGCTTGGAAGCGGATAATATTCTCTGGGACGTCAGAAGGCCTCTATTGCGAAGGAGTGAGTTCTGGAGGATATAGTATATGGGTTTAACAATAATATAAATTAGATTTTAGCTTCTATGTTAGACAAGCTGAAAAGGTCAGGAAACCTATTTCTTTCTCCTCTCCCTCTCCCTCACCTCACCTCACCTCGCCTCACCTCTTTTCTTTTCTCTTTCTTCTTTCCCCTCTTTTTCTTTTTCTCCCAACCTTCAAATCTTCCTCTATTAACACATACCATTAATCTCAATTAGGCATCACTACCTAAAAGGAAAATAAGGTGCTCATATGACAAAACAGGTGAAATTGGAAGTGTAGTAATTAATCTAAATTAGGCTAATCTAGTTTCTATACTTGAGCATCAATCATCATTCCTAACAAAAAGTTATTAGCCAGAAACAAAGACAAATTTTGTGACTTCCCTATTATCGAAACTGAATGTGCAGGTTTCGCAAAACTAAGACTGGCTAGACCTAAGATAATGAAGACTGAGGCCAAAAAGGTGTCTACATGCCCAAGCAACGTGAGGGAAAATCACTCATTCAATAATCTATCCAACCTTTCACTGGTTTCTAATTATTGTTAACAACAGTATACATCAAACTATACAAATTTAACCTACTGTTGTTGTATTCGAAGAAAAAGAACATGAAGAAATTAGCATCATACCAATCCATATCCTGCAGTTGTATTGTCTTACTCAAAAACATGTTGCTCAGAGCATGACAGACATTCCATTGAACCTAATCAATGAAAAGCCACAATAAGAAACAGAGCATAGCTAAACTGACATTAAAATTGATTTTATGCTTCCATCATGTTGAGATTAAAAGTTTACTGAAAAACAACAATGCAAGATAATACCTTGACATTTCCAGTTGTAACACAAGAAATAAATGCTTGCACCATTCTCTCTAGCCAATGCAAATCCTTCAATGGCGTAGGGCAAGATGAAGTTATCCCACCTCCATCAAAAGCATTAAGCTCACTTCTTGCTGGAAACATAGTAACATAGCCGCAAGAAGGAAATCCTGCGTTTGCCACTGGCTTTTTATCCACACATGATGAACTCGAATACCCAACAAATCTTGCAAGATTTCCAAGAGCTCTTACAGCATTTGATTTGACCTAATAGGAAGAAACATAAAGAGAAATAATAGCTGCAAGAGTTTCTAACTGATGTACAAAGATGATAGTTACAATCATCTAGATATGGAAGTTCATATAACCATCACTTGGTTGAACTTCAACTGACCATGTTGCTTCGACTCTTCATTTTGCTCTAAGTACCCATTCCGGAACTCTTGTCCAAAACATTGGTGCGAGGATATAACCTCCAAGAATCCTCTAAATATATGGAAAGACCTAGAAAACTCTAATCATACCCCATGTTGGACATATACTCGCATGCACCACTCAAACCCGAGTTCGAGTAACATTATAAACATAAAATTACCAGAACAAAGTAAAATCTAACATCTGAGCAAGCAGAATTAAATATAGAAAATATACAGAAATAACAGATAAGAAGGGTTCTGCAGTTTGCCATCAAATAAAAGGTATCTAGACATCTTCATATCATTTCATTTGTTCTCGGACCAATATGGAAGAAATATTCATTTATCTTAGCCTAAAAGTTCTGAATTCACGACTAACAAGAACACATTCTCGCTAGCAACAAATTAGTAGCACATAAATGGATTAAGATAAAACTAGAAGATGGTGTTAAGGCAACAGAAAATCAACTACACAACTGATATATGCAGGTGAAGACAAGGTACCCTGTATATTTTCTAAATTGGTAAAAAAACAGAGATAACCATGCCCCTCTCATCTTGTCTGTTCACTTTCTAGCAGAAAAAAAGCTAGATCAAGAAACTCATGAAAGAAGATATATATACTAAAAAACTTAAGTATCACCAATCTCCCATGAACCCGTAAAAGGTCATAAGGTGCCTAAAAACATATCATACCTTGTCCCCATCTTTGGCTAGACGCAGAGCACACTCAATTAACAACTCCACTAAATGGAGGTGCGTTTCTGAATCTATAACAGCGTCAAGGAAAAAGTAATCAAATACTTGGAAACATTAGTTTAAAATATAGGATTCAAAAATATTACTGTCAAGCCAGAAAAGCTACCTGTTGACTGTTTTAAAGGAAAATCATCAACAAAGTGACGAAGAGAATCACATATGTTTGCCAAAGCCCAAGAGGCTGGTATGCGCACCTGCAAAAGTATTCATAAGTGATGCATGCATGTTGAACACTAGATCTATAAACACTCTCCTAAGGTCTAAATCAAGAGGAGATAAGAGTTACCGAGACCACAGGATCACGAGTGTTAATCTCAACAGCATGGATAAACTTGCCAAGGATCTCTGCACTAAATAGGTTAGGCATTCTGTAAACTTTAAGTTCATGATTTTTGCACACACTACCCATTAAATAATAAAAAACTTATATCCTAGCAACATTGCAGAATCACCTCTCAGAAGTTTTTTGGAAACATGAAACAACACCAATTGCTCGACAAGCAGCTGACCTAACCGAAGGAACCTTATCATGCTCAGCAGCACTGATCTGCATTTTTATTTATCCAACATAAATCATAAGAAAATGAACGTTAAGTAAGATAACCAAAGGAGAAGGGAACAAAAATTCAGGTTTTAAATAATACTATAACATGACTTACTAGAGACGAAACAATGAAGTCCTGATTATCCTTCGAGAGAGTGAAGAACACGGAAGAAGTGATTCCAGCAAAACAAGTTAATGATGCAGTTCTCACCTTTCAAAGAAAAGCAGTTCAGTATCATATACATGTAAGAATAGACAATCTTGTTAGAAGTGTAGTTACAACCTTCAATGAATGAGATAAAATAATCACAAATTAAAAGCAAAAAATCTCTAAGTAAAATTAAAAACCTCTATTCCATTAAAAACTTTGATACTCATCATTAATAATGAATTCCTAGGAGAAATAATAAGCGCCAACAACTACAGCAAACAATAGAACTTATCCACAGGGTCAACATACATTTGTCAATCAAGTAGATAAAGATAAGCAATAAAATGAAGGGAATTGAAGCTATCATAAGTTAAAATATGCCTGCAGGGCATAAAATGAGGCCAAATTGAATTCCCATTTAGGATGACTTTACCAGTTAGTTATCATTAGAAATAGGAAATTTTTCTATGACAGTAGCCAAAGATTTATTTAATAATGCTTAGTCCTAGAACATGTAGCTCTCACAAACAAGTTCCGTGTGCTTAAACAATTAAACTCCACCAGCTAAACCATTGCTCTTAAATACAATACCAAAGGTCATGCACATTAAATCAGAAATCTTAAGCTTCTCTAGGAGTGCCAGAAGTTAAGAATTTGATAGTCAAATGTCTATATTTTAGTCTTTTCTAAAAAAAATAGCCACTCAAAGTTGAAAATCATTTACACCATAACATAACTGGCCCAGAATTACACATTCAGAGGAAAACCAAGAAAACAGGGATAAAGCAAAGAGAATTGCGTGCATCCGCCTCTACTTGCACATAGAAGAAAAAATACAAAATGACGATACTAAAAAGGAGAGTCAACCAACACAACATGAATTAGCCTTAATCTGCTACATGTCAGTTTTCTGCAAAATATGAAGAGGGGGGAAGAAGAATCTAACGAACCATCGTAGAAGTATGCCATAGAATGAGAGGCATGAGCTTCTCAATTGTCTCAGCCCACTGCTGATTTCCTGATGGACATGTATTTCTTTCTATCTGGAGTCCATATGATGGAGCTGACGATACCTTTTTTGTCCTTATGCAATCAGAAGTAAATGGGGAGTCCAAAAACTTTTCATCCGAAAGATCCTCAGTTCCTCTAAAGCCAGATAGTGCACGAAGGCATTCATCCAAAACCTGAAGAAAAAAATCATATATTAACATCAGAAGGGAGAAAGGAAAATCAGAAATGGGAACTGGAAAAACTACCACACGGAGAAGGGCATCTTCGCCTCTCATATAGGTAGGTCGAAGTATCATATCAACTACTGAAACTTCCCTAAGATCTAATACATCTAATAACTCTGGCAAGAACAATCTGCTAGCCTTCCATGTCTTTGGTGCACAGATATGTTTATGGAGTTTCCAGAACCAAAATCCAAAGGAACCACAATAAAAACAATAATAATACTATAGATTACATTTAAAATGATTTGATCTGATATGTCCATTGGTACGAAGATTATGGTTACAAACATATTTATTAATAATAAACAAATAAAAAGAAAGAAAGAAAGAGGAAACCAATTGGCAATGTCACCTTTATAGCAGCTGTAACGATTTTTTCCCCAACAAAAACAGCAGTATTTCCAGCTTGTTCCTTCCAGGACTTTGTTGCAACTTCAGTGGCACCTTCTCTCAGAAATTTATAAATAATGGCAGAAAGTTGTCCCCAACATACTAACATTAAGTCCGGATAATTGTGTGAAACAGCACGAAGGGCCTGCAAAATGAAATACATGTACATGCATATCAGTTTATGTAGGATAATACGGCTTGTATATTATGTAAAAGACTAAGAGTTATCTGTTAGTAGGATAAAGATTAAGAGATATCTGTTAGTAGATAAGAAGTCTTCTATTGTTAGGATTCCTAGTTAAAGATAAATTCTTAAGGACTCTATAAAAGAGTTCTATGTTGTAACCTATTCGATATTGAATAATAGAACACTCTCTCTTCTGTTTTCACTACTTTCTACAGTTTAGAATCAAAGAAATTTGAACAAAAATAAACTCAAACCTCAAGTTTCAATATCAACAATACATGTGTGTGAACTAGATAAACCTTGGTTCTAATTTACGTCCATTTAAAATAACACACACCTAGATGTGTTGCAAAGTCAAGAAAAAAGAAAAGCCAGTACGCCCATAGAAAGCAAGTCACATACTTCCAAAGTGTGCAAAAATATCTTCCATCATTTTACTTCTCGATCAAAATACAATATTGCATAATGATTTGAACAACAATTCCTTCTCTAACAAACAAATATGGTTACGTTCTTTTTTCTATCTAGAACCGTCCGTTTTTCCCACATACATCTTGATCAGTAAAAATTGGAATCAACCAAAAGCAAATTCCTTCCTTTGTTCATCTCTCTATGTGTTGTCTATGTGAAGAAGAAACCTCCCAAAGACATGAATGAGCATTTGTAAAAATGGTCACTTAACATCAACATCATTAAAACAAGCATTATCTTCACAATTAACTTCGTATAAGGTTAATCAATTCTATTGCACTGATACCACATTTGTTATTTAGTAATCCCGTGGTTCACTACACTTCCAAATGATCTCATTCCCTCTTCAGCTTCCACAATTTCCTCTCTTTGCTATAGCAAGCAGTAATTGAAGCCTAGGTAGCATAGCAATGTCTAATTGAATGAAATACCATATATTGGACAATTATAGATGATTTACCCATAATCATACACTCTATCTGAATATAAGATGCCATATTGTGAAAAATCAGGAAGATTTAATCAGAGAAAAGGATGAAACACGCAGGAAAGAATCAGGGATATGGAATGAAACATTGATCAACCTGTAGATAAATGATATATTTGTGAGAGAAATAGAAGTTTAATTTCTCTGAATTGTTTTGTCGTACAGCAGAGTACAGCCTATGTTAAATAGGCAAAGATACAACAACAGTAGTCTCCTACGGAAAGTATGCTACTAGAGTCCTTGTTAGGAGTAGTCTCATTAGATAAGACTCTAATCTAGTCTCTACTTAGATAAGTAATAGACTACAAATTAAATATGAATTAAAAGACTAATTATTCTATGCGTACATTATCTACACAAACAGAGAAGCATTAGTACACCGCTAGAACTCAACATAGCTAACCAGCAAATTAGATGTTATAGCTTCAGCTTCACTAGAAATTACCTGAAGTTGTACTAGAACTCAACGTAACTAACTAGCAAATTAGATGTTATAGCTTTAACTTCACTTGAAATTACCTGAAGTTGTACTAGAACTCAACATAACTAACCAGCACATTAGATGTTATAGCTTTACCTGAAGTGCTTCAAAGCAAACTGTTGGGTTGCTTAGTCGTTCACAATGGTGAAGTAATGTTAAAAAAACACTAGATTTCTTGTTATCCTCCACAAAACCTGGAATAGGCCTCGAATAAGAAGGTTCAATTAGCAAATAACTTGTAGAAGACAGACAGACAAACAAACAAGAAGATCAACTTATTAACTCAAAGCTTGTAGGACAGAAACAGACCAATAAAAACTGGAAATGGAACCCATTCACCCTGATGGTCTATTCACACCAAAGAAACACTGAACTGTTAAACCAATAAAAAAGTACCAGTGATCATTTCATTGGAAGAAACCAGAAAGGGAAATTGAATCAAATTCTCCGCAAGGTAACATTTTCATGAACCGTGTGTAAAGCGTTGAAAAGGGTATTGGATCATAAACATGGGAGCAGGCCATAACTAGCTTCTGCTCCTAAGCCTCTCTAACATGGTGTCCGATGCAATGATGTCTAAATGCTTACATGAATGTATGGATTTGAATTAATGAAAAACTTATTGAAAGACGATAAGGTAAGAGTAGAGTTGATTCTGATGCCCCTCTGGCTCTCATTGGTGTCACTCCAGTTTCTCTTTGCTAAGCATGAAATGTTGTTACAAAAGTTATCAACTACATGGTTTTAATTTTATTTTCAAAGGTATAACCAAACAGCTTATTGCCTTTCATGAACTCTTCAATTTGAAATCAGTCTAATGATTAGCAAATATGCTTTGATTAGTTTCACAAACTGAACTTCATCTCCTCACCAACCCACACCCCCCCCCCAACAAACAATAAAAAAATGTATTATAATAATAATAATAAATTTTGACGATAATAATTAAGCAAAATTTATGAAAATGTGAGTTAACCTGTCGACAATTCCTCTGAAATCATTTCTTTAACTTGGATTGAAGGTGAAACTGATAAAGCAGTTGTCAAACAACTAATAGCAGCAACCTAACAAAAGAAGATATAATATAATTATCTGCACAACCAAAAATACCTACATGTTTCTCATCAACACCAGTCGAAGAGAAAATATAAAAACAACTAAAAGACCCCTGCCTGCAAACCAGTCTGATCACTTTTGAAAGGAAAACCTGCTTCAATCCTTCCTTGTAAAGTTAAAATTACTTTCGGCAACAACTCTCCCGGCATTCGTGAATATCTGTCGAATTACAAGCAAACAGATGCAATGAATCCAATATAAATATGCTAGGCCTTTCCTAAAAGATTAAAGAAGACAACACATGAACTTAATAAAGGTAATCACTTCCTATTCAAGCTTCTATCTATAACCCATTCAATAAGAATCAAACTGGTTTTCAATGTGCATAGTGTATCTATTCAAATTTACTATCAAATAATTCATTGAATAAAAGCACCAACCGTTATAAGGAAACGTCATCATTCACTCAAACTGATATAAGCTTTGCAATAAATTAATTGTCATAGTTTATGCAAGCACCAACCGTTAAAACTGGCCACACGCCAAACAACTACTACATTATCTTCAACATACCAAAAATCATAGGTTGCACAAAACAAGACGTCTCAAGCACTATTCATGTACTACAATGCTGATTGGGCAAGTGGTTTTAATGAAAGAACTTCAATATCATGTTGCATTCCATACTTTGGTACAAATCCCATAAATTGGTCCGCAACCAACGTATTGTTGCACGCTCTTATACTGAGGCCGAGTATCAAGGTATCTCTTCCGCACTAATCGAAGTAAATTGAGTTAAAAAACTCATGGATGACTCGTATGTCCTATTACCGAACCACTGATAATATATTGTGACAACGTTGGCGCTACCTATCTGTGTTAAAATCCGGTTCTCCATAACCGGATGGAACATATTAAGGTTGATTTTCACTTTGTGCAAAACCAAGCACAGCAGAACCATGTACTTGTCCAACATCTTCATGTCATTGATCAACTAGCAAACACGCTCACGAAACCATTACCACAACATGGTTTTCACCACCATCTTTCCAAGCTGAAAGTTGTAGAAACAAACTTTAACTTGTGAGGGCCTATTAACTTGCAACTTCTAGTCTGACTTGATCTTATTTACTTGTGAGTTGTTTGTTATTTAAATTCTAGTATCGCTATTTGATTTGCATCTTATCTTTTAGTTATATTTTTTGAATAAGTCTCCCACTATAATGGAGTACTCCTAGGCCAACATTGCATTTAAATAGCAACTCGCATAATCGATAATGTATTACCAATTCCTTTCTAAAAGTTCTTGTTATTTTTGTTACTGTTGTAATGTTTATTAACTGGTAGAATTAAAGACCAAAATTAGGGTTAAGTGACATGAATATAAATGCAACAAAGAGCATTAATTGAGAAGGAATAAATTCTCAGCTTAAAAGAAAGACCAACAATAAGCATTTTAACAACCATGAGAAGATATAAGAAGAATGACTCGTACGGTGTGCATGATATCAAAAGCATGAGAATCTTGAATACCATCACCATCAATCGACTATTAGTTTCATGCTGAATTAAGTACAGAATACCTACATCACAAAGGTGAGGGCCAACAATAGCCATTACAGATAAAAAAAAAGATAGTATCAAAGGCAAGCGAAGTTTGAGGGAAAACATGAACAACAGAGGATAGTAATCAAGTACCAGTATGCAGTTGCATTAGTATTTGGCCAAGTGAACTAGAAAGTGCCATAAAAGATCCCAATTTAGTAGATTCTTTATATTCTGCTACCTGGAGAAAAACAGTAGCAGGCCCATCCATCATGACTGTCAAAGCTGAGGCAGATACCATCCGTGCCTAGGCATCACAAAATTGCTCATGTAAGCAAGATTGTCAACCAAACAAAACACGAGGCACAAATATTACCCCCTCTGTCCCATTAAAATTGCCCCTTATCGACTTTTTTGTCAATTTTTTTTTAACTTTGACTTATTATTGAAAATTTATTATTGATAAATATGTGGAAAATATATTTTAAAAACCTTCAATCAAGTAGTTTTAAAATATATATTTATAAAATTTAATTATTTAAAATAATTATGGTCAAAGTTTAAAAGGTTCGACAAAGAAAGTCACTAAGGTACAACTTTAATGGGGCAGATGGAGTAAAGAATTGCCAAAAACAACAATGTTTGAAGAAAAAAAACTGCAAAAACAAAAGCTTTACCTTTAAATAAGGATCAAATAGCAAGGATGCCATCAGAGTAGCTTCAAACTTTCTGTAGTCAGCTATGTTAAATAAATGGAAAACAACAGAAACTAAAAAAGAATTTAAGGAAAATTAGGGATTGGGACCAATAGTAGGATAACAGTACCTTGGTTGTAGTACATCATTGGTAGGTAAAAGCATTGTCCATTGGGATGTAAAGGATTTGGGATCAGCTTGACAAAGATCCTACACCAGAAACAGACAACCAAAGAAGCCCAATTCAAGTTCATGTGAGTGTGACTGCACAAAGTGAAAATACACACAGTAATCCAAGTATTTTGGAGTAACTAAGGTATTAGGTTACTCTTCTTTGGATAGTATTACGTGACAATGAAATCATTCACTAGTACCTTTCCAATTAATGGCCAAAATGAAGCCATGAAATGTCACCAAGCAAGCAGTGCCATTCCACCAAATTTTGAAAACCATTACATAAAATATTAATAAAGACATGCAGCATCAAATGGGTTGATGGCACCAATCCACATTAATTTATCCAAGAGTACAGAAAGTAATATCACGACAAAAAAATAAATAATAACACAGCTACAAAAGGTATAGGACAATCTAGATAATACTTTAGAACAACCAAATGCAGAACAGTTGGATACTTGAGAAATTCCAACATCAACAAAATGATAGGTGTTTACAAAAATGCCAAAGACCCTGTAAATGGTGAGAAAAGACTTAAGAATGTACGAATAAAAGATTTAGGAATTTAAAATAGCATTTTGTTTAATTTTAAGAACATGGAGAGCAACTAACTATATAAACCGATCTAAGTTGACTTCTAACTTAATTATTTACAGACATAACAAATCCTAAATGCACGGAATATAAAATCAAACAAATAATACAAACAGCCAAAAAATATTTTCTTTCATGCCATATCAATGTCGATTTCATAGTAATACTTAACTTCAATTCATATGGTTAATCAGAAAAAACAAATATTAGAATAAAAATTTCTGTTCTAAAAGACATGGTGTGCACTGTAATACTGTATGACCAAGGTTCTGGTATCATCCTTATTGTGTCATGAGTATTCCCATTAATTCCTAGATCATAAACAGAACAGCCAAATTTAAAAATCTATTGACATTCAATATGGAATACTCAAAAACCTACTAAATCAAGGCTTTATAACTGCATATAAACATTTTGGAAACCTAAGAATCAAAACTTAGTCACAACTAAAAAAGAATGATGTTCTAGGCTTACCTGTACACAAAGAATAGAAGATACTCTAATCTTTGAGCATCGAGTACCATTAATATTTTTAAGTGATCCATCATTATCACTGTAATCGGAATCTGATGATGTAACATCAACCACACAAGAAATACGATCAGAAGAACCCTGAGGATCCAGAGATTTAGCCTGTCTAGCATTTAAACTGTCTTTTTCCCGCAAGTGTGGAGGCCTATATGGAGTATTATTTGTCCTTTTAGGCTCTTCTGAAGTCAACTTAAAACCTCGTAAACCAGATTCTTTATCCTTGGAACTGCCCGCAGCACAAATGAGTTGGGTTCCACTAGTAAGACCATAAACGAAAAACATCCGCAAGGACGTGACAAAACTAGACACCTGAAGCACATTTACATTACACATTCATGAAGTAGAAAGAAAAAAAATTAATATTCATAATTAAACATATGATCCTATGTTGTGATGATTTTCTTACATGATCAGAAATAGAACCTTTAGGATCCATAAGAACCAAATGAAGGCAATGCAGAAGAGATGCATAAAACCTGTACATAACAAGGACACATGTTAGTTTAATACCGGAAAGAGTAATATCTGATTTTATTTTTTCAATTTATCTTCACGGATAAGTGAAGCATGAGAGGAAAGATCATACCTTGACATGATAATGTCTTCACCAATCAAATTCTTGGAGGCTAATAAGTCCATCATCTTCCTAAAAACCTAATGTAAAAAGTAAACATAAAAAACCAACTTTAGCAACATGTTACAGATGTCATCAAAGCCATGTAGAGAGCTTACCTGAATAGTTGATTGCCAAATATCAAGTGGAAAAGAAGAACCAGTCCTTGAATATAGTTCGCCAAGCATAGTAAAGGAAGCAGTTTGAACTTCCCATAAACTACCATTTCGCGTTAATTTCTTCCCCATTTCAATAGCACTCTTTTGATTGCCGCTTGAAGAATACAAGGAGATCGCATTCATATGCGTACGTGCAATGATCCGGAGAATAACATTTACCAACTGAATATCATCTTGCAGAGTGCATTTTCGTTGGTTTTCACTGACAATATGTCTGGAGATAAAAAGAACGCTAATGGATTTGAGCAAGAATAAAAAACAAAAATGGATAACAAAAGGAAGTGAAACTGAAAGAACCTGAGAGTTTCCAAGCATTCCAAAACCGGTTTATACAAAGAAACAGTGGAGGTTTCTTTGGCAAGAAAACAATCCATTATTTTGGCGAGGGAATCAAGAAACAAAGCCCAAGATGAGGAATTGACATCGAGAGAAACACGATGACTGACATCATGGATCTGGGCAAACAAGAATATGATTTAGTTACTATAACAGATAAAGAAAAGAACAAGAATGATTGAAATTCAAATACCAAGCGGCTAGTGTTGGAAAAAGTAGGGACCAAATCGTGTTGAAACTGGGGGGCATTGGCAACAAGTTGGATGAGAAATAACAGATCGGAAGTCACCTGAAATCAAAATTTGAAATGCCTCGTCATTCATCGGAAAGTAAGAGTAAAAAGAACATGGCGGAGTTTTGGGAAATTAAAAAAAAAAACCTCGTGGGCAGGGAGGTCTGATGCGGCAGAGATGAAAGAAGAGTGAGAGTGAGAGAAGATTAGGGATTGTAAAAGTTGAGGGATGGAAGGAGGGCTCGTTAGGGTTTCGTCTCTCAGAGTGAGAAATGCCGTTCTCCATGACCTCACCGCCGTCACTGACGATGATGATGCCGCCATTGACGGTGTCTCCGCCTGGGAATTGAACCGCAAGATCGTTCAAGAACCAAATACCACAAGCTTAATTATATGGTATGCCGTATAAGGCAGTTGGGGCCTCCTGGTAATTTGACTGCGGCCCACCCAATTTAACCAGCCTAGAGTAAAATAAAAGGCAAACAGCCCGAAAATTAGCACATATACGATAGCTTAACGGCCCATGTGTCAAACCCAAAAAATAAAAATTAAAAAATAATAAAGTCGGATTCAGAAAAAGGAAGGACGGTAACGGAGAAGATCGAATACAAGTTCAATCTCAAGGATAATTATTTGATATACTGACGGTGGAAATACATGTTTAGGCTATAGATTTTTTAAAAAAAATTTTATGTTTAAATGACAATAAAAAAGATGTCCTAAATGATTGATTAATCGGGATATATGAGGATAAATTAGACTATAAAATAATGAATAACTATTTTGGTTATTTTTGAGCGATTTAAGGGGCTATAAGTTTTATGATATGTAAATTTTTTTGAGAAATTAGATTATAATTCAGTTCCCACTATCACTTTTAACGATGTTAAAGTCTTCACACCAATCATTAATCAAGAAGTGAATCTAAAACCTCATCAAGATAATGTTGAATAAATTATTCATTCAAAATGAGACAATTGTTTCTGGAAGAACAAACTCAACAACGTCAAGAACAAATGTCATTAAAAATATCAACTATTTAAGATATTATTACATTTATGTAAGGAAATGAGGATAACATTGGAATGATCATCAAGTTAAAAAAGTTTTAACTCTCAATTATGTTTTGGTTCTAACAATTTTCTTGTTAATCGTTTAAATCATTGTATTACGATGAAAGCAACTCCCACCCAACGCATTAGATGTGAAGATGGAGGAGGGTAAAAATATTTGTCACTACCCTTTTATATAATCATGCGTACGACACTGTGCAGTTCCTTGGAGGCGAAGGCAAATAACCAAAGGCGATGCATTTTTGTTATTTTCCGGATTTAAATTTGTAGTAACAGTGAGCGCCGGTCGGTGGGCCTGGTGGCGGTTGCTGCTGCATGCGGAGACATTTGTGGATTGTAGTTGTCTAAATGTCAACGTCCTGCCATATGTTCATCTTCATTTACTCGTGGACCCTGGCTTGTTACAACACTTTGGATGGAATTAGATACATAAAACTATAAATACTATAGTTACAGGATAACTGTTTAAAAAATAGTTATAAGATAAAAAAATATAAACTTAATTTTTTAATGTGATACATAAATAAAAATATTAAAAATATAAAATATTTCTATTTTAAAATGAGACGCTTTCCTTACACTATCCACGAACATGACCAAAAAATAATATCAACCGGCTTCTTCTTTCACTCGGGACTTAAAAACCTTATCCAGTCGGTGCCTATCTTTTGTAGGCCTTTTTCATGAGATCTAGTCTACTTTGTAAAAGAAAGGTGATGTAAAATTAACGTAATAGATAAGCTTAATTGGCGAATAAATGTTTAAACTATATTTTTTTAAATAGGTGCTCAAAGTATTTTTCATGCCAAACAGATGCTTAATATTTTTAACATTATTTAAATAGATATCTGTCGTTACTGTCCGTTAATTTTTACCGTTAATTTTTATTATCTGACATGTGTCAGCTTCTTAAATTTCTAAAATTATATTTTAAAATTAATAAAACAAAATAACCTCAAATTTTATAAAACAATCTTAAAATTTAAATTCATAACACTCAAAACCCAAATCCTAATTTGACCTGATGCCGAACCAAACACAAAGATCAGGATACTAAGGAAGTCACCGATTACTATTTATTTAATTCACATGAATTTAGAAAAGAAAAAACAAATAAAGTATGATGAATGTGCCACACCATTAGAAGTCGTATCTGATTTTGTAGTGCAATGACATCTTCAGTGGAATCTTTATTCACCACAGCCTACAACATCAACAAACTTTAATTTTAATTGTGAAAAACTTAAGTATTTTTACAAAATATATAGCATGCAAAAGAAGTACACTCACGTTGTTTTGAATTAATTTAGCTCGCTGAGCAAACTTTGGAGTTTTAAGTGTTTCGATTGAGCAGATGGAAAAATGAAAAAACAATGTGAGGTATTGGAAGTTGGTTAGAATCATACATATTTATGTTCAAGTTGAAATACTTGACATGTCACAAATAGAAACCAACCAGATAGAAAGGTTGACATTGGCAATTATCATTGTTTTAAAGTTTCCACTGAGTGAATTCTGTATCACATTTAAGATAAAATGATGCGTCACGACGAAGCAGTAAAAACAGAATACAACAGAAACTGAAACTGACCTAAAGAAGAAAGGTAAGCTTTGAGTCTCTATACGGAACGTGCCATGGCTTTCCATTAGCCACATCCACAACAATCATAATTACATGGCTGCGTATGATAATATGTAATCTTGACTAGCAATGACAAAAAGTTAAGCAAAGAAAATATAGTAAAAATCATCAATATTTGTTGAAGAAAAAGGGAAATAGTTTCAAGTGTTGATAGATATTTATTTATGCTAGATGCTTCCTTTAAACGCTCACCCTCAGTCCGGGATGTTTTCTGTCTACAGTAGTATAAAAAAGACAGGAAAACACAAACATATACATGCTTCAACAAACATGTTTGAACCGCACCTTTCTGAAGCAGCAAGATCAACTAGGTTTATTCCTGCAAAATGCAAATTAGTTGTTGAGTCTTTTTCCCACCTGCTCTCAATAATACCGGTAAAAACACTATGTGAACGACTACGGAAAAAACAGACAATAACCTCAGCTGTTTAAGCTTCAGCCTGCCGACATATCTCATCCACTTCTTCATTAGATGCCATAAAAGCACGATCAGTTTGATAGCAGATATTCTCCTTTTTGCCATTCTCGAGTCATGCATCCTCTTCAATTTTAGCTGTAGGGAGGAATCTTCACCCTCTATCTTTTTAGGTTGTCCAACATATTTGAACGCTCTACTGGAAAGTTTCTTTTTTCAAGGCAACATTTTCAGCTTCTTGTTCACTCAAAAGCTTTACATGTTTTAAGGTGTCGAAACCACAAATGATGGATTCGAAACCATACCATGATTTTACACATTTTAAGCATAGTGTAACTCAAAATTTTCCTCTATTTGTTCCTTGGTTATCTATACAGCTTATAACATATGTTTCAATACCTTAAAAAATTCACGCAACATGCACCTTTTCTCCAATAAGCGTAACACAAACATACATTTAAACTCTTCAAGCAACCCACACGCAATATTACCTTTTTCTGTATCAAGTCACCATTACTATTAAGCAACAAAGACGAATTTATACCATACCATACTCATCAACAACAATACATTTTACATAGCCACATTCTAAGATTTTATAGGACATGGAGCCTAATCACAAACACTTCTAACTAGTTTGATTTCTTGCGAAAGCAGTTAAAAAAACAAGTTAAGTTTACAAAGCTTCGTGGGGTAGTCAAATATATTATAATGTATGAATAGTTATTTCATATGCATACAAGTACTATGATTATATACTAATACAAACTCATCTCATATGCAATGTCATAGAACATTATTCATATAACATATATAGCATCTATAAACATTTTCATATGCAATTTATATCATCAGTAAGCATTTTCATTTATAAACCTTTTCCCACTTGAACATTAGTTAAACTCGGATACACAAATCCCCGTCACTATCGTGTAGCATATGTGGTCAATATCCCCCGAACACTACCGGGACATAAGTCCGACCAATCAATAACATTCCTCCAACACTATCAAGACCGAAGTCTATATACACTCCCGTACATGAGTTCAATGTACTCTATGGCATGCCAATTGTCTCCGACACTAACTTACATGTTCAAGGGCATCAAATATCATATTATAATGATCTTCAACATTATAATGTAAGAATAGCTTTCATATAGCATTTTTCACATTTCACATCAATTCATGCCTCACTTTTCATTCAAATTATAATTCATGTATGCATCATATGACACTTTTACAATTCCGAGACATAACATATCATAATTGATAAGTTTGGGAAGCTTACCGGAGCTTAACTTACTAATGACATTGCGATCCACATGTTCTAAGTGCCAACCACAATATAGATATCAACCCAATGAATTGTAGACAAACGACAAACCACACATTACAATTATATTATCGACTACACTCACCTCAAAAGTGGTACCAATCAACAAACAAAATCAGACATTCCAGAGGCTCAACCATCCCGATTGCCTTCTTCCTTGGAGTTGAAAGCTCCTATTTGGTTTTGAACCTCAAGATTAATAAACAAACAAATACAAGTAAAAGTTATTAGCTACCATTTAATTAAGCACCAAGTATTTTATCGGAAAATGTAGATATAAGATTTGAAGAAAACTTCTCAACCCTTTTATTACATAATTGGGTTCTATAATATCTCACTTTTTTTTATCTAAACACTAATTTAGCAGCTAATTACTTCATTAAGCATCAAATTTTAGTCCTTTAATTGACTGATAAACTTTAGTAGCAGCCCCCAAACAGAACAAGGTAATTACAAACTAATTTAAGCACTTTCATATAGAAAGGAATTCCCTAATTAGCTATTGATTTTCACGGTGTTACAGCAAATTCCTTTGCTGATGTAAAGTAAAATGAACTTATCCTAACTTGCAAACGATCAATTGAGCTTCAGTAGCTATGCTGATTAGACTTCCCATCAAGAAATTGAAACAGCTGTATGTAGGACAGAATTATGCATCATCCAAAGAAGAAATCAAGTGGAAGCATAACAAGATTCTGGGCCGGAATCAGGAATACCTGATCCTGCAGTTTGGATATTTCCTCCAACAATATCTCTCTCTCTCTCATTCCGCGTAGAATTCTTGAAATCTACAAGTGCCACAATGAAAATAAATAGAAAACAATTTGTAAAATATTTGCACTATCATCTTTTTTTTTGGAATTTACCTTCTAAGTTGGTCTAAAAGCCTTATATTCTCCAATGGAAGACGAGTCACTTCAGGATTTTTATCAACTTTAGCCTGAAGTAACTGAATCTCTTCAGGCTCTCAAGAAAAAAATGAATCTGTTGGTAATGAGCCACGAAAAAGTGATTCCATTCTTTGAATATTGTCTTCACGAAACCTAAGCATCATTTTACTGCTTCTGGTGTCTTCATCTCTTTGACGAACCTGTAAAGAACTTGGTGTTGAAAAATTAAGACAGCTGTTTAAGATACAACAGGGTTTGAAGTCAGGAGGCACAAAAGAATACCAAACAATTCAATAGTTCAATCTCTGCCTCAAGCTTTTTGATATGATTTTCTCCCTTCTCAAGGCACCAGCAAGCTTTGCCTCCAAAGAGTTTAACTGCAAAAATTTCAGAGTTCCAAAACACCTATTGTTAATTATTAGAGCAATTGGTTTGACAATCTATTAAGGAAAAAATATAGGTTTTATCAAAGAGAAAAAGTAGTTTCTCCTCTATTCGATTGATACTTAATTTACAGAAAAGAGAGTCCTATTTATAGGACTTTAAAATACAACAAAGCATAAGTTAACTTCTAACTCTATCTTATAGGTAGGTTAGATAAGTAGGACTTCTAAACTAACTCAATTACTTGAGTTATTTACAATAGTTAAAATAGTATAGTATATTTCATATGGCTTACAATTTACACTCTCCCTCAAGCTGGTTAGTATACATTGTAAAGTCCCAGCTTGGATGTGAGCTCATCAAAAGTAGTTCTTGGTAATGCCTTGGTGAGTACGTCTACAAGCTGTTGATGAGTTGGAACAAAATTGAGCTTGACTGTCCCATTTGTAACTTTTTCAGAAATGAAATGGCGGTCAAGTTCCACATGTTTTGTTCTGTCGTGGTGTACTGGGTTCTTTGCAATACTTATTGCAGACTTATTGTCACATTGAAGTTCAAGAAATTCACTGAAATTCATTTTCAGTTCTGTTAACAGCCTTTGAACCCAAATTCCCTCACAAATTCCTTGTGCCAAAGCTCTAAATTCTGCCTCTACACTGCTTCTTGATACTACCGTCTGTTTCTTGCTTCTCCAAGTCACCAAGTTACCCCAAACTCGAGTACAATACCCACTAGTGGATCGTCTAGATGTAAGCTCTCCTGCCTAGCTTGCATCTGTGAAAATCTCCACCTTTCGACTCTCATTTTTGGTGAAAAACAGTCCATGTCCTGGTGTCATCTTCAAGTATCTCAAAATTCTTGTTACTGCCTCTCGGTGCTCTTCTCTAGGATCATTCATGATCTGACTTACAATACTAACTGAGTAAGCAATGTCTGGTATGGTTAGTGATAGGTAAATCAGCTTACCTACCAACCTTTGATAGTGTTCCTTGTTAACAAGAACTCCCTTGTTATCAATTCTGAACTTTAGATTGCTCTCTATAGGTGTCTCAGCAGGTTTACACCCTAACAGCCCTGTTTCAGATAACAAATCCAGAATATATTTCCTCTAATTTATGACAATTCCAGCATTTGACCTAGCAACTTCCATCCCTAGGAAATATCTAAGTTTTCCTAGGTCTTTAGTCTCAAATTGAGTGGCCAGAAAACCTTTCTATTTCTCGAGAATCATCACCTGTGATGATTATATCATCGACATAAACTATTAGGATAGCTTTCTTATTTTCAGAAAAAGTTTTAATAAACATGGTGTGATCAGTTTGACATTGATAATAGCCATATTTCAAGATGGCCTTAGTAAATCTACCAAACCAAGATTTAGTAGATTGTTTGAGCCCATACAATGATTTCAGTAACCTGCATACCTAACCACTTTTAAAATTCCCATTCAAACCAGGGTTTTTTTGTATATATACCACTTCTTCCAAGGTGCCATTTAGGAAGGCATTCTTGATGTCAAGTTGGTGAAGAGGCCATTCCTGATTAATAGCAAGAGACAACAAAATTCTGACCGTGTTAAGCTTTGCTACCGGAGCAAAGGTTTCTTGATAATCAATCCCGTAAGACTGAGTAAACCCCCTTGCAACTAACCGAGCCTTGTACCTTTCTATGCTCCCATCTGTATTGTACTTAATTGTAAACGCCCATTTGCAGCCCCTTGCCCTTTTTCCTGGTGGTAAATCAGTCACCACCCAAGTTTTGTTTTTCTAAAGAGCTTTAAATTCATCCTCTACAACCTTATGCCACTTCGGATCCTTCAAGGCTTCTTGTATAGAATCAAGAATCTGCTCATTGTCGATCTTGGTAGTAAAAGCTCTAAAAGAAGGCATTAGTTTCCCATAGGCTACATACCTTTGTATTGGATGTTTAGTGCAAGCCCTGACACCTTTCCTTTGAGCAATAGGTAAGTATATATCCAAATCAGAATTTTCAATTGAAGGAACAACATCACTATTAACAAGTTCCATACCTTCATTTCCTTCAAAGGATAGTGGAATCGGTTCCAGATTTTGAGTAGTCTAGGATGTGTAGTTTCCTGCAAAACATACATTTTTTCTTCCTTGTGTAAACACTAAGTTCCTTTGTTCCAAGTTGGATATTTGAAGTAGGTAGGTTTTGTGGAGTTTGAGGTGTATTTTGAGGTAGGCTTTGTGAAGAAGATTCAATGTGAGGTGGATTTTGAGGTAGGTCTTCTGAAGGAGATGTGAGGAGAAGAAAGAAGAAGATGTAGGTGAACTTGCTAAGGATGAGACTGAAATTCATCCCAACTCTCCCCCTGAATTTCAAAATTCGAGAAAAAATGTGTTAGTTTAGAAAAAGTGACATCCATAGAAACATAAAATTTACGAGTAATAGGGGAATAACACTTATAGCCCTTCTTAAGAGAAGAATACCCAAGAAAGACGCATTTCACAGCCCTAGGATCTAACTTACTTCGATGCTGTTTATGGATGTGAACAAAGACCGAGCATCCCAAAACCTTGGTAGGTAAGGTACATGCCATAGGTTTAAAAAATGGAAATGCTTGAAGAAAGACTTCTTTAGGTGACTTAAATCCCAAAACCCGACTTGGTAACCTATTGATAAGATAAGTAGTTGTAAGTAAGGCTTCTCCCCAAAAAGATTTAGGTACATGGGAGGAAAACAATAAGGAGCGAGTGACTTGTAAAAGGTGTTTATTTTTTCTCTCAGCCACTCCATTTTGCTGAGGGGTGTCGACACAAGAACTAATATGAATGACCCCTTTGTCCTTAAGAAATTTACCCAAGGTAGTTGTAAAAAACTCACTCCCATTATCACTTTTTAGAATCTTAATTTGGCTGCCAAATTGAGTTTGAACCATCATAAAAAATGCTTAAATATGCCCTCGGTTTCAGATTTGTCTTTCATTAAAAAGGTCCAAGTGGTCCTTGAATGGTCATCAATAAAAGATATAAACCACCTTGCCCCAGTTACATTTTTGACTCTAGAAGGCCCTCATATGTCACTATGGATGAGTGAAAAAGGTTGAGAAGGTGTATAAGGAGATGGATTGTAAGGAGTCCTTTTATGTTTTGCCAATTGACATATATCACAAGTAAAAATCTGTAGGACTTTTATTAATAAATAATTGAGGAAACAATTTCTGAATATAAAAGAAGTTTGGATGACCTAATCTGTAATTCCATAACAAGACATCACTGTTTTTAAAGTAATGGAAAAGGAGAACAAACATATGAAAAAGTGCAACTTGGTTGAACTTGTTTCTTAGGAAGAGTTTGGTCCTTGATGATGTAGAGTCCACTACACAGCTCAACACTGCTAATCTCCTTCTCCAAAACCACTTCCTGAAAAACACAGCCAGAGGAACTAAATTTAGCAACACAATTAAAATCCCCACATAATCTGCTAACTGACAAGAGATTGCATTGTAAGTTAGGGACATAGAGAACAGAGTGAAGCATAATAACATCATTTATAATCACAGTGCCAACCCCTTCTACTGCTGTTAAGGATCTATCAGCAGTTTTATATTCCTTTGTTGAGACTGTCGAGTAAGGCTGAGAAATAAATCTTTATTCACTGTCATATGGTCAGTAACACCGGAGTCCACTATCCAACAATTTTCAGTAACCGTAGAAAGAAATGAAATACTACTAGTTGAGGTTGGACAAGTAGTATTTGGATTACCAGAAGAGGTCATTTGGCTCATCAACCTCTGTAAATATTCAAGCTGCTGTTTACTAAAGCTGGCTGGATTCTATGAGGTTGTTGTATGGACTGTCAAATCTCTCTGTCGCCTCACTCTTTAAGGCTTCCAGTCTGTTGGTTTGCCATGGAGTTTCCAGCAAGTTTCTTTAAAGTGGCTCACCCTGCTGCAATGATCATACCATGGCTGTCCAGGCCTTGGTTTACTGCTGGAGAAGGCAGCAGAACTGGAATGAACAACAGTTCCAGAATTTCTCTGATGAAGAAGAATTTGCCATCAGCTAGGTTGAGGATCAAAACCTAATCTGATACCATGTAAATAATATAGGTTTTATCAAAGAGAAAAGTAGTTTCTCCTCTATTCGATTGATACTTAATTTACAGAAAAGAGAGTTCTATTTATAGGACTTTAAAATACAACAAAGCCTAAGTTAACTTCTAACTCTATCTTATAGGTAGGTTAGATAAGTAGGACTTCTAAACTAACTCAATTACTTGAGTTATTTACAATAGTTAAAATACTATAGTATATTTCATATGGCTTACAATTTACAGAAGTTAATTCTGATTACAATTTATTAATACACATGAATTTAGAAAAGAAAAAAACAAATAAACTATGATGAATGTGCCACACCACTAGAAGTCATATCTGATTTTATACTGCAATGACATCTCCAGTGGGAATCTTCATTCACCAAGCCTACAACATCAACAAGAGAAACTTTTAATTGTGGAAATTTTAAGTATTTTTATAAAATATATAACATGCATTAGGAGTAAACACACGTTGCTTTGAATTAATTTAGCTCACTAAGCACACTTGAAAAAAAATGTAAGGTACTGGAAGTTAGTCAGAATCATACATATTTATGTGTAAGTTGAAATACTTGAAGTGTCACAAATAGAAACCAACCAGATAGAAGGGTTGTCTTTGGAAATTATCATTGTTTTATAATTTCCAACTAGTGAATACTGTATCACATTTAAGATGAAATGTTGCGTCACTGTGAAGCAGTAAAAACAAAACAAAACTGAAACTGACTTAAAGAATAAAGGTGAGCTTTGAGTCTCTATACGGAACGTGCCGTGGCTTTCCATTAACCACATTCACAAGAATGATGATAATATGTATGTACTCATAAGTTTGACTAGCAATAACAAAAAGTTAAGAAAAGGAAATTTAATCAAAATCATCAATATCTGTTGAAGAAAAAGGGAAATAGTTTTAAGAACCCTAGTGTTGATAGAGATTTATTTATGCTAGCTGCGTCCTTTAAACGCTCACCCTCAGCCCCAAAAGTTTTCTGTCTACAGTAGTATAAAAAGACAGGAATTTCATCACACAAATATGCTAAAACACAGACATATACATGCATCAACAAACTGGTTTGAACCTCACCTTTCTGAACCAGCAGAAAAATGAATGACAAACATAATAAAATAGGAAACTTACAAGAAAGTTGGCAGAAAAGGGATCAAGAAGATCGGTTATTTACCCATTATAAATCTCAAGGAAAGAGCACTTGCAATTGTATTTTAACTTCACATCCCTTCGGATTTTCTCTTCCTGTAACGAAAGATAGAGAGCATGTTAACAACTTGAATTCTTGCAAACAAAAACTCAAATATCCACGGTGTCATGCCCCGTTGAGGACTTACCTATACATTGTGATCCATCCAAAAAGAGGGATCTTCCTTCAGGTCGAAGTGAGGAACTTCAACAGTATTCACAACAGTAACTGGACCGCAAGAATAATAGCTAGGCATTCCTCTGTACGATGCAGCAAAATTCCCTCCACACATTCCTCCATTCCCATCAAATATGTTCCTATAACCCGAAACTGGAGGCTTACTAACAACGCTCTTTATTGGTGTACTTTGTGTGGAATTACTCTCCGAATAACAACTCGAAGTTGCCTCCTACTCCCCTACTCACCCGGATTCATATTTGATGTCCCGTCGTGAGGCAAATCTGATTCGAACAATTCATTTTTCTCCCAACCGTACTTGGTTTTGTCGAAAACCCATGTTTATTTGGGGGTTTTAGGCAACGTTGAATCCGGCAGTTTAGATTTGGGCTTAGTTTGAGTCCTTTCGATTCGGCTTTGAATGGTCCCTTCTGGCTCTGGTTCAGTTTTTTTCGTTGGATCTTGAATGGTTTTGAGAGAAGGCCTACTCGATCCATCATTGATCGGTTGAGAAGATAGTGAATCTTTAGGGTTTACTGTAACATTTTCAGCTTCCTCGTTCTTGCTCGTGTTTCGTCTCAAGAATTTGAAATCTCTCAACATTCTGGTGAATCAATGTAAGCATGAAAAAAATGAAATGAAAACATTTCAAACAAAAAGAAATTAAAGTTTAAAATGAGTACCTGAAAAGTGAAGAACTGGCACTGCACAGTCTTTAATAATTATCTCTAACCACACGTCTTCAAGCCATGACCTCGCTAGCTTCATCGAATCAAACAAAAGAGACTTAAGGTTGTGACAATCACAAGCTACAGCCATGACACTTCGAGAAAAAGCAGTTTGCAATTCAATAACGAGGCCCTCCAGTTCAGTAATTATGAACCTTGTCTCTGTCAAACTTGAGCCAAACTGCTCTTCAAGACTTCAAGTTGCTGATCCTTCGTAGTTTTAATGGATTGCAAACCTTTTACCTGATTAATTAGTTCATCCCTCTCATTTAGTAGTGCAGTTTACTTGTTTCTGCCTCTTAATATCAAGTTTAATTGTTTCATTAGCAATCATGAGCCCATTGATCATAATATCTGCTTCTGTTATGGTATCTTGTGCCTCCTGAAATTTAGCAAGAATACAAGATGCAACTGACAATTTCTGAGTTGCAATTATCTTTGCATCACCAACTTCAAGTGCCAAAAACTGCCCAAGAACATTGAAAAAGGAAAATATAAGGTTAAATATTTTTAAACTAAAATATGGGTTACTTCTAGTTTACAAGGGTAAAAGTAACAGGAAAGAAAATACTAACACTTGCAAGTTATCAACTTTTAAAAACACCCGAAGATACACATACAACATAGGAATTTTTTTCATGGTTCTTAGATTTTACATTTAAAAATTTTAAGCAGTTTACCTCTTTTGTTTGGCACCAAAGAGTACTGGTTTTTTGCATGGTTTGCTCAACTGTATTTATACTTCGAACAGCTTTTGAGAAGAGAGAAAATTCTCTAAGAGAATTAAAGAGTAGAAAACATAATGAGATATTTTTGTTATTCATCAAAATTAGGCTAGAGTACAATGTATTTATAGGCTTCAAGGAGGAGGACTCTAGGTTACATTAGGAGTCCTAAATACATGTAAATACTATCTCTTATCTAATAATTAAAAATTAAGTCTCTTATCTCCTAATAATTAAATTTAAAATACAACAATGAACAAGTTTAGTCTAACCAAAACACTAACCCGGATAAACTCACACTCCCCCTCAAGTTGGTGAGGATATATTATACAAACCCAGCTTGAACATAAACTTATCAAACAAAGCTTTTGGTTGGGCCTTTGTGAGAATGTCTGCCACTTGTTCTTCGGATGGAACGTAGGATAGTGATGCAACTCCACTTGTAAGCTTTTCTGCTATGAAGTGTTGATCGATCTCAACATGCTTTGTTCGGTCATGTTGTACTGGATTTTTAGCAATTTGAATTGTTGATTGGTTGTCACAGAAGATCTCGAACTTTTTGTCATGACACATTCCAAGTTCTTCAAGCAGTTTAAGTAACCAAATCCCTTCACACATCCCTAAGGCTAGAGCCCTATATTCAACTTCGGCACTGATTCTTGACACCACTGTCTGTTTTTTACTTTTCCATGTCACTAGGTTACCCCAAACAAAGGTGCAGTAACCACTTGTAGACCTTCTATCTGTGAGTTCGCTGGCCCAACTTGAATCTGAGAATACTCTTATGCATCTGTCAGAGTTTTTCTAAAAATTAAACCATGTCCAGGTGTACCTTTCAAATACCTTAGTATCCGTTTTGCAGCTTCCATGTGTTCTTGTCTAGGATCAGTCATAAACTGACTGATGATGTTCATAGAAAAAAAGATGTTTGGTCGAGTTAAGGATAGGTAGATTAGCTTCCCTACTAGCCTCTGGTACAACCCTTTATCAGTCTTAGGGCCCATCTTTGTTTTATCAAACTTCAGGCCAGCATCCATGGGAGTATCCGCTGGTTTACAACCCAACAATCCAGTTTCTTCAAGTAAATCCAGAACATACATTCTTTGATTAATAACCAGTCCTTTGCTTGATCTAGCTACCTCCATGCCTAGGAAATATATGAGTTTTCCTAGGTCTTTGATCTCGAATTCTTCATTCAGCCTCTTTTTCAGTTGACCAATATCATCATCATCATCTCTTGTCAAGATTATATCATCCACATAAACAATTAAGATGACTCTTTTGTTACTTAGAGTTACCTTAGAAAATAGTGTATGATCAGACAAGGACTGCTTGTAACCCATTTTCAAAACAACCCTGGTAAATCTTTCAATCCAAGCCCTTGGAGACTGCTTTAGTCCATAGAGTGACTTATTGAGCTTGCATACCTTCTGGTAGTTTCCACCGTTCTCTAGGCTGCATGTAAACTTCTTCTTCCAACTTTCCATTTAGAAAAGCATTTTTAATGTCAAGTTGGTGTAAATTCCAGTGACAATTTACTGCTAGACTCAATAACACCCGAACAGAGTTAAGCTTGGCAACTGGAGCAAACGTTTCTTTATAGTCAACCCCATATGTCCGTGTAAAGCCTTTGGCAACAAGTCTTGCTTTGTACCTCATAATACTGCCATCTGAGTTAAATTTAATAACAAATAACCACTTACAACCTACTAGTTTTTTACCTTGAGGAAGGTCAGTGATAGTCCATGTACCATTTTTATTCAGTGCATCAACCTCTTCTTCAACTGCCATTTTCCACTTGGGACACTGTAGGGCTTTTTCAATAGTTTTAGGCATCTGCTCTTCATCTAAATAAGCAGTAAAAGCCTTAAATGATGGCATCAATTTTTCATATGCAGCATACCTTTGAATGGGGTATTTAGTACACTGTCTAACACCTTTTCTCTTAGCAATCGACACACATTCAACATCAAGCAGATGAGCAAGAATATCATTAGGATCATTACCTCCATTTTCTTCATAGGCCTCTAAACTCAAGTCCAATTCTCGGCAGATACCGGATTGCAAAATGGTCTTAGGAATTTTCCTTTTTCTGGTGTACACCTGTAAGGGTTTAGTGGGTTGTATTGGTGATTTATTTGGGTTTTGAGGAGTAGTGGTGGCATGAGTTGGTGTAGTAGCTTTTGAAGGAGTAGGAAGTGGACTGAAGATTTCACAAGGATTTTGGGAATCAAGTATTAAAGGAGGGTTGAGGAGTAGTGGTGGCATGAGTTGGTGTAGTAGCTTTTGAAGGAGTAGGAAGTGGACTGAAGATTTCACAAGGATTTTGGGAATCAAGTATTAAAGGAGGGTTTGAAGGAAAGAATACCTGACTGTGAGTAGGATGAAAAAAACTGTGATGAGGCTGGAAATCTATGTTCTTCTCCCCCTGAGTTGCAGCCTCAGAAAAATAAGGCTCCTGTTCAAAAAATGTTAGGTCTAAAGACACAAAGAATTTTCTGGTGGGAGGATGGTAGCACTTGTAGCCCTTCTTTAGTGAAGAATATCCTATTAAAACACACTTAAAGGATTTAGGATCAAGTTTACTCTCTCGAGGGTTCAAAATTTCTCACAAACACAGTACACACAAAAACTCTCAAAAGAAGACTGGAAGAAAGAGGTTTAAAATTTGGGTAGCTCTCCAAAAAAATATCCCGAGGTGTTTGAAATTTTAGAACTTTACTTGGCATTCTATTTATAAGATATGTAGCAGTTAATAATGCTTCACCCCATAAATACTTTGGCACATTGTGAGTAAATAATAACGCTCTAGTAACTTTCAAAAATGACGGTTTTTTCTTTCTGCAACTCCATTTTGTTGTGGAGTGTCAACACAAGAACTAATGTGCACAATCCCTTTTTCTTGAAAGAAAGATCCTAAGGACTTGGTAAAAAACTCTCACCCATTATAAGATTTAAATATCTTAATTTTGCTTTGAAATTGTGTTTCTACCATGTTATAAAATTTTTGAAAAACAATGCACACTTATGATTTTTCTCTCAACAAGTAAGTCCAAGTTGTTCTAGTATGATCATCAATAAATGTTACAAACCATCTACTCCTAATATTCTTAACTTTAGAAGGACCCAAAACATCACTATGAATTAGAGAGAAAGGGTGTGAGGTTTATAGGATATTGGCAAATAATGGGCTCTTGTTTGTTTAGCCATGGGGCACAAATGACGTTGAAAAGAAAAAGGTTTTTTTATTGATGAACAAATCTGGAAAAACTTTTGCAAGGTAATTAAAATTTGGGTGGCCTAATCTAAAATGCCATAACATAATATTATCGCTGTGTCTTAAAGAATTGAAACAAACTGGAGAAGTTTGTGGGGTAGATTCGTTGCGGGTAAGGATATAAAGACCACCTTGCAACCTAGCACTGCCAATCCTCTTCCTCAAGTCCAGTGCCTGTAACAAACAACTGTCATCAGTAAACATAAAGGAACAGTTCTTATCCTTAGCAAGTTTGCTCACAGAGATTAAATTACAGTGTAAATTAGGCACAAACAGCACATCATCAAGAGTAATTTCACTATTTATTTTAATCGAACCACTGCCTTCAACAGATACTTGGGAACCATCGGCAATTTTAATTGAACTCATTCCACAAGAATATGAAAAATTAGAGAAAAATTCTTTATTACCAGTCATATGGTCGGAGGCACCCGAGTCCAGAATCCAGGATGAACCACTCTTTGCAGACAGAAGTGTAGTAGGTAAGGAGTCACTATTTTTACCTTTAGCTTCTGTCACAGCTAAGTTCCCTTCACCAGGTCCACTAAACCTACCAAAGAGTTTCTGTAGGTCAGCAATCTATTCCTTCGTGAAACTGGTAATAGTAGTGGTTGAGGCAACATTGGACTGTGAATCTCGTGGGCTTCTTGTTGGAGACGGCTTCCAGTCATACGGTTTACCATGTAACTTCCAACACTTGTCCTTTGTGTGTCTCATCTTATTGCAGTAATCGCACCATGGTTTCCCCTTCTTCTGTGAATTGGATGAGAACTGAGTGACAAAGGCAGATCCATCATGTGATGGGTTTTCAGGGAGCATTACTGTCCTTCTGCTTTCTTCTTTCTTTACTGTAGAAAACACTTCCCTAATTGAAGGAAGTGGAGAACTTCCAAGTATTCTCCCACGAACTTCATCCAACTCTTTATTTAGGCCGTGAAGAAATTGAAATATCCTTCTTTGGGTAGTGACTTTTCTGTAAAGGGCAGCATCATTAGGGGTTTCCCAATCGTTAGTTTCATAAAGATCAATTTGCTGCCAAAGGTTATTTAGAGTATTGTAGTAGAGGGTAACCGACATTCCTTCCTGCTTAATGATTGATGCTTGACATTCAATTCCGTACAATTTAGATATATTGTTTGTACTGGAATGTCTCTTTGACATCGCTCCATATATCAGTTGCCGATTCATACAGCAGAAAATTTCTGCCCACGGTAGGCGACATTGAATTTAGTAGCCAAGACATGACCCGGCTGTTGTCTTGCATCCACTTAGCATATCCTGCCTCTATAGCAGCAAGTTTCTTAGTTTCCCCGGTTATGAACCCCAATTTGCCTCGGCCAGAGATGAAAATCTTCACGGATTGGGACCACTCCAAGTAATTATTCCCTAGCAGTCTATGGCACGTGACAGCTGAGCTAGAAGCGTCAGGAAAATCACCAGAGACCAAAGACCAACTCTGGGAAGGACTCGACTTGACATAGAAGAGGATTTGGTCATCGATTTAGGCTCAAGAATCGTAACTTAATCTGATACCATATGGAAATAAGGGAAACTTGAGAAGAAAGAAACTTCTCTCAGAGAATTAAAGAGTAGAAAACAGAATGAAATGTTTTTGTTATTCATCAAAATTAGGCTAGAGTACAATGTATTTATAGGCTTCAAGGAGGAGGACTCTAGGTTACATTATGAGTCATAAATACATGTAAATACTATCTCTTATCTAATAATTAAAAATTAAATCTCTTATCTCCTAATAATTAAATTTAAAATACAACAATAAACAAGTTTAGTCTAACCAAATAATCTCAAGAAAGTCACCAAATGAAAGTCCTTAAATTGTGACTCAAACAAAGAAGATAATGACTTGGCTTCAGGCAGGCAAAGCGCAAAAACCAATGTAGTAAACCGAACTACAATAGGCTGAAGAGATAACACGCAATGTGAAAAAGAGGTTTCCTAAACCTCGTGCTTAAAGGAGTGAAGCTAGATACCTTTTATACATTGGTTTCAATTTTAGGTCTTTTGCTCCATACAAGAATTTGTCAGTAAGATACCATAAAGTACATTATCAGATTTTAACCGTCAAAAAGCAGAAATTCTAATTCATTCTCCCTCTTTTAGGCTAATTTCCTACAGAACCATTAGATACTTTACTGTCTACCACCAAGTAATCTATACATGAAGAAGGGTGTGCGTTTCTTAAGAAAGTAGAAAGTAGATTGACTTTAGCACCAAAATTTTAAGGAAAAAGGGGCAAAAAAGGTCACTCGCGCCCAAAGACCCGTCACACTTTTTAACAAAAATTGAAGATTTGAATACCATTTATAAATCTATCAGACAATCCTCCCCACCCGCCCATGCTTGCCAGTAGTCAAGGAAGGACGGTCAGTGAGCGCTAAATTCTAAGTGAAATTTTAAAGGAAGGTGCTTGGTCAATAGATAAATTTTTGGCTTTGAGACCATAATAGTAATAATAACTATGATTAATAAAAAAAATTACTAAAGGCAAGAAGTATTAACTATACCTCAACTTCATTAACACGTTAAAATGGCCCACTTCTCGTTCATGTACTGTATGATGACGCTTTTGACAGTTCAACTGCACTACATCCTGTAACAAACATTTAAATATTATAAAGAGGTCAATTCATATGAATTAATAAAAAATGAAGATTGGAATACCATTTATAAATCTATCAGACAATCCTCCCCACCCGCCCATGCTTGCCAGTAGTCAAGGAAGGAGGATGAAATAAAATTGTAGCTGCACGGTCGGTGAGCACTAAATTATGAGTGAAATTTTAAGGAAAGATGCCTGGTCAATAGATAAATGTTTTGGCTTTGAGACCGTAGTAGTAATAATAACTATGATTAATAAAAAAAATTACTAAAGGCAAGAAGTATTAACTATACCTCAACTTCATTAACACGTTAAAATGGCCCACTTCTAGTACATGTAGTGTACGATGACGCTTTTGACAGTTCAATTGCACTACATCCTGTAACAAACATTTAAATATTATAAGGAGGTCAATTCATATGAATTACAATGAGTTCTGAAATCTAAGTCTTTCATGTTGCAAGCGCTAATTCACAGAAAGTACAACATAGATTGTGAATGCAAATTCAATTGTATTGAACTAAAGATAATTCAATTTTTAGTTTAGAACTGAGAATCTATATGCATAGATGAACATTGGGTAATTTACCAACACTTTAACCAAGAGAAGTTGAAACAGGGAACTATAAATTAGAATATACAAATTTAACCCAAGAAGAACGAAGACAACTGGGTTTGACTTAAGAAATTAAGCACCAACTTGGTGCGACTTTCAAGGGAAAAGGATTCCGTTACCAAATATCTCTGTAAATTCATGTCTTTTGTACCTTTAATGAGCACCATACATCAGTTAGTGAAAAAAAAGCAAGCTTCAATTGTATCAGAAAGTTGAATATATCGGAATATATTTCCAATGCACCAGGAATCAAAATAATGCCAGCAGGCCAATCCACTCGGCTGCCCAGACCTAAAAAGTCGAAGAAATGAACACCTGTCAAGTTAACAGCCATCAGAATTAAGATGATAAATAAACCATATGAATTTTAATGTGGAGGCTGAAACTGAGAGCAGAGGAAAGAAGTAGGAGCTGAGACATACACATGCCCTTTTGCATACACAAACAACCTATCTTTATGATGGTCTCTTTCGCAAGATGACCTCTGCACAGACAACTCGAGAAGTCTTTGAATTTCAGAGAGTTCCCGATCCACCTCTGTAACACACCATTTTTGTTCATTCCATTGAAAAGGAAATGGTTATAAGTAAGCAAAATTCATTTAAAAGTTAAATAATAGAACATGCCAACCAATTTTTGAACTCAAGATATCGATGATTATCATCAGCAAGAAAAAAAGAAAAAACCAGTATAATGAATTAATGATAAAATCATATTCAAATCGTTTTAAACTGAAGTTGAAGGAAAACCAGTGAACAACAGGCCTTTCTTAGCATCCTGAAATAACACCATCCAATACATTTAAAAGGAAATGATTATAAGTAAGCACAATTCATTTAAAAGTTATATAACAGAACATGCCAACCAATTTTTGTACTCAAGATATCGATGATTATCTTCCGCAAGAAAAAAAAGAAAAAAACAGTATAATGAATTAATGATAAAATCATATTCAAATCGTTTTAAACTGAAGTTGAAGGACTGAAGGAAAACCAGTGAACAACAAGCCCTTCTTAGCATCCTGAAATAACACCATCCAATACACAAACAAATGATCAGAGTTGTTACCCTTTGGAAATATCAATATTGGCCTTCGCTTAAGAAACTCAAAACCAACAGCATCAATCCTCAACTACTATCTCCAAAACAGAAAAAAAAAACAAGAAACAATACAATGTTTTGTAAACTTGCATTTCCTCACCTTCTTGTCGGTCAAATCAGAGTGCGGCACAAGCATTTCCTCATCTTCTTGTTACCGGGGAAAAAAGGTAATCTGAATAGAAAGAATTGAAATCAAGATTGAAGATAAAAGGAAAAACCCTAAAAAAACTCTAAAGGCATCAATTAATAAAAAAAAACAATTCAAGAAAACAAAAAAGAAGGAAGATAGGTAGTACATCGATGGGTGTAGGGATCAAGAAGATCAGTTATTTGCTCATTACAAATCTCAAGGAAAGAGCACTTGCAATTGTATTTTAACTTCTCATCACTTTGGATTTCCTCTTCCTGTAACGTAAGAGAGAGAGAATGTTAAACAAATATACCAGCATGAACTTCAGACAATTACAACTTGAATTCTTGCAAACAAAAACTCAAATATCCGCGGTGTCATGCCCCGTGAGGACTTGGCTTGATTTCCAAATCTTAATCTCTCCAAGCATTGTATATGTATTTCCACTTCCCGTCTGCATGACCAAACACACTAATGTCAACATAACTAGTATATTTTAGAAGGGAATAAAATAATTGTTACATCCTAGGTTTCAAAGAAAGTACTTGGTCATAGGCAAACATACAGTTGTTATAGCCGGATAAGCAATTTTCGACAATTGACAGACCATCCATCTTGCAAAGCATTTCCTGCAAAGAAGATATGTGAAAAAAAATTAGTTACATGAAAAGAAAATCACACAAATATTAATGTCTTTAAGCAGATCCGGTTAACTGTTTCACATGCCACATGATCAAACGTCAATCTAGTTTCTGGCTGCCCAATCCAAGCCATACTCATTTCTTGCTTTAAGCATCTGCCGTAGCCATTTATGTTCTTCTCTATGTCGTTGAGAGGACAGACCGAATAAGAACAAAGGTTTCAGAATCATCAACAAAATATAAAATTATTACAGATTTTTCGTCAATTATCACAACGAACAGACAACAACCTCAGCTGTTTCAGCTTCAACCTGCAGACAGATCTCATCCAATTCTTCTTCATTAGACGCCTTACAAGAACGATCAGTTTGATGGATTCAAAATTATGTCATGCTTTTGCACATTTTAAGCATAGTGTAGCTCAAAATTTTCCTCTATTTGTTCCTAAGTTATCTATACAACTTATAACATGTTTCAGTACCTTAAAAAATGCACTCAACATGCACGTTTTCTACAATAAGCGTAACACATAGACATACATTTAAACTCTTCAAGCAATCCTCATGCAATAGTACCTATTTCTATATCAAGTTACCTTTCCTAGGTCACCAATGACTCATGCTACTCATGTTTACATATTACAAATATTCATGTAGAGACCCTTGTTTATATTTAAACCATTACTATTAAGCAACAAAGATGCATTTATACCATACTATACTAATCAACACATTTTCACGGTGTTACAGTATATTTCTGCCAAACAATGAACAAACTGACCTCAGACTGTAGATAGTTATTTTCTTTGCTGATGCGGATAGCTTCTTGAAGAATACAACCGTTATAAAAGATAAACTTCCAATATTGTAAATATTATTTTTTATTATCTACTAACATTTTAGGATTAAGTCCAAAGGGAAAAAACTCGTATCTCCTAGCATTATCTAGGATTCTTATCTCTTGTATCTTATCTTCTAGTTAGATTTAAATTTTAAATTAAGTAATTTGATTGTAACATAACTCTCTTGTATTCATCCTATTTAAAGGCTTTGTAGCGATGCATTATTCAAGTCGATACATTTGAGAATTCATTCTCTACAAAACAGTCTCTCAATTATTAACATGGTATCAGTTGCTTAGGTTTTTTTTTTTTGATCCACAAAACCTAGAGAATGCATACCTCTCCAACATCTGAAATTAGTTTAGGGTCAGTTCAAACCCTCCCACAAGCAGATCTCATGTATAGTTTATGCAAAGAACAGCCAAAAGATCAACAAATGAGCAGCAGCTTGGGGAATTAAAACAAATGGCTGGGCAGCCATCGGTAAAAATTAAGCAAAGTGTGACCATGGCAGCACACGAAGGTAGCATTTCCTTTGCAAATACTTACAGTAACAAAAATCTCATCCCTTGGATAGTCGATTTTCGGGACTCAATGACCATATGACAGAAATAAAAGTCTATTTCTTACTCTTACAAAGCAACCTTGTCAAAAGAGTGTGAAGACAGTTGATGGTTCAAGATCTGCAGAGAGAAGGATTGGGACAGTCTACGTTAACAAGGACATTATTCTTTCCTCTGTTTTATATGTTCCCAACCTAAAATGCAATTTACTCTCAGTCACTAGATTCTGTGATGTTTTCCAGTGTTTCACTCCGTTTGATTCTGTTGGTTGTGTTTTCAGGAAATGGCTTCGGGAAAAGAGATTGGCAATGCTAAGCTATGTAGTGGCCTTTATCTTCTTGAAGGTCAACCTCTTCCCAATGGACAAGTTCACTCAAGTTGCACCTTTAAATCCGTTTGTTTACCCTCTCAACTTTCTAGTTTAAGTTCAAATAAAATTTTGCTATGGCATTTTCGACTAGGTCATCCTAGTTTCTTTTATCTTCAGAAATTGTTTCCTAAATTATTTCTTACTAAAAAACCAGCTTCATTTACTTGTGATGTTTGTCAAATTGCCAAGCATAAAAGAAATTCTTACCATCCATCTTCTTATAAAGCTTCACAACCTTTCTCTCTCGTTCACAGTGACATTTGGGGTCCTTCTAATGTTAAGAATATCTCAGGGGCTCAGTGGTTTGATTCTTTCATTGATGATCACACTAGGACAACCTGGACTTATCTTATGAAAACAAAATCTGAGACTGAGGAGATCCTTAAAAAAATCTATTCTATGGTTGAAACTTAGTTTTGCAGTAAAATTAAGATATTCAAGAGTGATAATGGGAGTGAATTCTTTATTAAAACTTTGGGATTTTTTTTAAAGAGAGGTATGGTTCATATTAGCTCTTGTGTAGATACCCTTCAGCAAAATGGAGTAGCCGAGAGAAAAAATCGACATCTATTAGAGGTTGCTAGGGCCCTCTTATTTTCTTCTAATGTCCCTAAGCATTTTTGGGAGAGGCATTGCTTCATGCTACTTTTTTAATTAACATGTTACCTAGTAGAGTTCTGGGGTTCAAAACACAAAGGGAGGTATTTCTTCAAACTTTTTCTTCCTTCAAACCAATGTCATGTACACTGCCCATTAGAGTTTTTGGTTCCTGTGCTTTTGTTCACATCTCTAAACAATTTCAGGGTAAGTTAGATCATAGGGCCATCAAATATATTTTCCTGGGACATTCTGCTCAGAAGAAGGGTTTTAAATGTTATTCCCCTGTCACTAGAAAATTTTATGTTTCTATGGATGTTTCATTTCATGAATCTCAACCTTTTTTCTCAGATTCTCAAATTCAGGGGGAGAGTTGGGATGAATTTCAGCCTCAACAGGTTCAGTCTCTAAATGAACCTACTATTTTGTTACCTCTAAATGAACCTACTATTATACCCACCCCTATTCCAACACATGATCCTATCCCTGAATCTACTATGATACCAGATTCTGTTCTTGAAACTTTATCTCCTAGAGTTGAATCCGTACCAAAAACTCTATTAAATCTTCCTTCCGAGAACCAACTTAAAACTAGAGAACTCAGTGTCTATAAAAGAAAGAAAATGAGGCCTATTAAGGACACTACACAGCTTAGGACTGCTCAAGAACTGGAACCGATCCCATTGTCCTTGGAGGAGGAGGAAGGTATGGAAAATTTGAATAATGATGATATTGAACATATTAATACATCTGACTTACCAATTGCTAAAAGAAAAGGTATCAGGAAATGTACAAGTCATCCGATACAGAGATATGTGGCTTACGGAAAGCTAATGCCCTCATTAAGGCTTTCACAACCAAGATTGATAATATCCAGATCCCTCAAACAGTACATGAAGCCTTGAAGGATCCGAGATGGAAAAAAGCTGTAGAAGATGAGATTCAAGCACTGCAGGAAAATAAAACCTGGGTGATGACTTCTTTACCTCCAAGAAAGAAGGTTGTAGGTTGTAAATGGGTATTTACAGTTAAATATAATTTGGATGGGAGCATTGAGAGGTTTCAAAGCAAGGCTGGTTGCAAAGGGATTCACTCAGTCCTATGGGATTGATTATCAGGAGACATTTGCTCCAGTGGCAAAACTCAACACAGTAAGAATCTTATTGGCCCTTGCTGCGAATTTAGACTGACCTCTTCATCAACTAGATATGAAGAATGCCTTCCTAAATGGGGATCTAGAAGAAGAGGTGTACATGCAAAGGCCACCTGGTCTAGATGCAAACTCAGATCCAACTAAGGTATGTAAATTGTTAAAATCACTCTATGGTCTTAAACAATCACGTAGAGCATGGTTCGGCAGATTTACCAGGGCTGTTCTAAAAGCTGGTTACCTTCAATGCCAAGCTGATCATACTATGTTCATCAAGGCCTCTTCTGAAAATAAAAAGGCTATTTTAATAGTCTACGTTGATGATATAATCATCACAGGTGATGATGTTCTGGAAATCAGAAAATTAAAAGAGTTCTTGGCTACAGAGTTTGAAATAAAAGATCTGGGTCAGTTAAGATACTTCTTAGTAATGGAAGTGGCGAGATCAAATGTTGGGATTGTGATAAATCAGAGAAAGTATGTTCTAGATCTTCTTTCATAGACATGGATGCTAGGTTGCAAGCCTGCCGAAACACCAATGGAGCATAATCTGAAGTTTAGAACTGACAACAATGGAGCTCCTACTAATAAGGAACAATATCAGAGGCTAGTTGGTAAGCTTATTTATCTATCACTTACACAACCTGATATTTCTTTTTCAGTTGGTATTGTTAGTCAGTTTATGAATGATCCTAGAGAAGAGCATTTAGAAGCAGTGTTCAGGATTCTCAGATATTTGAAGATGACACCAAGCCATGGCTTAATTTTCACCAAAAATGAGAACAGAAAAAGTGGAAGTCTTTACGGATGCAAGTCAAGCAGAGAGCTTACATCTAGAAGATCTACAAGTGGATATTGTGCTCTAGTCCGGGAAATTTAGTGACATGGAGAAGCAAGAAACAATCCGTAGTATCAAGAAGCGATGCAAAAGCGAGAATTTGAGCCTTAGCTAATGGAATTTGTGAAGGGATTTGGATTCAAAGGTTACCGTCGAACTAAAACTCAATCACGAAAAAGATTTTGAACTTCATTGTGATAATCACCAAGAATTAGTATTGCTAAGAATCCTGTACACCATGATAGAACAAAACACGTGGAGCTATATCGTCACTTTATTTCTGAGAAGATCACTAGTGGGACAATCAAGCTAAATTTTGTTCCATCTCACAAACAACTAGCCGATGCACTCACCAAGGCACTTCCAAGAACTACCTTTGATGAGCTCACATCCAAGCTTGGTCTCTACAATGTGTATTCACCAGCTTGAGGGGAGTGAAGAATACAGCTGTTATAAAAGATAAACTTCAAATATTGTAAATATTATTTGTTATTATCTGCTAACATTTTAGGATTAAGTCCAAAGGGATAAAACTCTTATCTCCTAGCATTATCTAGGATTCTTATCTCTTGTATCTTATCTTCTAGTTAGATTTAAATTTTAAATTAAGTAATTTGATTGTAACATAACTCTCTTGTATTCAGCCTATTTAAAGGCTTTGTACCGATGCATTATTCAAGTCAATACATTTGAGAATTCATTCTCTACAAAACAGTCTCTCAATTATTAACACTTCCCACATTAGAAGAAAAAATACATTATCCAAGTTACTCCATTATTCATAAACTTTGAGGCCTCTTTCCATTCTAAAAAGATAATGTAAAGTAAAATGAACTTATCCGAACCTGCAAACGATCATTTGAGCTTCCGTAGCTATGCTGATTAGACTTTCCATCAAGAAATTGAAGCACCAGTATGTAGGACAGACTTATGCATTATCCAAAGAAGAATTCAAGTAGAAGAATAACAAGACTTTGGGCCAGAATTAGGAATACCTGATCCCGCAGTTTGGATATTTCCTCCAATAGTACCTCGTTATCTCCTTCCTCGTATAATTCTTGAAATCTACAAGTGCCACAATGAAAATAAATAGAAAACAATTTGTAAAATATTTGCACTATCATCTTTTTTTGGAATTTACCTTCTAAGTTGGTCAAAAAGCCTTATATTCTCTGATGGAAGACGAGTACCTAGGTTTCAAAGAAAGTAACTGGCCATAGGCAAACATATAGTTTCTGGCAGACCACCAATCTTGAAAAGCATTTCCTGCAAAAGGCGATATGTGAAAAAAAATTGGTTGCACAAAAGCAAAATCTCACAAATATTAATTTGTCTTTAAGAAGACTAGGATCAACCGTGAATCTAGTTTCTGGCTGCCCAAATCCAAGCAATACTCATTTCTTGCTTCATCTGTTGTAGCCATTTATGTTCTTCTCTATGTCGTTTAGAGGACGGACCGGAATAAGAACCAAAATTAGCAAGTTAATCTAGATTTTTCGTCAATTATCATAATGTACTATAAGTTTGTGTCTGTAAATGGAAAAGTGGATTTTTGAGTGATTTACCTGTACATTGTCATCCGAGTTAATCCACTATTCATAAACTTTGAAAGCCTCCGTTTCCATTCTAAAAAGATAATGTAAAGTATAACGTACTTATCCTAACCTGTAACCTGCAAACTATCATTTGAGCTTCCATAGCTATGCTGATTAGACTTCTCATCAAGAAATTGAAGCAACTGTATGTAGATGGCCAAGAATTAAACATTATCCAAAGAAGAAATAAAGTGGAAGAAAAACAAGATTTTGGGTCGGAATTAAGAACACCTAATCCCGCAGTTTGGATATTTCCTCTCTTTCACTCTTTCCTCGTATAATTCTTGAAATCTACAAGTGCCACAATGAAAATAAATAGAATTTTTTTTGAAGAATACTGGCACTATCATCTGTTTTTTGAATTTACCTTCTAAGTTGGTCTAAAAGCCTTATATTCTCCAATACAATATGAGCCACTTCAGGATTTTTATCAACTTTAGCCTGAAGTAACTGAATCTCTTCAGACAGTGCTTTCTCTTCGAGCAAAAAAGAATCTGCAGGTAATCAGCCATGAACAAGTGAGTCCATTCTTTGAATCTTGTCTTCATGAAACCTAAGCATCATTTTACGACTCCTCTTTGACGAACCTGTAAAGTACTTGGTGTTGAAAAATTAAGACAGCAGTTTAGGATACAATAGTGTTGGAAGTTAGGAGGCACAAAAGAATACGAAACGATTCAATTGTTCAATCCCTGCGTCATGCTTTTTGATTGAAGTTACTCCCATTTTCTCCCTTCTCGAGGCACCAGCAAGCATTGCCTCCAAAGGTTTAACTGCAAAAATTTCAGAGTTCCAAAAGGCATTCGTAAATTAAAACAATTGGTTTGATATTCTATTCCGAAAACAATAACCATTGTTGCAGCATTTGCCTGCTGCCAGCTTAGTGGACATTCTCACAACACCTTTGGATTCATATCCAAATACATCATCATCAACTTGTTCTGGACACATTTCAGATGTGTTAGTATTTAAATCAACTTGTTCTGACATCTAAAAGCAGAAAGCTCTTCCGGTTCAAGGAAGTCAATTCAGATTACAAATTATTTAAATCACATGAATTTAGAAAAGGAAAAACAAATAACTATGATGAATGCGCCAAACCATTAGAATTCGTATCTTATTTTGTAGTGCAATGACATCTCCGGTGAAATCTCCATTCACCACAGCCTACACCATCAACAGGAGAAACTTTTAATTGTGAAAAAGAGAAGTATTTTTATAAAAAAATAACATGCAATATGAGTAAACTCATGTTGTTTTGAATTAATTTAGCTCGCTGAGCAAACTTTAGAGTGTTAAGTATTTCGATTGCGCAGCTGAAAAAATGTAGAAAAAATGCAAGGTACTGGAAATTAGTCAGAATCATACATATTTATGTTCAAGTTGAAACACTTGACATGTAACAAATAGAAACAAACTAGATAGACATCGGCAATTATAATTGTTTTAGAATTTTCACCGTGTGAATCCTGTATCACATTTAAGATGAAATGTTGCGTCTCTACGACGCAGTAAAGACATAATATAACATAAACTGAAACTGACCTTAAGGAAGAAGGGGGAGCTTTGAGTCTCTACACGGAACGTTCCATGGCTTTTCATTAGCCACATCCACAACAATCATAATTACATGATTGCATATGACAAAATGTATCATAAGTTTGACTAGAAATGACTAAAAGTTAAGCAAAGAAAATATAGTAAAAATCATCAGCATCTGTTGAAGAATGAGGGAAATAGTTTTAAGTACCCTAGTGTTGATAGAGATTTATTTATACTATTTGCTTCCTTTAATCGCTTACCCTCAGCCTGAGAAGTTTTCTGTCTACAGTAGTATAAATAGACGGGAATTTCATCACACAAACATATACATGCTTCAACAAACTGGTTTGAACCGCACCTTTCTGAACCAGTAAGATCAACCAGATTTAATGTTGCAAACAACAAATTAGTTGTTGTCTTTATCCCAACTGCTCTCCCTGTTCATATTTGTTGCGGCAACTTTCCTATTTAAAGAACACTACGAGAAAAAAATAGTGATTTAAAACAAGAATATATGCAATTTAAATTAAATGTTTTGAGGAGTGAGCAGCAGTTCCCTGCTATCCAAAGTAGTGATAAAGATTGTCACGAGATAAAAGTTTCAAAATATCGCTCACGGTCTGAACTTCAAATTCAGTGAGATTTTCCACATACACTCCTTTCTTAACATTTTCCCTCAGCTAAAAATTAAGAATTGCGTAATGAAAATTAGCTGAGAAAAAAATGAATGGAAAACATAAGAAAATAGGAAACTTACAAGCAAGTTGGTAGCAGAGGATCAAGAAGATCGGCTATTTGCTAATCATAAATCTCAAGGAAAGAGCACTTGCGATTGTATTTTAACTTCTCCTCCCTTCGGATTTCCTCTTCCTGTAATGAAAGAGATAGAGAGAATATTAAACAAAAATTCTAGCAAGAACTTCAGACGATTACAGCTTGAATTCTTGCAAACAAAAACTCAAATATCTGCGGTGTCATGCCCCGTTGAGCAGCAGTTCCCTGCTATACAAAGTAGTGATAAAGATTACGACATGAGATAAAAGTTTCAAAATATGCTCACTGCCTGAACTTCAAATTCAGTGCGATTTTCCACGTACACTCCTTTCTTAACATTTCCCCTCAGCTAAAAATAAAGAATTGTGTAATGAAAATTAGCTGAGAAAAAATGAATGGAAAACATAAGAAAATAGAAAACTTACAAGCAAGTTGGTAGCAGAGGATCAAGAAGATCGATTATTTGCTCATCATAAATCTCAAGGAAAGAGCACTTGCGATTGTATTTTAACTTCTCATCTCTTCGGATTTCCTCTTCCTGTAACGAAAGAGATAGAGAGAATGTTAAACAAAAATTCTAGCATGAACTTCAGACGACTACAGCTTGAATTCTTGCAAACAAAAACTCAAATATCTGCGGTGCCATGCCCTCTTGAGGACTTGGCTTGACTTCCAAATCTTCAATCTCTCCAAGCATTGTATATGTCTTTCCACTTCCTGTCTGCATGACCAAACACAATAATGTCAACATAACTAATATATTTTAGAAGGGAATAAAACGTTTGTTGCATCCTAGGTTTCAAAGAAAGTACCTGGCTGTAGGCAAACATACAACAGTTATAGTCGGATAAGCAATTTTCGACAATTGGCCCACCATCCATCTTGCAAAGACGATATGTCAAATAAAATTGGTTACACAAAAGGAAAATATTACAAATATTAGTTTGTATTTAAGCAGACCCGGTCTACTGTTTCACAAGCCACATGATCAAACGTTAATCTAGTTTTTGGCTGCCTACAATCCAAGCGATACTCATTTCTTTCCTTAAGCATCTACTGTAGCCATTTGCGTTCTTCTCTATGTCGTTGAGAGGACGGATCCGAATAAGAACAAAAGTTTTCAGAATCATCAACAAAATTAGCAAATTATTCCAGACGTTTCGTCAATTATCAAAATGAACTATAAATTTGTGTCCATAAATGTAAAAGTTGGTTTTTGAGTGATTTACCTGTACATGGTGATCTAAGTTCTTCTTGGAAACAGACATTAACCTCAGCTATTTCAGCTTCAGCCTTCCGACAGATCTCATCCACTTCTTCTTCATTAGATGCCATAAAAACACGATCAGTTTGATAGCGAATATTCTCCTTTTTTCCATTCTCATGCATCCTCTTCAATTTCAACTGTAAGGTGGATTCTTCACCCTCTATCTTTTTAGGTTGTCCAACATCTTTAAACGCTCTATTGGAAAGTTTCTTTTTCAAGGCAACAATTTCATCTTCTTGTTCACTCAAAAGCTTTACATGTTTTAAGAGATCGAAACCACAATGATGAATTCGAAACCATACTATGTTTTTACACATTTTAAGCATAGTAGAACTCTAAATTTTCCTCTATTTGTTCGTTGGTTATCTATACAGCTTATAACATGTTTCAATACCTTAAAAAATTCACTCAATATGCATTATTTCTCCAATAAGCGTAACACATAGACATATATTTAAACTCTTCAAGCAATCCACATGCAATATTACCTAAATTTTCCTGTATTTGTTCGTTGGTTATCTATACAGCTTATAACATGTTTCAATACCTTAAAAAATTCACTCAACATGCATTATTTCTCCAATAAGCATAACACATAGACATATATTTAAACTCTTCAAGCAATCCACATGCAATATTACCTATTTCTATATCAAGTTACCTTTTCTAGGTCACCTATGAATTAAGCTACGTACCACATTCAAGTCATGTTTTCGTATCACCAATATTCATGTAGAGACCCATTTTATATTCAAACCATTATTATTAAGCAACAAAGAAACATTTATACCATACTATACTCATCAACAACAAGATATTTTAATCGGTGGCTCGGTTGAGTTCCCCTCCAGTAAAATAAGTCTCTTTCATGTAAGGGTGTGGATAGTGTCCCAAAAAAATGGCGACAAGAGGAAGAAGAAGAGGAAGTGGAAGAAGAGAGTGGAATTCATATCGACAAGGTAGAGAGTAGAATTCCCACAGACAAGGGAGACAACCGGTAACACTGTATGTGGAGAATCTGGGAGTACTACTATAGAAAATAGGTATTTCCAGCCAAGAATTATGTGGAAAACAAAAGAGATTTATAAACTGTGTGTTTCGATGTACAATAGGTGAGTCTATTTATAGACTCTTTACAAAGATGTTTATACTAGGTAGTTAACTTCTAGGATAGAATTTTATCTCTTTATCACTTATCCTATACAAGATAGATTTAATTTATAATTTAAACTACTAGTTAGGATATATTTACAACTCTTATTTATCTACAAACACTAACAACACGCCACTAACCAACACTCCCCCTCAAACTGGAGAGTATATATTGTACACTCCCAGTTTGGATATGAACTCCTCAAATGTCACTTTTGGTAGTGCCTTTGTTAATATATCTGCAAGCTTGTTCTTTGTAGACACATAGTGTAACTTCACGGTACCACTATTAACTTTCTCGTAAATGAAATGCCTGTCAATTTCAACATGCTTAGTTTTGTCATGTTGAACTGGGTTTTTCTCAATACTAATTGCTGATAGGCTGTCACTAAACACTTCGAAGGATCTATCTTCATCCAGCTCCAGCTCAATTAAGAGCCTTTTTAGCCACATGCCTTCACAGATTCCAAGTGCCACAGCCCTGTACTCTGATTCTACACTGCTTCTTGACACCACAGTCTGTTTCTTGCTCCGCCATGTGACCAGATTTCCCCACACGAAAGAACAATAGGCACTAACAGACTTTTTGTCAGTTAATTCTCCTGCCCAGCTTTAGTCAGTGTAAACTTTCACTGATCTGTCTTGACTTTTCTTGAAGATAAGCCCAAAACCATGAGTGTACTTTAAATACCTCAGTATTCTATTAACAGCTTCTAATTGTTCTTCCTTGGGATTATTCATATACTGGCTCACTATACTTACAGAGTATGCTATGTCAGGCCTTGTAAGTGACAGGTAGATCAATTTACCAACAAGTCTTTGGTAGGATTCTTTATTAACTGGACTACCACCATCTTCTCTACTGAACTTCAAGTCCGAGTCCATTGGAGTGTCTGTTGGCTTACACCCAAGCATTCCAATTTCTAAGAGTAGGTCCAAGATGTACTTTCTTTGGTTTATGACTATCCCTTCAGGTGATCTTGCCACCTCCATCCCCAAGAAATATCTTAAACTTCCCAAGTCTTTTGTTTCAAACTCCTTTACCAGATTGGCTTTCAGCTTTCCGATTTCTTCAGTATTATCACCTGTAATAATCATGTCATCAACGTAGACTATTAGAAAAGTCTTTCTACCATCTGATGCAACCTTCTTGAAAAGGGTATGATCTGTCTAACATTGTTTGTAACCGTTCCTTACCATAGCTTTTGCAAACCTGTCAAACCATGCTCTTGGGGAGTGTTTTAGTCCATACAACGATTTTTTTAATTTACAAACCTTCTGGTTTGTTTCCTGGGCCTCCAATCTAGGTGAGATTTGCATGTATACCTCCTCCTCAAGATTTCCATTTAAAAAGGCGTTTTTAATATCCAATTGGTGCAGCTTTTAGTCCTGATTTATAGCTAGGGACAATAGCACTCTAATGGTGTTTATCTTTGCCACAAGAGCAAATGTTTCTTGGTAATCAACTCCATATGACTGAGTAAAGCCTTTTGCCACCAGCCTTGTCTTGAACCGTTCTATGCTCTCATCTAAGTGGTATTTCACTGTGAATATCCATTTACACCCAATCACCTTTTTCCCTTCAGGTAGTTTGGTTAGGCTCCAGGTATTATTCTTCTGCAGTGCACAAATTTCCTCCTCAACAGCTTTTCTCCAATCTGGATTCTCAAACGCCTCATTAACTGTCCTTGGAATCCTTATGCTGTCAATATTTTCTGTAAATGCCTTGAAACCAGACATTAGTTTTCCATAGGCAACAAATCTTTCAATAAGATGACTAGTACATTTTCTCACTCCCTTTCTTTGGGCAATGGGAAGATCATCGATATCAATAGAGACAAGAATTTGAGAGGGATCATTACCTGTTTCTTCCTCAATGACAGTAGGACTAAGTTCCAGTTCTCGGCAAGCAATAGGCTGAGTAATAGCTTATGTGATAGTTTTTCTTTTCCTTGTATGAACACTCAGAGGTTTGCTTCAGGTTGTGAGGTCATAGGTTGCTGAGGTGCGTTCGGTGTAGACTCGATGTAGAAATAGGTGTAGTATGAGAGCGAGGAGTTTTAGGAGTTGGTGAAGACAAGCTTACTGGATTTTCAGTAGTTATAGTAGCCTGGTTTTGGTTCAACAAAGTGTTATTCTTCTCCAGTGCACTAATTTCCTCCTCAACAGCTTTTCTCCAATCTGGATTCTCAAACGCCTCATTAATTGTCCTTGGAATCCTTATGCTGTCAATATTTTCTGTAAATGCCTTGAAACCAGACATTAGTTTTCCATAGGCAACAAATCTTTCAATAGGATGACTAGTACATTTTCTCACTCCCTTTCTCTGGGCAATGGGAAGATCATCGATATCAATAGAGACAAGAATTTGAGAGGGATCATTACCTGTTTCTTCCTCAATGACAGCAGGACTAAGTTCCAGTTCTCGGCAAGCAATAGGCTGAGTAATAGCTTCTGTGATAGTTTTTCTTTTCCTTGTATAAACACTCAGAGGTTTGCTTTCAGGTTGTGAGGTCATAGGTTGCTGAGGTGCGTTCGGTGTAGACTCGATGTAGAAATAGGTGTAGTATGAGAGCGAGGAGTTTTAGGAGCTGGTGAAGACAAGCTAGAAATAGGTGTAGTATGAGAGCGAGGAGTTTTAGGAGCTGGTGAAGACAGCTTACTGGATTTTCAGTAGTTATAGTAGCCTGGTTTTGGTTTAACAAAGTGTTATCAACAGCAGGTAAAAAAGAAATAGGAGAGAGGAACTGTAGTGAGCTAGATTGCTGAAATTATCTAAAATTCTCCCCCTGAATTTTAGTACTAGTAAAATAGGGTTGAGTTTCAAAAAATGTATCATCACGAGACATAAAATTTATGTGTAACAGGCGAGTAACATCTGAAGCCCTCCTGACTAGTAGAGTATCCAACAAACACACATTTAACCGAACTAGGATCAAGCTTTCCTCTTTGTTGTTCATGCACATGGACAAAAACTGTGCAACCAAATACCCGAAAAGGAAGAAGAGAAGACATGGATTTAAAATGAGGAAAATAAGATGACAAAATGTCCCTAGGAATTTTAAACCCAATTGGTTTACTAGGCATACGATTTATCAAGTAGGTAGCAGTCAAAAGAGCTTCTCCCAAAGATATTTAGGCGCATTGGCGGAAAATAAAAGAGATCTTGTGACCTCAAGTAAGTGTCTATTTTTTCTCTCAGCTACTCCGTTCTGTTGTGGAGTATTGACACATGATGTAATATGGAAGATACCCTTTTCTCGAAAAAAAGACCCTAGAGATTGACTAAGGTACTCACTCTCATTATCACTTTTCAGAATTTTTATCTTGCAAGTAAATTGATTTTCCACCATTGTATAAAAGTTCTTAAATATTGTTGCAGCCTCAGATTTTTCTCTCATTAGGTAAGTCCAAGTAGTTCGAGAATGATCGTCTATAAAAGAAATGAACCATCTATACCCATTAATGGTTTTGACCTTAGAAGAGCCCCAAATGTCACTATAGACTATAGAGAAAAGAGAAGTAGGTTTAAATGGAGATGAAACATAAGAGTGTCTTGTGTGTTTGGCAATCTGGCATGTATCACAATGAAAGGAAGATGGTTTTTTACTAAGAAATAGTTTGGGAAACAATTTTGCAAGGTAAAAGAAATTGGGATGTCCTAACCTAAAATGCCACAACATGACTTCACTAGGTAACAAAGAATTGGAAAAAGTAGACCGGAGACAACTCGAAACAGCTTGTTGATAAGGTGATAAGCCATCAAGGGTGAAGAGACCATTACTTAGCCTAGCACTGCAAATCACCATCCCGAGCCCTGTGCCTGAAAAACACAACCATGCAGCCCAAAATTAGCACTACATTGAAATTCACTAACCATCCTACTAACAGAGAGTAGATTGCAGGTGAGGTTAGGCACATAGAGAACATTGTTTAAAACTAAGGACTCGGTTATAGGAATAGAACCACTCCCTTTTACTACTGAAAGAGATCCATCTGCTGTTTTGATTGAGGAGGCAGATTGTAAATGCTTATAGTCTGTAAATATGCTTAGATTCCCTGTCATATGATCAGAGGCACCAGAATCTACAATCTAGTTATGGGAATACAAAGTAGTCAAACACGAAATACTACCTTTAGTGGTAGTGAAGGCTGCAGGCTCAATTTTAGAAGACATTTGGCTGAAAAACTTCTGAAGTTCTACGAGTCGCTGCTTACTAATGTGACTAGATCGAACCTAAACTGATACCATGTAGAAAATAGGTATTTCCAGCCAAGAATTATGTGGAAAACATAAGAGATTTATAAACTCTGTGTGTTTCGATGTACAATAGGTGAGTCTATTTATAGACTCTTTACAAAGAGGTTTATACTAGGTAGTTAACTTCTAGGATAGAATTTTATCTCTTTATCACTTATCCTATACAAGATAAATTTAATTTAAAATTTAAACTACTAATTAGGATATATTTACAACTCTTATTTATCTACAAACACTAACAACATGCCACTAACCAACAAAAATAGAGACAACCAACAGGAAAGAATCGCCAAAGAAGAAACAAGAGGGGATACAAAGCGATGCAACAGAATATGTGGTCATGTCGAAACAGATGACTTGTGGAAATGTAAAAGATGTCTAATAGGGAAGATGGCAACTGTGTGCAATACTGATTAATACAGCCGTTATAAAAGATAAACTTCAAATATTGTAAATATTATTTGTTATTATCTGCTAACATTTTAAGATTAAGTCCAAAGGGATAAAACTCTTATCTCCTAGCATTATCTAGGATTCTTATCTCCTGTATCTTATCTTCTAGTTAGATTTAAATTTTAAATTAAGTAATTTGATTGTAACATAACTCTCTTGTATTCAGCCTATTTAAAGGTTTTGTATCAACCAATAGAAGTAGGGAATAATGGTAATCTGCAAAAAGAAAACTTTGTCTCTCACCTGGTTAATGATAGACCAGACTGTGTTGAAATGATGTTGGATATTTCAAAGATGGGGGAGGGCCTCCTACCCAATTGTGAATCTAGGGATGCTGGGACTTCAGGTCAAGAGACAAATGTTATCACACAACAAGCCTTGGATGACATTTGCTCTATGGGCCTTCATCCAATGGGGGGATGACATTTGAAGTTCAGTATAGAAAAAGCATGTGTGAATCAATTTTTTTTTATAGGTGTATGGGTCCAGCATAAGATGAAGGTACCTCAAGGATCCCGTGGTTGATCACGATTGGATCTGCACTATGGAGCATGTGGATTGCCGAAAATGAAAAGATCTTCAACGAAAAAGATTCAAAACTGGAAGATATTGTTTTCTTCACAAAGTTACATACCTTGTTCTGGTTAAAAGGGACAAAGGATGATTGCTCTCCAAATATTGAAGAGTGGTGGATTCTTCTAGAGCACAAAGCATTAGGAGGAGTCAGGACCTGCGAAACATAGTTTGGACTCCACCAACAGATAGATCGGTTAAATTTAATGTAGATGATGCATTCAAGGATGAGTGAGCAGCATGTGGGGGAGTCCTTCGCACTGAAAATGGCAACTTAAGAGCTATTTTCTCGGGTCTATTGGAGTGCATTGGAGCTGCTCTTTTAGAGCTAATGGCAATAAAAATTGCTTTAGAGGTGATTGTTTAAGCCAAGTAGGCAGGGGAGCATCTATTATTGTGGAGTCGAACTCTAAAGTTGTCCTAAACTGGATTATGGAACCATTGCAATGTCCTTGGCGATGGTGGAAACTACTAAGAAATAGTTTGGGAAACAATTTAGCAAGGTAAAAGAAATTGGGATGTCCTAAACTAAAATGCCACAGCATGACTTCACTAGATAACAAAGAATTGGAAAAAGTAGACCGGAGACAACTCGAAACAACTTGTTGATAAGGTGAGAAGCCATCAAGGGTGAAGAGACCATTACTTAGCCTAGCACTACCAATCACCATCCCGAGCCCTGTGCCTGAAAAACACAACCATGCAGCCCAAAATTAGCACTAAATTGAAATTCACTAACCACCCTACTAACAGAGAGTAGATTGTAGGTGAGGTTAGGCACATAGAGAACATTGTTTAATACTAAGGACTCGGTTATAGGAATAGAACCACTCCCTTTTACTCCTGAAAGAGATCCATCTGTTGTTTTGATTGAGGAGGCAGATTGTAAATGCTTATAGTCTGTAAATAAGCTTAGGTTCCCTGTCATATGATCAGAGGTACCAGAATCTACAATCCAGTTATGGGAATACAAAGTAGTCAAACACGAAATACTACCTTCAGTGATAGTGAAGGCTGCAGGCTCAATTTTAGAAGACATTTGGCTGAAAAACTTCTGAAGTTCTACGAGCCGCTGCTTACTAATGTGACTAGATCGAACCTAAACTGATACTATGTAGAAAATGGGTATTTCCAGCCAAGAATTATGTGGAAAACAGAAGAGATTTATAAACACTGTGTGTTTCGATGTACAATAGGTGAGTCTATTTATAGACTCTTTACAAAGAGGTTTATACTAGGTAGTTAACTTCTAGGATAGAATTTTATCTCTTTATCACTTATCCTATACAAGATAGATTTAATTTAAAATTTAAACTAATAGTTAGGATATATTTACAAGTCTTATTTATCTAAAAACACTAACAACACGCCACTAACCAACAACAACCTATCTTTATGATGGTCTATTTCGCAAGATGACCTCTGCACTGACAACTCAAGAAGTCCTTGAATTTCAGAGAGTCCCCGATCCACCTTAGTAACACACCATTTCTGTTCATTCCATTGAAAAAGAAATGATTATAAGTAAGCAAAATTCATTTAAATGTTATATAACAGAACATGTCAACCAATTTTTGAACGCAAGATATCGATGATTATCATCAGCAACATTATAGCAAGTGTTACCCTTTGAAAATATCTATTTTCGTCTAAAAAACTGAAAATCAAGAATATCAGTCCTCAACTATTATCGCCAAAACAGGAAAAAAAAACAAGAAACAAGTATAATGAATTAATGATAAAATCATATTCAAATCGTTTTAAACTAAAGTTGAAGGACTGAATGAAAACCAGTGAACAACAGACCCTTCTTAAGCATCTTGAAATAACAGCATCGAAAATACACAAACAAATGATCAGAGTTGTTACCCTTTGGAAATACCAATATTCGCCTAAGAAACTCAAAACCAAGAGCATCAATCCTCAACTACTATCTCCAAAAAAAAAAACAAGAAACAATACAATGTTTTGTAAACTTGCATTTCCTCACCTTCTTGTCGGTCAAATCAGAGTGTGGCACAAGCATTTCCTCATCTTCTTGTTACCGGGGAAAAAGGTAATCAGAATCGAAAGAATTGAAATCAAGATTGAAGATAAAAGGAAAAACCCTAAAAAAACTCTAAAGGCATCAATTAATCAAAAAGAAACAATTCAAGAAAACAAAAAAGAATAAAGAAAGGTAGTACGTCGATGGGTGTAGGGGTCAAGAAGATCAGTTATTTGCTCATTAAGCACTTGCAATTGTATTTTAACTTCTCATCACTTCGGATTTCCTATTCCTGTAACGTAAGAGAGATGGAGAGAATGTTAAACACATATACCAGCATGAACTTCAGACAATTACAACTTGAATTCTTGCAAACAAAAACTCAAATATCCGCGGTGTCATGCCCCGTGAGGACTTGGCTTGACTTCCAAATCTTCAATCTCTCCAAGCATTGTATATGTATTTCCACTTCCTGTCTGCATGACCAAACACACTACTGTCAACATAACTAGTATATTTTAGAAGGGAATAAAATAATTGTTGCATCCTAGATTTCAAAGAAAGTACCTAGCCATAGGCAAACATACAGTTGTTATGGTCGGATAAGCAATTTTCGACAATTGACAGACCATCCATCTTGCTAAGCATTTCCTGCAAAGACGTTATGTGAAAAAAAATGGTTACAGGAAAAGAAAATCACACAAATATTAATTTTTCTTTAAGCATATCAGGTCAACTGTTTCACATACCACATGATCAAACGTTAATCTAGTTTCTGGCTGCCTAAACCTTGTGCTTAAAGGAGTGAAGAAACTTGCACCAAGATACGTGTGAAAGTTGTGACTGAACAATCTGTAGATACAAAATGATTGACCTGATGTCTGGCATAGAAAGAAACAAAAAAGAAGTTAATTCAACCTACATGCTAAAGCTATCTGAAATAAGAAAAAAGGAAAAAACAAAGCTACATACCTTTTATACAGCAGTTTCTATTTTAGGCATTTTTCCCCATACAAGAATTTGACAGTAAGATACCATAAAGTACATTATCAAATTTTAACCGTCAAAAAGAAGAAATTCTAATTCATTCTCCCTCTTTTAGGCTAATTCTCTATTTCCTACAGAACCGTTAGATAATTTACCGTCCACCATCAAGTAATCTATACATGAAGAAAGGGTATGCGATTATTAAGAAACTAGAAAGTAGATTGACGTTAGCACCGAGATTTTAAGGGAAAATGGGCAAAAAGGTCACTCGCACCTACAGACCTTTCACACTTTTTATCAAAAATTGTAGATTGGAATACCATTTATAAATCTATCAGACAATCCTCCCCACCCGCCCATGCTTGCGAGTAGTCAAGGAAGAAGGATGAAATAAAATTGTAGCTACACGGTCAGTTAGCGCTAAATTCTGAGTGAAAGTTTAAGGAAAAGTGCATGGTCAATAGATAAATGTTTTGACTTTGAGACCATAATAGTAATAATAACTATGATTAATAAAAAAAATTACTAAAGGCAAGAAGTATTAACTATACCTCAACTTCATTAACACGTTAAAATGGCCCACTTCTAGTTCATGTAGTGTACGATGATTCTTTTGACAGTTCAACCGCACTACATCCTGTAACAAACATTTAAATATTATAAGGAGGCATTCATATGAATTACCATGAGTGCCGAAATCTAAGTCTTTCATGATGCAAGTGCTAATTCACTGAAAGTACAACATAGATTGTGAATGCAAATTCAATTGTATTGAACTAAAGATGATTCAATTTTCGGTTTAGAACCTATAAACTATATGCATACATGAACATTGGGTAATTTACCAACACTTTAACCAAGAGAAATTGAAACAGGGAACTATAAATTAGAATATACATATTTAACCAAAGAAGAACGAAGACAACTGGGTTTGACTTAAAAATTAAGCACCAACTTGGTGTGACTTTCAAGGGAAAACGAAATCGTTACCAAATATCTCTGTAAATGGCCATATCTCTGTAAGTTCATGTCTCTTGTACCTTTAATGAGCACCATACATCAGTTAGTGAAAAAACAGCAAGCTTCAATTGTATCAAAAAGTTGAATATATCGGAATATATTTCCAATGCACCAGGAATCAAAATAATGCCAGCAGGCCAATCCACTCGGTTGCCCATACCTAAAAAGTCGAAGGAATGAACATCTGCCAAGTTAACAGCCATCAGAATTAAGATGATAAATAAACCAAATGAATTCTAATGTGGAGGCTGAAAGTGGGAGCAGAGGAAAGAAATAGGAGCTGAGACATACACATGCCCTTTTGCATACACAAACAACCTATCTTTATGATGGTCTCTTTCGCAAGATGACCTTTGCACAGACAACTCGAGAAATCTTTGAATTTCAAAGAGCTCCCGATCCACCTCTGTAACACACCATTTTTGTTCATTCCATTGAAAAGGAAATGGTTACAAGAAAGCAAAATTCATTTAAAAGTTATATAACAGAACATGTCAACCAATTTTTGAACGCAAGATATCGATGATTATCATCAGCAACATAGATTAAATTATATTGTAAGTGTTACCCTTTCAAAATATCAATTTTCTTCTAAAAAACTCAAAACCAAGAATATCAATCCCTCAACTAATCGCCAAAACAGAAAAAAAGCCCAACAAGAAACAAGTATAATGAATTAATGATAAAATCATATTCAAATCATTTTAATCTGAAGTTGAAGGACTGAAGGAAAATCAGTGAACAACAGACCCTTCTTAGCATCCTGAAATAACAGCATCCAAAATACACGGACAAATGATCAGGGTTGTTAACCTTTGGAAATATCAATATTCGCCTAAGAAACTCAAACCAAGAGCATCAATCCTCAACTACTATCTCCAAAACAGAAAAAAAACAAGAAACAATACAATGTTTTGTAAACTTGCATTTCCTCACCTTCTTGTCGGTCAAATCAGAGTGTGGCAGTAGCATTTCCTCATCTTCTTGTTGCCGGGGAAAAAGGCAATCAGAATCGGAAGAATTGAAATCAAGATTGAAGATAAAAGAAAAAACCCTAAAAAAACTCTAAAGGCATCAATTAATCAAAAAAGAAAACAATTCAAGAAAACAAAAAAAAATGGTAAAAGATAGTACATCGATGGGAGTAGGGGTCATGACACTCATGGCTATGAAATAGAGAATAAGAGAGAAGATTTCACCAGAGAGATATCGCCAGAAAGTGGTCGAAATTCCACCGCCATGGCTGTGAACGTGATCATCTATTGAGTATATATACCCACTGAGTCGGTGCTACTCTCCCAACGGTCAAATCTCTCTATTTTCCTTTTCTTTCTTGATTTTTCCCTCGTTTTTAATTAACGAAGTCAATTAGCAGGGAGATATATTTTAAACGAAAAACTCCCCCAATTTGAAAAATACGGCACCGTAATGTGGCATTTCCAGGTTCGACTAATAAATGTATGTAGAGTTACATACTACATGAAAAATATATAAAAAAAACTTTTTGTTACTTATAAGTCAGAGCATGCGATCGAATTGGATGAAAAAAATTTTGAATTATTCTAATTGATGTTTCATGTTTTATAATTTAAATTTAATTTGAAAATTTTTTGAATTGGTTTATAAAATTTGAGTCAAGTTAAGTTATTCGATTTTTTTTTAAAATTTAATTATAAATATTTATAATTTTATGCTAGTAATTGGTTCTAATTTAAACGGTTTTTTTATAATCTTATTCGATATATATATTTCTTCATATGTAATACATATATATCTGGAAGAGTTGAGGGACTCGAACTTGAGAATCGATCTACTACTTACTAAAAATTCAAGTCTCATTTTATAACTCACTTTATTTGAAAAAAATTGAGTCAAGTTTACAAAATTGAGATTTGAATAAAGTCGAGTTGATTTTTTTTCATGTCGAGTCGAAAAAATTCAGCTTTCTTTCTTTTTTTTGATTTGAGTCAAGGTATCTAACGCCGATAACAGTGACTAATCCCCTCACTGCAGGTGTTCTCACTAAGAGGTAAATGGTCGGCCATGAAATATAACTCCTGACCTCATGGTTAAGGGATGAGGTGAGCAACCACCACATCATTGGTTAAAAATTCATATTTCTTTAATTCAAAAGTTTATTTTGTTTTTTTTTCTTCTATTTTTTATTTTGAAAATATAGTTTTATCTAAATATTTTTTATTTTACTTTTTTTAAAATAAAAATTTTAAACCCTCTAAACATAGTTCATTTTCTTTAAAAATTATTGGCTTAAGGGTGCTTGAGGCATTTAAACTTTTCCAAAAAATTAATTAAGCACTCGAACTGTTTTACACCAAATTGAGTCTCTGAACTAATAAATTTAATCAATTAAATCTTTTGACCAATTTTTACCATCATTTTTTGATGGCCTTCTTCTTGAGATATTACTACCACATAACATATTACAGTTCTGTCTTGTAATATTTACAGATTTTTTAGAAAATTATTTTTATAATCTTTTTTAGTTTTTTTAGAATTTGTAGAACTCTTAAAGATTTTTTAAATAAAACAAACAAAAACTGAAAATCCTAAGTGACAACACTGTAACACGATACGTTGCAGCAACTAGTCCAACAAAAATGTTAAATTTAACACTTAATGTTAGTCAAAGGGGTGAACTAATGAAATTTTGGAGTATAAGGGCTTAATTGGGTGCAAAAAAATTGTAGGTGCTTAATTATTTTTTTTTCAAAAGTTTAGGAACTTATTATAGTACAGATTTTTTAGAAAATTATTTTTATAATCTTTTTTAGTTTTTTTAGAATTTGTAGAACTCTTAAAGATTTTTTAAATAAAACAAACAAAAACTAAAAATCCTAAGTGACAACACTGTAACACGATACGTTGCAGCAACTAATCCAACAAAAATGTTAAATTTAACAGTTAATGTTAGTCAAAGGGGTGAACTAATGAAATTTTGGAGTATAAGGGCTTAATTGGGTGCAAAAAAATTGTAGGTGCTTAATTTTTTTTTCCAAAAGTTTAGGAACTTATGATAGTCTTTTGCCTTTTAAAAATATCACGTAAACTCTTAAATATAGCATATGCAAAAGTATCTGGAAGGAGAAAGTTTGCGGGTGTGAACGAGGGGGCTTAGTGTGTTCCAATAAGTGCAGAATAATCATACAGATAAGTTCAAACATTTGTAAATCGTTTTAGTAAAACGTATGCAATCAAAGTTTTATTTAACACTTAACTACTCTCCAACCGTACATCGATATGTAGTTCCTCAGAACTGCATCCGTAAGGACTTATTTTAGGCCGATTCAACGTAAGAGCCAACATAAGGGGTTGTCTTAGGTCCATAAGGAATTACCCGAGCAGAAGCATCAGAACCTACCTAAGGGATACCTTGGGTCTATAAGAAATTACCAACTGGATCAGGGTTGAACATGTAGAGACTTCATAATATATCCCCAATAGTATACCCCAAATAAAACATTAATTTTAAACAGTAAACAGTAGTATCAAAAATCATGAGGCACACGTATATGTTTTTCAGTAAAACAATAACTAGAGAACATGTTTTAAATCAGACATAGAGGCATATTTTTGGACAGATAAAATAGTCATGTTCAAATCAAAGAAACATTCCATTTTATCGATTAAAAGAAAACATTTTAAACAGTTCATTAAAATAGTAATATAGCACACAAGGAACACACCTCAAAAAACTGGTCAAAAGGGTCTACTGAGTATCCGCCTCGCGACGTTCTATAATAATGCTAGATCTTAGATCATAATGGAACATGGCCACTACCAGAGAATAATTCTAATTTAATAATTCACTATGTTTCTCAGACCATACGAGAAACTATGAGCGCACGAGGGTGTGCGGATCGAGATGAGCTGAGCTAAGCAGACTGTCGGTCAGGTAAGTCTCGGGTACCTTTAAATAAATAACATATCAAGTCAAATAATGGCTCAATATAATTTCTCTTAAACGAGATAATTTAATACATATGCATGCTCTAATTCAAGATCAAATTCAAAGGATTTCAAGTTAGAATTTCGCGAAGCAGATTTCAAAATAGAATTCATGACGTTGAAAAACTCAAAATAGAATTTTCTTTAAAAAAGTTGACTTTTGGTCAATGTCAACAGTCAATGGGTTAACTCGACTCAGCTCAAGTCGGATGGGGTAGGGTCAAACGAGTTTGAGTCGACATATTTAGGTCCAGTTCGAGTATTGGACTCGGCCGGTTCAGGTCAGACGGCTTGGGCTCAACCAGATGGGTTCGGTTTATAAGGTTGAACAAACCCAACCTCGTGAATCTACTGTTAATACCATCATCGTCTTATGTTTTTTTATTTCGATTTCGGAATCAAATTTCACCTTTTGGGTATTTATAGTTCTACATCAATACTAAAGGGTGAGGATAAATTCTCCAATTTTGAACCAGTTTTGATTTTCTTTCGAGAGAGTGGACATAAAAAATTTAATTTCCTTTTTTCCTAGTATGGCACATTCGTTCTCCGAAAGATTTCTATAAAAAATTAATACATTGAAACAATTATTCCATTCATGTTAGAAAACCACAAAGCACCCAAATCACCCAAATTTCTATAAGTAATGTTACATAGTTATACCATTTCATAACTCTTTGTAAGTTCCACTTGTTGTTAAATATTATGCAATTTTAACCATGCAGTTTCACACCACACCTTCTTTGTTTCTATTTGATATATTGACAATGATCATCATCTTGGCGCGTTCTTAATCAACATTCTTCATAAATAAACATCACAAATAAATCATATTATTAATGGATTAAAAGCATTTGCAAAAATAATACAAATAATAATATTATATATTTATATTTAAATCTTTAATTAAATTAAGACCGTGAATTAATTGAGTGTTAAATTAGTTTGAAAAAAAACTAAAAAGTTTACTAAGTAATAAATATTAATTTAATGATTTTATTTTTTTTAATTTTTTTATATAATTTTAAAATAAAACAACTAAAAACCAGTATTCAACAATAACACAAAAATATAAATACAAATTCTTTATAACTATGCATTGATTAATTAATAATTATTTGATGCACCGCCAGTGCTCAGTGGAAAGTTTTTTTATAAGCAGACTTCTAAAACTGTCATATGTCCCTTTTAGAGACCATAAACCCTAGCCTTTAAATTCTAAACTTTAAACTCTAAAATTTAAATAATAAAATTCACCCCATTCCATTTGGGCGAGAGGGAGGTTGTGAGTCATATGAGCTATGTATTTCTCGGTTGGTTGATTTTCAAAATCACCTCTTGATAGAAAAGGCCATCAAGTCCTGACCCACAAATAATAGAAAACGAGCTTAAAACCTATCCACAAATACTTAAACCTTGATTAATTAATTTGCAAAAGATCATAATATATTTTTAATAAAATATTTCTTTCAACCAAATGAATTGCTTGGCAGGATGATATGTTTAAAATCTAATTGCACATATGGGCGAGAGTAGGAGTGAGTAAAATATAAATCGAAAAAATTAATTTTTTCTACTCAACATGAAAAATTTCAACTCAATTTTAATTAAATTGTATTTTTTTAAAATTGATTTGAATTTTTTAAATAAAGTGAGTTATAAAACGAGACTTGAATAATTCAAAATTTTTAGTAATTAATGAATCGATTTTTAAGTTCGAGTTAAGTCTCTCAACTCCGCCTGATATATGTATATCGCGTATGGATAAATATATGTCGTATAATGTTATATAAAACCATTTAAATTTAAACTAATTAATACTATAATATTATAATATTTATAATTAAATTTCTACAAAAATTCAAATAATTCTCACTTAAAAATTTTAAATAAAATTTAAATTATAAAATAACTCTCATTACCTGGAAATGCCACGTATTTTTCAAATTTCGGGCGTTTGCCGTTTAAAACATATCCCTGCAAATTAATTTCATAATTCGAAAAGCAAAAAAATAATTTAAAAAAGATCGTCAGATTTGACCGTTAGATGATCAAGAAAACAAAATATGGCGGTGGTTCTGGTGATCTCTCTCGTATAAATTTTAAACACCCAACGAAGGGAAAATAAACCTTCTCTCTTATTCTCACAACTTTCCAGTTTACCTCTCAATTTCATAGCTTTCTTTAGTTTTTTTCCCTTTCATCTTCGATCTTGATTTCTCTATGGATTTGAGTTATTTCTTGATTACCTTTTCCCCAGCAACAAGAAGATGAGGAAATGCTTGTGCCACACTCTGATTCGACCGACAATCACCAGCCCATGGAAGGTAATCTTGTTTGAGTAGTTTACGTCAATGTAAGTTCCCAAAACATTGTACTTGTTTCTTGTGGGTTTGATTTGGTTGTGATTTTATGTCTCAACTTGTTGTTGTATCAACCAGTGGGGACCGGTAACTTCTCCTAGGTTAAACACCAAGCATTATAAATGGTACATTGCATATTCCCTTGTTGATAGCATATAATAAGGGCATATTGTTTTGAACTAAAACTTTCCACTACTTTTGTAGACTAATGAGCGTTACGAGTTCCCTTTCCACTACTTGTGTAAACTTTCCTCTGTTCTTTCCTTTCCTTACAATGTTATGAGTTCCCTTTGCTTCTTAATGTTTATTAGAAGGGCGCTTATCTACATATTGCTTTTACCTCTTTTTATCACATTTTTCTTTAGTTTTTTAAAGATCTTTGACTGCTGGTATCATTTGTCGTAAGAGAGGGATTTAAGTTATTTTGTACCGGAATGCAGAGCTGTGCACAATGCTTACCTTTTTCCTGTAGGGGGGAAAATATCACATTACATGTACTTTTCTTGCGGGAGAAAACTTTCCGATCTCTGTATTTGGGGATCACTAAACCCATTTTGACCTTTCCGACGCTTTATTCATCACTGTATTCTGGTAGCCCCTTTACATGTTCTGTGGAAACCATAGGATTCAATGGAGAAGGCCATAAAGAATAAAGTCGCCAAAGCAGCGGTGCCTGCAATTGATGTCATGTTTCAGGCACTAAGGTTTATAGACAAGAACCCCTTGAGATTAAGTATGAATTAATTCTATGGTTTTCTTCCCATGGCTGCTTATTATCTGTTTGTATTTAGCGAATTTGGAGCCAAAGTTGTCCCACCTAAAAGAATTCTAAAGACGCTTCCTGAACTCTTTGACCATTAAGATCAAAATGTCTGTGCATCCTCCAAAGGTCTGACTCTTGAGCTTTGTTGTTGGATTGGAAAGGATCCTGTCAAGTCAATATTGTTTGAGAAGATGCGTGACACTATGGTAAAATAGTATTAAAATTAGTCTGTTCTAGAAATGCCTTTTAACAGTTATATTGAAATAAAAAATGTATTATTTTGTTCTGCTGCTTGAAGAAAAAAGAGCTTAAGGCTGAGCTAGTGAATGTAACTGGTACAGCCAAACCGTCACGGAAGATAAGGTAAATTCCTTCATTTTAGGAGTGTATTATGCACCGTGCTGTATATGGATGCATTTAAAGCTATGCCATGTTGCATCTATGCTTTTATTTAGATATGTGTTGTGGTTTCATTTCATTGAGCATGTATTTCAGGACTGCTGTTAGTGCACTAAGGTAAGGTAAGGTAAGGTAAGAGAATAAAGTACTTTGAAAGAGTCATGCTCATTTTTTCTTTGAAATCTTGAAGTTGATAGAGCAATCTTAAATCTGGTTTCTACATGCACAAAAAAGAAAACAAAAGAAAAGAAAATGAAGCTTATGTCAATCAGAAGAAATATAACACTTAAACCTTAAATAGTATTGACCATTTTGAGCTGTCAATAAGGGTTTCAACCATTGAAAGTGTGCCGATTATAGCTCGTATGTTAGAATGACTTTAGTATAAGTCAGAATTTTAACAATTACCTTCAGGGATTAGTAAAACTGTTTTCTTTTATATATTCAAATAATTGATTGACTTATTTGTTTGATGTTTTACATTATTATTCTTTTCGCAGTCATATATGTCATGTAAATGCATTAGCAAATTCAATTAAGAGCCTATTAGTATGTATTTGTGATGTTTCATGTGTTCAGTCTTATAGAGTTGATGACTGCATGTCCCCATTCACTACAACAGTTATATTTTCTTTTTTTTTCCCTTGTGATTATCTGTCATAACAATTTATGATTTTATACTTCAGTTTGTAGTGTTTAGGTCAGATTTATTAGATCTTTATTCCTTCATTATCTTTTTTAGATCTGAGCAAGACAGGGAACCAGAACCTGAGACTGTTTCTGAAGCTGCTGGCCCTGGTGCTGTTGAAGAATCTGATGCTGATAGTATGTATTTTATTGCGAACTTGGTTTGCACAATTTTATGATATTTTGTCATAAATCTAATCTCGTACTTTTGGTTTGTATGTGAGCTTGTTGATCCAGTTGATATATTACTCCTCTGGAGAAGTCTGGATTTTGGGATAGATTGGTTAGTACTGTTCCTGTACTATTTATTTTGAGTAATTGCAACACTTCACTAGTTATTCTGAAAATGGGTAATTAAGCTGCTAACTATCTCCTCTCTTTATAAACACCTCCTGTCTTGTAGAAAGCTACCAAGTAGTCAGAAAGAAAGGAGGCTGTTGCTGAACTCACAAAGCTTGCATCCACGAAAAAGATAGCTCCTGGTGATTTTATGGAAGTTTGCCGGACTTTGAAGATGGTTTTTTCTCCTTTATAATAACATGATTGCAATAGTCTCTTGTATTGGGACAAGATAATTTTGTTTCCACCAGAACAGGGATGAAAGTTCCACTTGTGTGTTCGTTAACTTTGAACTGGGTGACATTCTGCATCGAAACAAGTAACAAAGCTGTTGTTCTGAAGTTGCATAAGGATTATGTCCCAATCTGTATGGAGGTCAGTGCAGTTTTCCTTTTATAATTCTAATTCCAAGTTAAAATATTTTAGGCCCCACTATTTTCATCTATCTTTGCTTAATGTTAGTCTGACTGTCCATTCTGCATCCCTCCCCTTTCACACTAGTAGAAAATGAAAACAAAGAATATTAAATCAAGGAGAAAGTGAAAATTTTGAGAACATTTTGAGTTGAATTTTGATATGTGGATGTATAGATTTTTAGAGTTCTTATAAATAAAATTTACGTATTCAGTTCAATTACAAGTTGATGCTCTTGTTAGTCTTTTCATTAGTTTTTTTAATTGCTCTAACTATTAGAACGCTATTATTTTGAATTGCAGTGTCTTAATGATGGGACCCCAGATGTCAGAGATGCAGCCTTTTCTGTGCTGACAGCTGTAGCTAAGGTAATATTTTCACTTACTAGTTATCATCTCTTTAATTTCCCATAATTTATAAAGTTTCTTGTGCTTTCTCTTACTCTGTCGGTATGAGGCCATTAGAGAGGTCATTGGAGAAACTTGGCGATGTTAGAAAAAAGAAGCTTTCTGAAATGATTGCTGGATCTGGTGCTACTAGCTCAGGTAGTCCGGTATTAAGATTTTCTCTGTACTGTCCATTGTAATTAATTTAGTAACAATTAACCCTTTTTAACCGGTTTGGTTTCTTTGTTTCTTACCATTATAATGATATTCTGCGTGCTGTAAAAAACTCAGGGGGTGGTTTGTCTTCTACGGAGGTGAGTGCCCTGTTAAACCTAGTGTTCGATTTTTATTTGTTTTCATTATGTTCTTATGGTTAGATACTATCCAATGCTATTTAATTTTCTGTCTGACCAAATGATACTTTCTTCCAGACATTATGTGGATCTGTAACCTTAGCAAGTAACAAATTTGCTAGAAGCTAAGACAAAGCTATTTGCGGATTAGTAACTATCACAGATGTTAAGCCTTGAATTATATATGCCAGATCACATATATATTCAAAAGCAAAATGAATTTGGCACATGTATGATGGGATGTATAAAGCGGATTTTTTATTATGAGGACACATGGTAAACTTTGCAAAAGGCGAATTTGAATATACTGATGATGATATTTTATACAGTTTCCCATACTTTAAAATCAAAGAAATATTTTATGTTATTTACATTTCATGCATGGCATGTTTAACCAACTTTCCTAAAACCTTCATGGGGAAGATTATTTGGTTTTATCAATCTGCAAACAATGGCTGAGAAAGTTATTTGCTGCGAGAATGAGCATCATAACATTAGTATAGATAAGTCAACCATTTATTGAGAATGGTCATCTTGCTACCAGTGTTGATAAGTTGATCTTACATGAAAATACTATATCAATATTAAGCTGTGGTTTTTAGTGTTATATCATTTTCATAGGATTGGTGATTTTGAATAATGATGATATTTGCTGACACTTCCATTTCAGACAAGTTTTTTTTGAACTTTTTAAATATTTTTATTTTGTCTGTTGTCTTTTGTATCATGTTTAAGGGATCACAAGCTTGTGATGTAGCTATTCCATGCAAGCTTCTGAAGGTTCATTTGTTAGGAAATTAGCTGTAGCATGCTTAGTGGGAAGAGGCCTGTATCTGCAGCTGTAAGATTTTATTATTCAAGGAAAATACTCAAATTGATTCTCAAACTTTCATAAAAAAGTTGAAAAAGCTCCTGAATTCTTATTTAACTTAAAGGTTACGAGTTTTTAGATTTTATTTCATTAATATTATACTGGAGCATTTTTCATATAAATGATATCATCCAACCGTGAACGATTTTGTTGAAGTATGTATTATTCCATAGCTTCAAGGATTTACGACTGATCGCTCCACCATATAAATGTTGAAGTATGTAATCTTCTTTTATTTGCATCATGATGTTAGACATAATTGTTCAGGATTTACGGCCGATCCCTCCACCATATAAAACAAAGGAAGATATTTTGCATTTTTTCAAGTACTATGACCCCGAGAAAGAAGAGCTTCGATAGGTTGTCTCATGTTATCTATTTCCCCTTGTCTTTTGGATAATTATGTGAAATCTTATATGAGTTATCAATCTGTTCTATTAGCTACGCTGGAAGACTGTTTGTGAAAAGTGCAGGGAAATCAATGGAAATTTTGTCCAAATTAAACAAATTGGCAGGGTATGCTCCCGATGAAGAGATCAATCTTTGTGAGGTTAGCTTCTTACAATATCTTTTCACAGAATGGCAGGTATGCTCTAAATTTAACTCTTTTTTCCTTTTGCTGTTTCTGATATTTTTACTAGTTATTTTGATTGTTGAAGCTAATGTACAGGTGTGACATTTTTTCCCTTTACCGGATTTAGCTGGAAATAATTGGCCTTTTCTAAATTGTTTTCACTTGAATCATTGATGGTCAACTTGTATAGTGGTACCCTGTTATCAGTAGTTTTGTGGAGTTGGCTGTGACATGGTATTATTTACCATTTGATTAGTTTTTCCTAACCTTTTGCAGCATGATACTTTGGTTCTGCTTTAATTTCCAGGAAATTAAGTTTGAGCCCAGTGTTATGTGTGAACCAATTGACAAGAAAATGACGTCCCGAACTAGCCAGGTATACATTGCATTTCAATTTGGAGCAGTTATTTGTTTTGTTTATTTTAAAGTGTTTTATTCATCTAATCATTTTCTGGCAGCTTGAGGATGGTGACATACTTTGCTTTCAAAAGTCTCTGCCTGTTGAAATCGCAGATGATGAGTAGAATATGCAACATTACTTATCACTTTAGTTTTAGCTATTTGTAAGTATTTTATCTAGTTCCACCTGCACTGACTCTTGTTATTTGGTTATAGAGAAAATCACTTGTGGATGTGCATATACAAGTTGATCAGCTTAGAGCTAGTATGGCAGTGAAACGAGCTGAAGTGGGCACAGAGCTTATTGATCACTTAACACCTGAAGAGAAAGATCTTCTGTCAAGATTAAACCCTGAGATAACAGATCTTAAGGAGGAGCTTATCAATCGCAGGAGTCACCCAATCGAGTTTTATGCGCTGAACCTTATTTGATTCCGTTTAATGTGACAAGCTTGCATTTACATATGTTTTCACCTTGTACAAATTGGATTGTCAGACTTAATCACGAAAAGCGAGCTTGTGACGAATCTCACAACAAACCTTAAGAGGCGGAAGTAGGACTTGGAAGCAATAATATCAGCGGCAGAGTCTGATGCATTGCTTGATGAGGCTGAATCAAAGATGCAGGAATTAATGGAGGCTAAATTATTTGTTGAAGATGCCACAAAACAACGTAAAAGTAAGAGCTTTGAATAGTTACTGCATTTTTTAGAGTTGGATTTAGTTTTAATGTTCAATGTTGTCGTTTTTCTCTACAGGTATCTACAGGAATTAATGGAGGCGGGTGTTTCTCTACAGGTATCTAGATTCTGAAAATATTTAGCACTGATCCTTGATTCTTATAATGTTACAGCTAAGAACATCTCACGGCGGTGCAGGAATTGGAAACTAAATATGAGAGCACTCTTCAGAATGAAGAATGATACTTGGGTTTTGCTTTAGTTTACATGAAATTAAGTTTGAGCCCAGTGTTATGTGTGAAGCAATTGACAAGTTACGTTCCGAACTAGCCAGGTATGCATTGCATTTCAATTTGGAGTAGTTACATGTTTTGGATATTTTACGTGCATTATTGAGAGCAGGTGGGAAAAACTCTCAACAACTAGTTTTTGGCTTGCAAGATTAAACCTGATTGATCTTGCTGGTTCAGAAAGGTGAGGTTCAAACCAGTTGAAGCATGGATATGTTTGTGTTTTTGTATATTGGTGTGACGAAATTCTTGTCTTTTTATACTACTGTAGACAGAAAACTTCTTGGGCTGAGGGTGAGCGATTAAAGGAAGCAGCTAGCCTATACAAATCTCTATCAATACTAGGGTACTTGAAACTATTTCCCTTTTTCTTCAATAGGTATTGATGATTTTTACAATATTTCCTTTGCTTAACTTTTAGTCATTGCTAGTCAAACTTATGAGTACATATTACCATATGCGGTCATGTAATTATGATTGATGCGGATGTGGCTAATGGATAGTCACATCACATTCCATATAGAGACTCAAAGCTCACCTTTCTTCTTTAGGTTAGTTTCAATTTATGTTTTATTATGTCTTTAGTGCATCGCAGTAACGCAACATTTCATCTTAAATGTGATACATGATTAACTAGGTGGAAATTCTAAAACAATGATAACTGCCAATGTCAGCTCTTCTATCTTGTTGATTCCAATTTGTGACACTTCAAGTATTTCAACTTGAACATAAATATGTATGATTCTGACTAATTACCTTACATTTTTTTTTCATTTTTTCAGCTGTGCAGTGGAAATACTTAACACTCTAAAAGTTTGCTCAGCGAGCTAAATTAATTCAAAACAACGTGAGTTTACTCCTATTGCATGTTGTGAGAAAGGGGCCACGGTGGCCGGAGAAGATGAACGCCGGTGAACAATGAACAATAAAATATGAAAAGCTACAGTTTAACGATAGAACAAAAATAATATTTTCAACAGAGAACAATGTGTTTCTCTGAATTTTCTCTTATTCTTCTTAATCAAATGTGTATGAGATAAGCCTTTAAATAGGCTGATACAGAGTTTCAGTATAACTAAAATTATACTTTTATATATAATTTAAATAATATTTATCCCTAATTTAAATAAGACTTCTAGTAAATCTAAACTACTGACTTAGAAATAAACTCTAATTACACACTAAATTAAACTCTAACACTTCTTGTCAACTTATACTCCCCCTCAAGCTCTAACACTTCTTGGATAACTTACACTCCCCCTCAAGCTGGTGAGCAATTGTAGTAGAGCACCAGCTTGGATCTTGGATGTGATGCCCTACTCATATTTCTTTGCTGTTTTTAGGGAAAAAATCTCCCATTTTTGGGACCCATTGAGTTGAACAGCTAGGACATACTCATCCTATTCTTTGAATGGCCATTGTCGAAAATTTGCAAACGATGTTGCTTGTTTCTGCATCCTTCTTGAGATGTCTACCAACTTTACTGTTGTTATTGGTTTTTGCACCCTCCTTAGATATCTTCCAGCTTTCCTCTGTCAGTGATGATCTTTTTCAGGTTTTTGCATCTTCTGAGATGTCTTCCAGCTTTTTCTGTCATTCACGGACTAAGTAGCTGCTTCCATTCAACAATGATCACAGGAACCTACACTTCTCTCAAGCTGGTAGTTGCACAAACTAGAATTCCAGCTTGGATATTTGATGTAGAATCCCTTAAAAAATATTATCTAGTTTTTAAGGCTAAACTAGAACCTCTTCTCCTATCTTTTATAATTGATGTCTGAAATAGAACCAGATAGTTTTTAAGGCTAAACTATAACCTTTCCCTATCTTTTACAATGGATGGCTAAGATAGAACCAAATAGTTTTTAAGGCTAAATTATAACATTTTCATATTTCTTTTTGATTGGCTAAGATAGAACCATTAAATAGAGAACAAAATAACAAAATTAAACGAATAGAAATTTCACCATAGATGTAAGATTCCAACGAGAGAGAAGCCAAAGAACGAGCGTGGCCTAATGACAACAGCGGAAAAAAATGATATGCATCTAAAAAAAATCAGATCGTCAATTTGATTCAGATCAGAGATGGCAGCAGTGGTGACGGCATCAGGATCGTTGTTGGCTCATGATACCATGTGAGAAAGAGGCCATGGTGGCCGGAGAAGATGAACGTCGGTGAACAATGAACAATAAAATATGAAAAGCTGCAGTTTAACGATAGAACAAAAATAATATTTTCAACAGAGAACAATGTGTTTCTCTGTATTTTCTCTTATTATTCTTAATCAAATGTGTATGAGATAAGACTTTCAATAGGCTGATACAGAGTTTCAGTTTAACTAAAATTATACTTTTATCTATAATTTAAATAATATTTATCCCTAATTTAAATAAGACTTCTAGTAAATCTAAACTACTGACTTAGAAATAAACTCTAATTACACATTAAATTAAACTCTAACACTTCTTGTCAACTTACACTCCCCTCAAGCTCTAACACTTCTTGGATAACTTATACATGTTATATATTTTATAAAAATATTTCAGTTATTCACAATTAAAAGTTTCTCCTGTTGAAGGTGGGCTGTGGTGAATGAAGATTCCACCGGAGATGTCTTTGGACTACAAAATCAGGTACGACTTTTAATGGTGTGGCACATTCATCATAGTTTGTTTCGTTTTTTTTTTCAAAATTCATGTGACTTAAATAATTTGTAATCTGAATTGACTTCCTTGAATAGGAAGAGCTTTATGCTTTTAGACGTCAGAATGTATCCCGGTCCTTGGATTTTGGTTCAGCAATCACTGCAACATTGCAATTGGAAGGAAGTCCTGATAATAACACATCTGAAATGTGTCCGGAACAAGTTGGTGATGTACTTAGATATGAATCCAAAGACGTTGTGAGAATGTCCACTAAGCAGGTAGCAGGCAAATGCTGCAATGATGGTTACTTTTTTCCTTAATAGAATGTCAAACCAATTGTTTTAATTAACAATATGCTTTTTGGAAGCCTGAAATTTTTGCAGTTAAACTCTTTGGAGGCAACACTTGCTGGTGCCTTGTGATTATCTGTCTTAACAATTTATGATTTTATACTTCAGTTTGCAATGTTTGGCTCAGATTTATTAGATCTTAATCCCTTCATTATCTTTTAGGATTAAGTCAAAAGGGATAAAACTCTTATTTCCTAGCATTATCTAGGATTCTTATCTCTTGTATCTTATCTTCTAGTTAGATTTAAATTTTAAATTAAGTAATTTGATTGTAACATAACTCTCTTGTATTCAGCCTATTTAAAGGCTTTGTACCGATACATTATTCAAGTCAATACATTTGAGAATTCATTCTCTCTACAAAACAATCTCTCAATTATTAACACTTCCTTACTTCCAATTTTGTTGTATCTTAAACTGGTGTCTTAATTTTTTCAACACCAAGTACTTTACAGGTTCGTCAAAGAGAAGAATGCACCATATGCAGTAAAAGAATGGAATCACTTGTTCATGGCTCATTACCAACAGATTCTTTTTTGCTCTAAGAGAATAAGGCACTGTCTAAAGAGATTCAGTTACTTCAGGCTAAGTTGATAAAAATCCTGAAGTGACTCGTTTTCCATTGGAGAATATAAGGCTATTATACCAACTCAGATGGTAAATTCCAAAAAATATGATAGTGCAAATATTCTACAATTTGTTTTTCTATTTATTTTCATTGTAGCACTTGTAGATTTCAAGAATTCTATGAGGAAGGAGCGAAAGAGATACTATTGGAGGAAATATCCAAACTGTTCCAAATTACGACCCAAAATCTTGTTTTTGTTCCACTTGATTTCTACTTTGGATAATGCATAATTCTTAGCCTTCTACATACAGTTGCTTCAAATTTATTGATGGGAAGTCTAATCAGCATAGCTATGGAAGCTCAAATGATAGTTTGCAGGTTAGGATATGTTCATTTTACTTTACTTTATCTTTTTTGAATGGAAACAGAGGAGTCAAAGTTCATGAATATCTGATTAACTTGGATCATAATGTACAGGTAAATCACTCAAAAATTGACTTGTACATTTACAGACACAACTTTATAGTTCATTGTGATAATTGACGAAAAATCTAGATTATTTTGCTAATTTTGTTGATGATTCTGAAAAACTTAGGTTCTTATTTGGGTCCGTCTCTCGACGACATGGAGAAGAACACAAATGGCTAAAACATTTGCTTAAAGCAAGAAATGAATATCGCTTGGATTTGACAGCCAGAAACTAGATTCACGTTTGATCACGTGGCATGTGAAACTGTAGACCAGGTCTGCTTAAAGACAAATTAATATTTGTGAGATTTTCCATTTGTCTAACCATTTTTTTCACATATCGTTTTTTGCAAGATTGATGGTCTGCCAATTGTTGAAAATTGCTTATCTGGCCATAACAGATGTATGTTTGCCTATTGCCAGGTACTTTCTTTGAAACCTAGGATGCAACAAACGTTTTATTTTCTTCTTCTTAACTATATTTGTTATGTTGTGACATTATTGTGTTTGGACATGCAGACAGGAAGCGGAAAGACATATACAATGCTTGGAGAGATTGAAGATTTCGAAGTCAAGACATGTCCTCAACGGGGCATGACACCACGGATATTTGAGTTTTTTTTTTCAATAATTTAAGTTGTAATTGTCCATGCTAACATTTTTTGGTGTATGCAGGCATTGTTGTTTAACATTCTCTTTATCTCTTTCGTTGCAGGAAGAGGAAATCCAAAGGGACTAGAAGTTAAAATACAATTGCAAGTGCTCTTTCCTTGAGATTTATAATGAGCAAATAACCGATCTTCTTGATCCTTCCGCTACCAACTTTCTTGTAAGTTTCCTATTTTCTTATGTTTGCCATTCATATTTTTGATCCATCTAATGTACGCGGAAAATCTCATTGAATTTGAAGTTCAGAAGGCGAGATATATTTTGAAGCTTTTATCTCAGGTGACAATCATTATCAGTACTTTGGATAGCAGGGAACTGCTGCTCACTACTGTTAGTACATTTAATTTAATTTGATATATTCTTGTTTGAAATCACTGTTTAATTTTATTTAGCATAGGGTTCTTTAAATAGAAAAGTTGCTGCAAATAATATGAACATGGAGAGAAGTCGTTCACATAGTCTTTTTACGTGCATTATTGAGAGCAGGTGGAAAAAAGACTCAACAACTAATTTGTGGTTTGCAAGATTAAAGCTGGTTGATCTTGCTGGTTCAAAAAGGTGCAGTGCAAACCGGTTTGTTGAAGCATGTATATGTTTGTGTTTTAGCTTATATTCGTGTGACAAAATTCCTGTCTTTTTGATACTGCTGTAGATAGAAAAATTCTGGGGCTGAGGGTGAGCGTTTAAAGGAAGCAGCTATCATAAATAAATCTCTATCAACACTAGGGTACTTAAAACTATTTCCCTTTTTCTTCAATAGGTACTGATGATTTTTATTATATTTCCTTTGCTTAACTTTTAGTCATTGCTAGTCAAACTTATGACTACATATTATCATATGCAGCCATGTAACTATGATTCTTGTGGATGTGGCTTATGGAAAGCCACGGCACGTTCCGTATAGAGACACAAAGCTCACCTTTCTTCTTCAGGTCACTTTCTGTTTTATTCTGTCTTTACTGCATCTCAGTTACTGATATGACTACATATTATCATATGCAGCCAAGTAATTATGGTTCTTGTGGACGTGGCTTACGGAAAGCCAGGGCACGTTCCGTGTAGAGACTCAAAGCTCAACTTTCTTTTTCAGGCCAGTTTCTGTTTTATTCTGTCTTTACTGAATCTCATTTACTGGTAATGACACAACATTTCATCTTAAATGTGATACAGAATTCACTCGGTGGAAATTCTAAAACAATGATAATTGCTAATGTCAGCCCTTCTATCTGGTTGGTTTCTATTTATGACACTTCAAGTATTTCAACTTGGACATAAATAAGTATTATTTAATTTTTTTCAGCTGCGCAATCGAAACACTTAACACTCTAAAGTTTGCGCAGCTAACTAAATTAATTCTAAATAACATGAGTTTACTCCTATTGCATGTTATATATTCTATAAAAATACTTCCGTTTTTCACATTTAAAAGTTTCTCCTGTTGAAGGTGTAGGCTGTGGTGAATAAAGATTCCACTGGAGATGCCCTTGCACTACAAAATGAGACACAACTTCTAAATGTGTGGCACATTCATCATAGTTTATTTATTTATTTTTAATTTCTAAATTCGTATGAATTAAATAAATTGTAATCTGATGACTTCCCTGAGCTGGAAGAGCTTTCTGCTTTTAGATGTCAGAATGTATCCTGGTCCTTGTCTTTTGGTTCAGCAATCACTGTTACATTGCAATTGGTAGGAAGTCCTGATAATAAGACATCTGAAATGTGTCCAGAACAAGTTGATATGTACTTGGATGTGAATCCAAAGGCGCTGTGAGAATGTCTACTAAGCAGGTAGCAGGCAAATGCTGAAATGATGGTATTTTTTCCTTAATAGAGTGTCAAACCAATTGTTTTAATAATTAACAAAATGCTTTTGGAACTCTGAAATTTTTGCAGTTAAAGTCTTTGGAGGCGACACTTGCTGGTGCCTTGTGATTATCTGTCTTAACAATTTATGATTTTATACTTCAGTTTGCAGTGTTTGGCTCAGATTTATTAGATCTTAATCCCTTCATTATCTTTTTCAGATCTGAGCAAGACAGGGAACCAGAATCTGAGACTGTTTCTGAAGCTGCTGGCCCTGGTGTTGTTCAAAATCTGAATCTGATAGTATGTATTTTATTGTGAACTTTGATTGCACAATTTTATGATATCTTTTAATAAAGCTAATCTCGAACTTTTGATTTGTATGTGAGCTTTGTTGATCCAGTTGATACATTAACTGCTCTGGAGTAAAGAAACAATGTAGAAGCTTCTTTATAGAGAAATCTAGATTTTGGGATGGATTGGATAGTACTGCTCCCATACTATTTATATACCTCGTCCCCTGGCTGTTGCTGACCTCACAAAGCATGCATCGACAAAAAAGATAGCTCTTGGTGATTTTACCGAAGTTTCCCGGACTTTGAAGAAAGTTTTTTTCTCCTTTGTAATAACATGATTGTAGTAGTCTCTTGTATTCGGACAAGATAATTTTGTTTCCACCAGAACAGGGATGAAAGTTCCACTTGTGCATTCGTTAACTTTGAACTTGGTGACATTCTGCATCGAAACAAGTAACAAAGTTGTTCTGAAGTTACATAAGGATTTTGTCCCAATCTGTATGGAGGTCAGTGCAGTTTTCCTTTTATAATTATATTTCCATGTTAGAATATTTTAGGCCCCGCCATTTTCGTCTATCTTTGCTTAATGTTAGTCTGACTGTCCATGCTGCGTCCCTCCCCTTTCACACTAGTAGAAAATGAAAAACTAGAATATTGAATCAAGGAGAGTGAAAATTTTGAGAACATTTTGAGTTGAATTATGATATGTGGCTGTATAGATTTTTAGAGTTCTTATAAATAAAATTTACGTATTCTGTTCAATTACAAATTAATGCTCTTGTTAGGCTTTTCATTTGTTATTTATTGCTCTAACTATTAGAATGCTATAATTTTGAATTGCAGTGTCTTAATGATGGGACCCCAGATGTCAGAGATGCAGCCTTTTCCGCGCTGACAGCTGTAGCTAAGGTAATATTTTCACTTACTATGTTATCATCTCTTTAAATCCCCATGATTTTATCCCTATATAAAGTTTCTTGTGCTTTTTCTTACTCTGTCGGTATGAGGCCATTAGAGAGGTCATTGGAGAAACTTGGCGATGCTAGAAAAAAGAAGCTTTCTGAAATGATTGCTGGATCTGGTGCTACTAGCTCAGGTAGTCCGGTATTAAGATTTTCTCAGTACTGTCCATTGCAATTAATTTTGTAACAATTAACCCTTTTTGACCGGTTTGATTTCTTTGTTTCTTACCATTATTATGATATTCCAGCTGCTGTAAAAAACTCAGGGGGTGGTTTGTCTTCTAAGGAGGTGAGTGCCCTGTTAAACCTAGTATTTGATTTTTATTTATTTTCATTATGTTCTTATGGTTAGATACTATTCAATGTTATTTATTTTTCTGACCAAATGATACTTTCTTCCTGACATTATGTGGATTTGTAACCTTAGCAAGTAACAAATTTGATACAACCTAAGACAGAGCTATTTGGGGATTAGTAATCAGCACAGATGTTAAGCCTTGAATTATATGCCATATCACATATATATTCAAAAGCAAAATGAATTTGACACATGTATGATTGGAAGTATAAAACGGCTTTTTATTATGATGACACATGGTAAACTTTGCAAAAGGCGACTTTGAATGTACTGATGATGATATTTTATATAGTTTTCCACACTTTAAAATCAAAGAAATATTTTATGTTATTTACAGTTCATACATGGCATGTTTAACCAACTTTCCTAAAACCTTCATTGGGAAGATTATTCGATTTTATCAATGGCTGAGAAAGTTATTTGCTGTGAGAATGAGCATCTTAATGTTAGTATAGATAAGTCAACCATATATTGAGAATGGTCACCTTGCTACCAGTGTTGGTAAGTTGATCTTATATGAAAATACTACATCAATATTAAGCTGTGGATTTTAGTGTTATATCATTTTAATAGGATTACTGATTTTGAATAATGATGATCTTTGCTGACACTTCCATTTCAGTCAAGTTTTTTTTTTACTTTTTAAATATTTTTATTTTGTCTGTTGTCTTTTGTATCATGTTTAAGGGATCACAAACTTATGATGTAGCTATTCCATGTGGGCTTCAGAAGGTTCATTTATTACGAAATCAGCTGTAGCATGCTTAGTGGGAAGAGGCCTGTATCTGCAGCTGTAAGATTTTATTATTCAAGGAAAATACTCAAATTGAATCTCAAACTTTCCTAAAAAAATTGAAAAAGCTCCTGAATTCTTATTTTTTAAACTTTAAGGTTACGAGTTTTTAGATTTTATTTCATTGATATTATACTGGAGCATTTTTCATATAAATGATATCATCCAACCGTGAACGATTCTGTTGAAGTATGTATTATTCCATAGCATCAAGGTTTTACGGCTGATCGCTCCACCATATAATTGTTAAAGTATGTAATCTTCTTTTATTTGGATCATGATGTTAGGTATAATGTTTCAGGATTTACGGCCGATCTCTACACCATATAAAACAAAGGAAGATATTTTGCAGTTTTTCAAGCACTATGTTACCGAGAAAGAAGAGCTTCGGTAGGTTGTCTCATGTTATCTATTTCCCCTTGTATGAGTTATCAATCTGTTCTATTAGCTACGCTGGAAGGCTGTTTGTGAAAAGTGCAGGCAAACCAATGGAAATTTTGTCCAAATTAAACAAACTGGCAGGGTATGCTCCTGATGAAGAGATCAACCTTTATGAGGTTAGCTTCTTGCAATATCCTTTTCACACAATGGCAGGGTATGCTCCAAATTTAACTCTTTTTTCCTTTTGCTATTTTTGATATTTTTACTAGTTATTTTGATTGTTGAAGCTAATGTACAGGTGTGACATTTTTTTCCCTTTACCGGATTTAGCTGGAAATAATTGGCCTTTTCTAAATTGATTTCACTTGAATCATTGATGGTTAACTTGTATAGCGGTACCCTGTTATCAGTAGTTTTGTGGAGTTGGCTGTGACATGGTATTATTTACCATTTGATTAGTTTTTCCTAACCTTTTGCTCGACTTTTGAGATTTTTATGAGGCATGATACTTTGGTTCTGTTTTAATTTCCACGAAATTAAGTTTGAGCCCAGTGTTATGTGTGAACCAATTGACAAGAAAATGACGTCCCGAACTAGCCAGGTATACATTGCATTTCAATTTGGAGCAGTTATTTGTTTTGTTTATTTTAAAGTGTTTTATTCATCTAACCATTTTCTGGCAGCTTGAGGATGGTGACATAATTTTCTTTCAAAAGTCTCTCCCTGTTGAAATCGCAGATGATGAGTAAAATATGCAACATTACGCATCACTTATGTTTTAGCTACTTGTAAGTATTTTATCTAGTTCCGCCTGCACTGACTCTTGTTATTTGGTTATAGAGAAAATCACTTGTAGATGTGCATATACAAGTTGACCAGCTTAACTAATTCAAAACAACGTGAGTTTACTTCTATTGCATGTTATATATTTTATAAAAGTATTTCAGTTATTTACAATTAAAAGTTTCTCTTGTCGATGGTGGGTTGTGGTGAATGAAGATTTCACCGGAGATGTCTTTGGACTACAAAATCAGATACTACTTTTAATGGTGTGTCACATTCATCATAGTTTGTTTCTTTTTTCTTTTCTAAATTCATGTGATTTAAATAATTTGTAATCTGAATTGACTTCCTTGAACAGGAAGAATGTATCCCGGTCCTTGTATTTTGGTTCAGCAATCACCGCTACATTGCAATGGGAAGGAAGTCCTGATAGTAACACATCTGAAATGTGTCCAGAACAAGTTGGTGATGTACTTGGATATGAATCCAAATGCGTTGTGAGAATGTCCACTAAGCAGGTAGCAGGCAAATGCTGCAATGATGGTTACTTTTTCCTTAATAGAGTGTCAAACAATTGTTTTAATTAACAATATGCTTTTTGGAAGTCTGAAATTTTTGCAGTTAAACTCTTTGGAGGCAGCTCTTGCTGGTGCCTTGAGAAGGAAGAAAATGGGAGAAACTTCAATCAAAAAGCTTGAAGCAGAGATTGAACAATTGAATAGTTTGTTATTCTTTTGTGCCTCCTTACTTCCAATTTTGTTGTATCTTAAACTGATGTCTTAATTTTTTCAACACCAAGTACTTTACAGGTTTGTCAAAGAGATGAAAACACCAGAAACGGTAAAATGATTCTTAGGTTTCATGAAGACAAGACTCAAAGAATGGAATCACTTGTTCCTGGCTCTCTACCAGCAAATTCTTTTTGATCGAAGAGAATAAACCACTGTCTGAAGTGATACTATTGGAGAAAATATCCAAACTGTGGGATCAGGTGTTCTTAATCCTGGCCTAAAATCTTGTTTTTTTTTTCATTTGATTTCTTCTTTGGACAATGCATAATTCTTGGCTTTCTACATACAAGTGCTTCAAATTATTGATGGGAAGTTTAATCAGCACAGCAATGGAAGCTCAAATGATTGTTTGTAGGTTAGGATAAGTTCGTTTTACTTTACATTATCTTTTTAGAATGAAAATGGAGGCGTCAAAGTTTATGAATATTGAATTAAGTTGGATCACAATGTACAAGTAAATTACTCAAAAATCGACTTTTCCATTTACAAACACAAATTTATAGTACATTGTGATAGTTGGTGAAAAATCTGGATTAATTTGCTAATTTTGTTGATGATTTTGAAAATTTAGTTTTTATTCGGTCCGTCCTCTCAACAACATAGACTAGAACACAAATGGCTACAAGAGATGCTTAAAGCAAGAAATGAGTATCCCTTGGATTGGGCAGCCAGAAACTAGATTCACGTTTGATTATGTGGCATGTGAAACAGTAGACTGGGTCTTCTTAAAGACAGATTAATATTTATGTGATTTTCCTTTTATGTAACCAATTTATTTTTGCAGGAAATGCTTTTCTGAATTGATGGTCTGCCAATTGTCAAAAATTGCTTATCTGGCTATAACGGCTGTATGTTTGCCTACGGCCAGGTACTTTCTTTGAAACCTAGGAAGCAACAAACGTTGTATTCCCTTCTTCTTTACTATATTAGTTATGTTGACATTACTGTGTTTGGACATGCAGACAAAAAGTGCAAAGACATATACAATGCTTGGAGAGATTGAAGATTTGGAAGTCAAGACAAGTCCTCAACGGGACATGACGCCAAGGATATTTGAGTTTCTGTTTGCAAAAATTTTTTGGTTTAGGCAAGCATTTTTGTTTAACATTCTCTTTATCTCTTTCATTACAGGAAGAGGAAATTTGATGAGATGAGAAGATAAAATACAATTGCAAGTGCTCTTTCCTTGAGATTTATAATGAGCAAATAACCGATCTTCTTGATCCCTCTGCTACCAACTTGCTTGTAAGTTCCCTATTTTCATATGTTTCTACTCTTTTTTTTGCTCCAGCTAATTTTCATTCTTAAATTTTAGCTGAGGAAAAATGTTAAGAAAGGAAGGAGTGTATGTGGAAAATCTCACTAAATTTGAAGTTTAGACCGTGAGATATTTTGAAGCTTTTATCTCTAAGTGACAATCTTTATTAGTACTTTGTGTTGATTGGTGTAGATTGCAAAAAGTTAGGGAATTATATTCCCTAATATCTAGCTTTTGATATTTAGGAATTTATAGGTGCACAGATTTGTAGCTGCTGATTTTGTGTAGTTTCCCCTAGATTAGGCTCTCTTTGCAACCTATAAGTACGTGCTATCTTATCAATAATCATTAGGAAATAGAGAACAGTTTTCTCTACCTCAAAACCTCTATATTTCTATACTTTGGATAGCAGGGAATTGTTGCTCACTCCTCTCAAAACATTAAATTTGAATAACGTATATTCTTGTTTTAAATCACTGTATTTTACATAGTGTTCTTTAAATAGGATAGTTGCTGCAACAAATATGAACAAAGAGGGCAGTTGTTCACATAGTGTTTTTTAGCAATCACTGCTACATTGCAATTGGAAGGAAGTCCTTATAATAACACATCTGAAATGTGTCCAGAACAAGTTGGTGATGTACTTGATTATGAATCCAAAGGCGTTGTGAGAATGTCCACTAAGCAGGTAACAGGCAAATGCTGCAATGATGGTTACTTTTTTCTTAATAGAGTGTCAAACCAATTGTTTTAATTTACAATGTGCTTTTTAAAAGCCTGAGATTTTTGCAGTTAAACTCTTTGGAGGCAGCCCTTGCTGGTGCCTTGAGAAGCTAGAAAATGGGAGAAACTGCAATCAAAAAGTTTGAAGCAGTGATTGACCAATTGAATCGTTTGGTATTCTTTTGTGCCTCCTTACTTCCAATTCTGTTGTATCTTAAACTGATGTCTTAATTTTTTTCAACACCAAGTACTTTGCAGGTTCGTCAAAGAGAATAAGACACCATATGCAGTAAAATGATTCTTAGGTTTCGTGAAGACTAAATTCAAAGAAGGGAATCACTTGTTCATAGCTCATTACCAACAGATTCTTTTTGCTCTAAGAGAATAAGGCACTGTCTGAAGAGATTTAGTTACTTCCGGCTAAGTTGGCCTCTCTTTTCTTCTTTTTCCCTCTTTTCTTTTTTCCTCTTCCTCCGACCACATCGCCGACCACTGTCGCCAAAAGTCATTGGGTCTCAAAAATTTTCACCAATCTTGTCTTACCCTTTTGAACCTAAATTTGTTGTTCGTTTAACCATAAAAGATCCAAATTTCTGTAAGTAATTATCTGTAAATTCTCGTCAACCTTCTTGCAGTCGCACCCTTCCATCACTCTTTGTAAATTCCACATGCCATTAAATATTATGTTCTACTTGGGATCTCAATCTTAACAGCAAGGTTAGGGTGAGGTCCATTAGGTTGAGGGTTGAGTTGTTGGTGAGAGTTTGTGATTTTGGGATCATGCATGTTTTTTTAAGATTCCAAAGCGTTATCTTTTTTTTTGTCTATCTATAATGGTTTATCTTGTCTTTGTGTAGAAAATATGCTGGTTAGACATAGGGATGGCAAAAAAAAAAAATCTAAGATCCAACGAGTTTTGACCCAACCTGGTTTGGTAGGGTCTTTTTTTGAATTTTTTACAGTTCAAATTTATAAAAAATTTGAGTTGGGTTAGATTTAAGGTGGATCTGAACCGATTTATGTATAACTATATAAATTTATTATATTTTTATATATTATATTTAATATTTTATTAATTTCTCTCGGGACGGGTTATATTTAGTAAGATTTTTTGTTAAATTTCAAGGTCAGTTTATACGTATATTATATTGGGTCGAAAACATTAATATATTAAATTTGAGTCAAAATTTTAAAATTCCAAGTCAGACGACCCAAACCTACCTGACACACCCGATTGTCATCCCTAGCTAGCCGTCAAAAGCAAATGGGTTTCAAAACTTTTCCCCGAACTTTTCTCGCACTTTTAAAGTGAATTTGTTTTTCATTTAACCAAGAAACAACCTCGATTCTATGAATCTACCTTTGATATCGTCTTCGTACGTCGTTTTGCTCCGATTTTAAAATCACGTTCCCCCTTTTGGGCATTTGATGTTCTACACCAATTTCACTTGATTTGAAGTTCTACATCAAGACTAAATGGTGGAAACTTTCGGGTCACTTTTCTCCGAACTAAAGATGGTTGTTAAATGGTAATATAATACAAAAGAAGAATAAAACACACACATATATATATATTAGAGCAAATTAAATTAGGGTTACTTTCAATTGTTGGTAAGAGTTTGTGGTTTGGGATCATGCATGTTTTTTTAAGATTCCAAAGCTTTATCCTTTTTTTGTCTATCTACAATGGTTTATCTTGTCTTTGTGTAGAAGATATGCTGGTTGGACATAGGGATGGCAAAAAAAAATTTAGGATCCAATGAGTTTTGACCCAACCCGATCTGGTAGGGTCTTTTTTCGAATTTTTTACGGTTCAAATTTTTAAAAAATATGAGTCGGGTTGAATTTGGGGTGGATGTTTCCCGACCCGACCCAATTTATGTATAACCATATAAATTTATTATATTTTTATAGATTATATTTAATGTTTTATTAATTTTCTCGGGACATGTTAAATTTAGTAGTTTTTTTTGTTAAATTTCAAGGTCAGTTTATACTTGTATTATATTGGGTTAAGCACAACAATATATTAAATTTGGGTCAAAATTTTAAAATTTTAAATCAGACAGCCAAAACCTACCCGGTCACGCCCGATTGTCATCCCTAATTAGACATTGCTCATTGCACACCTTTGTTTGTCTTTCTCTCTACTTTAACGTGTTTTTTATGTTTTGAATTGATATATCGATAGTGACCATCATCATCACGCGTCCTTAATCAACATTGTTCATGAATAAACACTACAAATAAATTATATTATCACTGGATTAGAATCATTTGGAGAAATAATACAAATAATATAATTATATAGATATATTTAAATCTTTAATTAAATTTACATCATGAATTAATCAATTATTAAATTAATTTGGGAAAATATAAAATAAATAATTATTAATAAATATTGATTTATTATTATTTTATCTTTTTATATAATTTTTAAATAAAATAATTACGAATATTATTTAACAATCGAACATGAAAAATATAAATTTAAATACAAATTCTTTATAACTATGTATTGATTAATTCCTTTGCAAAAAAATCATAATATATTTAAAAAATATTTCTTTCAGCCAAATGAATTTATTGGCAGGATAATATGTACAATATTTCACAATCTAATTGCACAGGTGAGTTAATGAAAAATCCAGCGAAATAAAGATGAGTAAAATTCGATTCTAAAAAATTATTTTTTATTTGACATGAAAATATGAACTCGACTTTATTCGAATTGAATTTTTGTAAATTCGACTCAAATTTTTCAGATAAAGTGAGTTATAAGATGAGATTGAATAACTTAAATTTTTAGTAATTAGTGGATTAATTTTTAAGTTTGAGTTGAGTCCCTCAACTGTTCCTGATATATTATATTGCATATAATATATATATATATCGTATAAGGTTATAGAAAGTTGTTTAAATTAGAACCAATTAATATCATAACATTATAAATATTTATAATTAAATTTGAATAGAAATTCGAATAACTTATCTCAACTCGAATTTTATAAACTCGGCTCGAAAAATTTTTAAACTAAATTTTTAAACTTTTATGAAAATAAAAATTAATGATTCGGTGATAAGATAACAAATCGATAATGTAACTAATTGAAGTCTCTCTCTATATATGGGTATATATATTAAATTCGATTATAAAACTAAATAAAATCTAAACAAAATAATCAAACTTATAAGGGTAAATTACAAATTTAATCACTCGAATATCTTCACACTTCTATTTTAGTCACTAAAATTAAAAAAAAAATCAATTTAATCACTGAATTTTACTCTACCGTTAAATAATTAACGAAATTATGACATTGCAACCTACACCTAAACAACGTCGTTTTGGATCTCTACATAAAATCACATTTTGTCTTTTGATTTTCATAAAACATATTTTTTCTTATTTCCCTCGTATCTTTTTTCTTCTTCTTCTTCCTCCTCCTCAGCTTTTCACTCTCTCAGTCTAAATTAATCCAGATTCTAATCACCATGTCGACTGTCATTTTGACCACCGCCAGCCACCGTCGTCAAAAGCAAATGACTTTCAAAACTTTCCACCAAACTTGTCTCACCCTGTTAAAGTGAATTTGTTTATCATTTAACCAAGAAACAACCTCGACTCCATCATTGTCTTCGTACGTTGTTTTGATCCGATTTTGAAATCACATTCCACCTTTTGGGCATTTGATTCTACATCAATCAAGTCCCTAAACTTTTTTCCACTCAATTAAACTTTTGAACCAAGAATTTGAATTAATTAAGCCTTTTGACCAATTTTTACCATCAAATATTAACAATATTTTCTCTAGATATTACTGGCACATGGTACATTACATTTCTATCATGTTGCATTTACAATTTTTTTAAAAAAATATTTTTTTTATAATTTTTATATATTTTTTAGAATTTTTAGAACTTCTAAAGAATATTTTAAATAAAATAAAAAATTCTAAAAATATCAAGTAGGAACACTGTGACGCGACACACTGCACCAACATATCCAAAAACTGTCAAGATATAATGGTAAAAATTGGCCAAAGGGCGTAATTGATTCAATACCGTGATTCAAGAGAATAATTGTGTGCAAAAAAGTTCAAAGGCTTAATTTATTTTTTTCAAAAGTTCAAGAGCTTCTTACACCCTTAAGCCTTAAATCTTTAATTAAATTGACATTGTTACGCCTGAGAAGAGACATGGACAATAATCCCATATCAAAAAGAAAAAAGAAGGCTTGGGATATATAAGTTGTGGCGCTGGACATCCTATCAGACATTTTTTTGGGAAGAGGGTAATGACCTCGTGACAAACATCATGAATTAGTCAAGCATTAAATTAGTTTGGAAAAAGATAAAATTAATGTTTTGATTAAAATAATTAAAGGGAAAATATCTCATGCACTGGCGGTGGAAACGAAAAGTTTCCACAAGTGTTAGTTTTAGGGTTTATGGGTTTAAATGTAGTGACTTAGAAATGAGAGTTTATGGTTAGAAATTTAGGGTTTATAGTTTAGAGGTTAGGGTTTAGTTTTAGGGTAGTATGGTTAAGGATTTAGGTTTTAACATATAAACCCTAAAATTTAACCTTAAACCCTAAATTATAATCATGTCCCTAAATTCAAAACTCATCCACTAAAACCCAAAATAATAGACTCTAAACAAAGTCTCTAAACCCTAAAACTAAGGTACTTGTGCATGGAATAATTACCCATAATTAAAACCCATTATTTAACAATCTAACACGATAAAAGATAAATCTAAATACAAATTCTTTATAACTATACATTGATTAAAGGATAATTATTCGATACATTGGATGTAGAAACTTATAGTTTCCACAAGAGCCTTAATTTTAGGTTTAAGGACCCAGTTTATGGTGTAAGGTTTAGGAGTTTAGGTTGAGTAGTTTATAATTTAGAGTTTGTGAATAGAATTTAGGGTTTGTAGGTTAAAAACTAAATCTCATCATATTAGCCTAAACCCAAACCTCAAAACCCCTAAAGTTTAATAATTGCCCCTAAATTCTAAACCCTACACCTAAACCTCTAAACTCTACGCCCTAAATTGAGTCTCTAAACCTTACAACTAAAGCACTTGTAGAAATTAAAAGTTTCCACCGCCAATGTATTGGATATAAATCCTTGATTAATTGTTTTACAAAAAAACATAATTTATTTTTTAATAAAATATTTCTTTCGACCAAATGAATTGGTTGATAAGAACCCAACAAGTGATCTCAGTGAAAAAGATGATGATGTTCATCCTAGGAAATCGGGTTCAAATCCCTAAATATGTATGAACAGATAAAATCTAATTGCACGGATAGGCGAATGAATCTGGTGAGATAGAAGTGAGTAAAATTAGACTATAAAAAATTATTATTTTTTGATCGACATGAAAAAATTCAACTCGACTTTATTCAAATCTCAAATTTATAAAATCGACTCGAAAATTTTTCAAATAAAGTGAGTTATAAAATGAGACTCGAAATATTTAGTAATTAGTAGATCGATTCTCAAGTTCGAGTCCCTCAACTCTTCCAGATATATGTGTATTACATATGAAGAAATATATATATCGTATAAGGTTATAAAAAACCGTTTAAATTGGAATAAATTATTACCATAACATTATCAATATTTATAATTAAATTGAAAAAGAAACTCGAATAACTTGACTCGACTTAAATTTCATAAACCCGACTCAAAAAAATTCAAATTAAATTAAAATTATAAAACAATAACAATCAACTAGAATAACTCGATTTTTTTCATTCAATTCGATCGCATGCTCTGACTTATAAGTAACAAAACGTTTTTATAGTTTTCATGTGTAGGGACGGAGCTAGGATCAAGAACCGGGAGGGGCAAGAGTCTATTAAGCCCATAAATTTTAAAAATTGTAAGGGGGCAAAGACTATAACACTAAAAAAAGGGGTTTTGGGGGTGGGGAGGCTCGAACCCAAGACTTTTCCCACCCTAAGCCGAGTGTTAACCATTGGGCTAAGTCCCATTTCTGATATGGGATTACAGCATATATCATTTGAGTAATTCTGGCTAAAGAAATCTGGTATTTAATATACCAACCAAACCCATATACCACATTTATTCCAGTTTTTATTACAGCCCTTCTCTCTCTCATCTCTCGATCTTTCTCCCCAAATATCATCCGACCACCGTGCTTCATCCCTCACCGCCGTGCCGTGAGACTCACCGCTGACACCAGGATTCTTCTCCAGAGCGTTTCCCCTCCATCCACGCGCATCCACCGGTTATCGTTCTTCGCAGAGAACAGTGAGAAGGTTTGATAGAACCCTAAAAGCTACCATTGTCGATTCGACCACCGTCTGTCCTCTTTAGCCGACGATCAAGGTCCCATCGTGTTCTCCTCCTCAAGACGAGCTTAACCGTAGTCACCGATTATCATTTAGCCGTCGGGAGAGCCTTCATTGGAGTTGCGCTATTTTCCGGTAAGGTCGTGACCTTATAGGCCATTTCCGTTTTGTTTCCAACTTGATATTAGTTTGGATGGTTTGGTAATGAGATGAGCTTCGTTTTTAGGTCAGAATCGGCGTCATTATAGGTCATCGGAGTATTTTTCGGTAAGCCTTCGGTGATCAGAGTCTAGAACGAGAGAGTGGTCCGGTCTGTTATTACTAGGCCAAACCGGTTGAGCAGACCCAGGTCCAGTGGTTCAAACTGGTTCAAGCCCAGGCAGGATATAGCCCAAACCCAGTCGGCCCAAACTGTTAAACCGATCCAATAACCGATTCGGCCCAAACCCGATTCATAACCGACCCGATCCGTTAACCCAAGATTTAATCGGTCCAACCCGAATAGTTGACCTGACCCGAGTCAACCGTTAACCGTGACCACCACGACAGCATGCCACGTAGGCATGCCAAGTCAGCTGCCATGTCATCGTTAACTATCACATCAACGTTGACTATTGACGTCAACATGCCACATCAGCGTTGACTGCTTACGTCAGCATGCCACGCCATCGTTGACTTTTGACCAAAAAGTTAATTTTTTTGAAAAAAGGTCATATTTTATGTTTTTTGACGTTCTAAACCTGTTTTTGGAGCCTGTTTTATGAAATTTCAACCCTAAGGCCTCTAAATCGAACTCAAAATACAAGCATCGTTATTTGTAATAAGTTAAATTATTGATAATTATTAATGGTTTATGAGAGGTCTAATTAAGGATATTTTATGGTTATCGAGATTCTCCTGATTATGCCGCAAATCAGCCCAGCTCGTCCCGGTCAGTCCAGCTGCGAGACCCTATTATTACTCGCTCCCACACCGTTGAGTGAGACGTTGGTGGACATTAGATTACTCAGACGCCACTTTTTGAGGTGTGTTCCCTTCTATGTGTTATATACGATTTTAAATACGAAATAAATATTTTTATAAGTATGCATAAAAAATGGTTACCATGATTATAACATGTTTGTATATGTATATCATGTATGACTTCGCAGGACATGCAACATGCATCATACAGATAGGGTTAACCTAAATATAACATGCAATATGGTTGATAATGATATGATGTTAATGACATATACGCTGAGTAAATCCTTACGGGCTCAAGGTATCCCCTTGGGTAGGTGTCGTGGCTATGGCCTGAGTAAATCCTTAAGGGCTCAATATATCCCCTTGGGTAGGTGTCGTGGCTTTGGCCCGAGTAAATCTTTACAGACCTAAGGTATCCCCTTAGGGTGACTCTTAATGCCCATCAGGCTTAGGGTAAGTCCTTACAGATGTAGCTCAGTGGGGAGCTGCATATTGGTGTACGGTTGGAGGGTGGATAGGTTGTATGCATACCTTTGGTTGCCCTTTTCATGATGATACTTTTATGCATAGTTGATATATTGAAAATATTTTTATTGTTGCACTTTTAGGAGCACACTGGGCTCTATAGCCCACTTCTAAACTTCTCCTTTCAGATTGTTGTTGATAGACCACCTGGTACCCGACACTTGGAGGATCAACACATTGGGTTCTACTAGATTGTAATGTTCTTATCCACCATTTATTACCAGGGTGACATATGCCATTTATTTGAGATGTATAACTTATTTTGGTTGGGTTATTTTGATAACTTTTATGCTTGGCGATACTTCAATATTTCTATTTTGATGATTACTATTATCCATTTTCACTCATGGTCATTTTTATTAAACTTGAAATTATGGCTAAATTCCTTAAAAGTCCTAAAATTTTCTATAATCGATATAAGAAAGGTTTTAAAAAGGCAAATATGATCTATTATGCCATATCTTCCGCATATGCCGGTGTAGGGGGTTACATTTGGTGGTATTAGAGCTTTTGGTTTTATAACCTCGGACTGTGAAAGGGTCCGACATTCAAACATCGATTTGAAAGGTTTTAAACATAAAGTTATATATGAGGCCATGTCACCGAGTTATATATATATATGTTTTACTGTGCTCGATTCTCCAGTGTCCAAATTGATTCCATACTCTTTTTATTTGTAGATCATTATCTTTAGATCCTTCGATATGAATACCATAAGAGGTAGTCGACCGGTCTGTAGGCGAGGTCATCCAGTTAGATTCGCAGACCCTATTGATGAGCCTACGGTAGATCCACCCACTCTGGCTGATCCATATGCTCCTATTGGTCCTTCTATTCTTGTAGGGCCTTCCAGTTATAGTGGTCTCGCTATTTCATTTGATCCATTACCGACTACTGGAGCTGATATGACTATACCCGTTAGGGGAGCTACTGACACCAGACCTGATGTTATGATCGGGATTACTGGTGATGCCCTTAGTAGGAAGTATTTAGAGCTGATCCGAGGAGCTATTTGAGCATCGGGCATGTTACCGGAAGTTTTCCTCACCCAGACTTTGATATCTCATAGAGTTGGTACATTTTCTGGGTGTCTCAGTGGGCTACCCATTACAGCTGAAGACTGGTTATATGACACTGAGAGGCAGATGGATCAGTTGGGATTAGATCCAGCTAAGAAGTATCTGGAGCTGTACCGATGCTGAATAGTAATGCCCACACCTGGTGGGAGTCGATCGTTAGCAGTGTGCCTCCAGACAGATTAACGTATGACTTTTTCAAGGAGAGATTCATGAGCCGTTTCTTGGGAGAGCACTACATGAATGAGAGGCGTAAGGCATTCCAGACTTAGAGCATGGATCTGTGTTTGTGGCATAATATGAGATGGAATTTCTAGGACTGCTAAAATATGGTACATGTCTAGTAGCCACTGAGGAGGACCGTTGCCGTAAGTTCCTAAAGGGACTTAATTATGAGATACGTCGGAGGATTACTACACATTATGATAAAGATTTTGAGGCCCTAGTGAATCGGGCCAAGACTGCTGAGGAGCTCGAGTTGCTTGAAGTTGGTCAGAATAGTAGAGACAAGAGTCAGGACTGTAGCAGAGACTGAGGACGGGACCGCCTAGTAGGTCATCTGGTTTTGGGTCGTCATGTCTGAGCAAGAGGGCTCGACATGAACATTCTCGAAGGGTAATGATAGACCGAGACAAATAGCGTCCACCGCTTCAGCAGCTACTAGAGACAGTTCATCTGGGTTTTCTTCTATTATTCCTTGTACTCATTGTGGGCTCCGACATAGAGGAGAGTGCAGGAAGCTGACAGGAGCGTGTTTCCGTTGTGGGTCTCTAGATCATTTCAAGATAGACTGTCCACACCCTCCTCCCATTGAGAAAAATGTCGACTCAGACTCCTACCCAATTTCAAACTCCGACTCGTTCACAGGCATCTGGTCACACTCCAGCCAAAGGTTGATCACAGGGTAGACCTTCAGGGTCCGTTGCTAGATCTAATAGCAGAGGTAGATCTTTTCAGAATGGATGACCTTTTATGACTGATGCCATGCAGCCTGCCCTGATTTATGCTACTAGACATCGGGAGGACAGAGATGAGCCAGACGTGATTGCAGGTACCTTCACCATTTATTATGTTCCATACTTTGTATTACTTGATAATGGCTATACACATTCATATGTTTCGAGATCCGTAACCCAAGATATTCATATTCTGGATTATATCATAGAGAATTCAGTTACAGTCATAAGTTCGGTTGGACAATCAGTGGTTGTGAACAAGATATTCTGCAGTTGTCCGTTAGAGGTTCAGGGAGAGATGGGGTTATCTTTAGAATTGTCTCTAGAAGAATTTGACTTAATTCTGCAGTTGTGAACAATCAGTGGTTGTGAACAAGATATTCTACAGTTGTGAACAAGATATTCTGCAGTTGTCCGTAACCCAAGTTATAGAATTGTCTCTAGAAGAATTTGACTTAATTCTCGATATGTATTGGTTAACCGAGCACCGATTCACGCTATATTGTGAGTCCAATAGGGCAACTTTGAAAACACCGGATGATCGGATGGTTACTCTAGTGGGTAAAAGATGGGGTTATCTTTCCAATGTGGTATCATACTTGACTGTCGATAAGATGGTTCAGAAAAGATATTAGGTATTTCTTGCTAATATCTTGAACACCAAGGGCTCTTTGGCTAAGCTTGAAGAAACTCCAGTAGTGAAGGAGTTTTCCGATGTATTTCCTGAGGAGTTATTCGGTTTACCTCCTGACAGAGATGTTGAGTTTGAGATAGAGACTTATCCGGGTTTAGTGCCAATTTCTATGGCCCTGTATCGTATGGCTCTGAAAGAATATAATGAGCTGAAGATCCAGTTACAGAAGCTCATTGATTGAGGGTTTATTCGACCCAATTCCTCACCCTGGGGAGCTCCAGTTATTTTCGTCAAAAAGAATGATGGTTCCCTCAGATTATGCATAGATTACCGAAAGCTTAATCAGATCACTGTCAAGAATAAGTATCATCTGCCCAGAATCGATGATTTGTTTGATCAGTTCAATGGAGTTTCAGTTTTCTCCAAGATCGATCTTCGCTTCGGGTATTACCAGCTGAAGGTGAAAGGGACAGATGTTGCGAAAACTGCTGTTCGCACTCGTTATGGGCACTATGAGTTCTTAGTGATACCATTTGGGATAACTAATGCCCATGCAGCTTTCATAGACCTAATAAATCAGGTGTTTCGACCATTTATTGACCAGTTTGTGGTGGTATTCATTTACGACATTCTGGTGTACTCTCGACCTGAGGCTGAGCACGCAGAGCATTTAAAGATTGTGCTGCAAACTCTCAGGGAACGCCGGTTATATGCTAAGTTGAGTAAATGTGAATTTTGGTTATCTCAGGTAACATTTTTAGGACATGTGATATCAGCTCAGGGTATTCAGGTTGACCCTAGTAAGATCGAGGTTATTGTAAACTGGAAGTAGCCGAAGAATATCTCTGAGATTCGTAGCTTCTTGGGTTTATCCGGATACTATCGACAATTTGTCGAGAGATTTTCTATTATTGCTTCACCTTTGACGAAGCTGCTACGAAAGAATGTTCCCTTTGAGTGGACTGAAGCACAACAAGGGAGTTTTGAGAAGTTGAAGACTACTTTGACACAAGCACCAGTCTTGACTCAGCCTGAACTAGGGCAAGACTTTACAGTTTTCAGTGAAACTTCACACTCAGGTATTGGATGCGTTCTGATGTAGAATGGTAGGGTGATTGCCGATGCGTCACGACAGTTGAGACCTCATGAGTGCAATTATCCTACTCATGATTTAGAGTTGGCAGCAGTAGTTTTTGCTCTGAAGATTTGGAGACACTATCTCTATGGAGAAAAGTGTTATATATATATTGATCACAAGAGCCTGAAATACCTTCTCACCCAGAAGGATCTTAATCTCAAACATCATCGTTGGCTAGAGCTGCTCAAGGATTATGATTGCGTAATTGAGTATCACCCCAGAAAGACTAATGTAGTTGCTGATGCTTTGAGTCGCAAGACTATTTCTGATTTGAGATCTCTTTTTGCTAGGATGAGTATTTATGATGATGATAGCTTACTGGAAGAGTTACATGTTAAACCGACCTTAGCTGAGGAGATTAAAGCCAAGCAGCGCCATGATAGTTCTTTGCTTTCGGTTATACAGCAGGTTGAGTAGGGTCCACATCTGTTTATACTTTTGACTAGGATGGTGTTTTATGCTTCTGAGGTCGATATTGTGTGCCTGATGACGCCAATCTTAAGCAGACTATTCTTAGTGAGGCTCATAGCAGCCCTATGTCATGCATCCCGGAGGAGATAAAATGTACCAGAATTTGAAATAGAGATACAGATGGGTCAAAATGAAGAAATACATATCTGATTGTAGCCAGATGTCTAACATGTCAACAAGTAAAAACAGAGCATCAACACCCATCTGGGTTGCTGCAACCGATTAAAATTCTCGAGTGGAAATAAGAGCGTATCACCATGGATTTCGTTACGGGATTACCCCGAACACCCTCTAAAAAGGATGTTATTTGGGTGTTTGTTGATAGACTCACGAAGTCTGCTCACTTCATTCCAGTTCCAATCGATTATTCTATGGATCAGCTAGTCAAGCTGTATATTGTTGAGATTGTTAGATTGCATGGAGTGCATCTATCTATCATTTCTGATCGTGAACCAAGGTGTGGTAATCAGATGAGCTTCATTTTTAGGTCAGAATCGACGTTATTATAGGTCGTCAGAGCGTTTTTCGGTAAGCCTTCGGTGATCAGAGTCTAGAACGAGAGAGTAGGCCGGTCGGTTATTACTGGGTTGAGCCAACCCAGTTCCAGTGGTTCAAACCGGTTTGAGCCTAGGAAGGATATAGCCCAAACCCAGTCGGCCTAAACCGTTAAACCGATCCAATAATCGATTCGGCCCAAACCCGATCCATAATCGACCCGACCCGTTAACCCGAGATTTAATCCGTCCAACCCAAATAGTTGACCCAAACCAAGTCAACCGTTAACCGCTGACCACCACGTCGCATGCCACGCCAACGTTGACTTTTGACCAAAAAGTCAACTTTTTTTGAAAAGGTCATATTTTATGTTTTTCGACGTCCTAAACCCGTTTTATGAAATTTCAACCCTAAGGCCTCCAAATCGAACTCGAAACACAAGCATCATTATTTGTAATAAGTTAAATTGTTGATAATTATTAATGGTTTATGAGAGGTCTAATTAAGGATATTTTGTGGTTGTTATCGGGATTCTCTTGATTGTGCCGCAAATCAGCCCAGCTCATCCCGGTCAGTCCAGCCGTGATACCCTATTATTACTCGTTCCCACACCGTTGAGCGAGACGTTGGTGGACATTAGATCACTCAGACGCCACTTTTTAAAGTGTGTTCCCTTCTATGTGCTATATACGATTTTAAATACGAAATAAATATTTTTATAAGTATGTGTAAAAAATGGTTACCATGATTATAACATGTTTGTATATACATATCGTGTATGACTTCGCATGACATGCAACATGCATCATACAAATAGGGTTAACATGAATATAACATGCAATATGGTTGATCATGATATGATGTTAACGACATGGACATGATACATGGGGACATATACGAGATATTATATGAAGTGTATGCAGGTGCAACCTTGATCAAGCTGGTAAATCATTACGGGCCCAAGGTATGCCTTTGGGTAGGTGTCGTGGCTACGGCCCGAGTAAATTCTTACGGGCTCAAGGTATCCCCTTGGGTAGGTGTCGTGGCTATGGCCCGAGTAAATCCTTACGGGCTCAAGGTATCCCCTTGGGTAGGTGTCGCAGATTTGGCCCGAGTAAATCCTTATGGACTTAAGGTATCCCCTTAGGGTGGCTCCTAATGCCCATCGAGCTTAAGGTAAGTCCTTACGGATGTAGCTCAGGGGAACTGCATATTGGTGTACGGTTGGAGGGTAGATAGGTTGCATGTATACATTTGGTTGCCCTTTTCATGATGATACTTTTATGCATACTTGATATATTGAAATTTTTTTATTGTTGCACTTTTGGGAGCACACTAACTCTATAGCTCACTTCTAAACTTCTCCTTTCATATTGTTGTTGATAGGCCACCTGGTACCCGACACTTGGAGGATCGACACATTGGGTTCTACTAGATTGTAATGTTCTTATCCACCATTTATTACCAGGGTGACATGTGCCATTTATTTTGGTTGGGTTATTTTGATAACTTTTATGCTTGGCGATACTTCAATATTTCTATTTTGATGATTACTATTATACATTTTCACTCATGGTCATTTTTACTAAACTTGAAATTATGGCTAAATTTCTTAAAAGTCCAAAATTTTTCTATAATCGATATAAGAGAGGTTTTAAAAAGGCAAATGTGATCTACTATGCTGTGTCTTCCGCATAGGCCGGTGTAGGGGTTACAAAGACCTTAATTTATTAATAGTTAAACTAAAAGGGAATAAAATGTAATTCTACCAAAAAATCTGAGAGGTTGCTCATGTGGTATGTTACTCTACATACATTTATTAGTCGAACCCAAAAATGCCACATTACGGTGCCGTATTTTTCAATAACGTACATCAAACTGTGTAAATTGAACCCATTGAAGAAAAAGAACATGAAGAATTAGCATCATACCAATCCATATCCTGCAGTTGTATTGTCTTATTCAAAAACATGTTGCTCAGCGCATGACAAACATTCCGTTGAACCTAGTCAATGAAAAGCCACAATAAGAAATAGAGCATAGCTAAACTGACATTAAAATTGATTTTATGCTTCCATCATGTTGAGATTAAAAGTTTACTGAAAAACTACAATGCAAGATAATACCTTGACATTTCCAGTAGTAACACAAGAAATAAATGCTTGCACCATTCTCTCTAGCCAATGCAAATCCTTCAATGGCGTAGGGCAAGATGAAGTCCACCTCCATCAAAAGTATTAAGCTCACCTCTTGCTGGAAACATAGTAACATAGTCGTAAGAAGGAAATCCTGCGTTTGCCACTGGCTTTTTATCCACACATGATGAACTCGAATACCTAACAAATCTTGCAAGATTTCCAAGAGCTCTTACAACATTTGATTTGACCTAATAGGAAGAAACATGAAGAGAAATAATAGCTGCAAGAGTTTCTAACTGATGTACAAAGATGATAGTTACAATCATCTAGATATGGAAGTTCATATAACCATCACTTGGTTAAACTTCAACTGACCATGTTGCTTCGACTCTTCATTTTGCTCTAAGTACCCATTCCGGAACTCTTGTCCAAAACATTGGTGTGAGGATATAACCTCCAAGAATCCTCTAAATATATGGAAAGACTTAGAAAACACTAATCATACTCCATGTTGAACATATACACGCATGCACCACTCAAACCCGAGTTCGAGAACATTATAAACATAAAATTACCAAAAAAAGTAAAATCTAACATCTGAGCAAACATGGTTAAATATACAGAAATAACAGATAAGAAGGGTTCTGCAGTTTGCCATCACATAAAAGGTATCTAGACATCTTCATATCATTTCATTTGTTCTTGGACCAATATGGAAGAAATATTCATTTATCTGAGCCTAAAAGTTCTGAATTCACAACTGACAAGAACACATCCTCGCTAGCAACAAATTAGTAGCACATAAATGGATTAAGATAAACCTAGAAGATGGTGTTAAGGCAACAGAAAATCAACTACACAATTGATATATACAGGTGAAGACAAGGTACCCTATACATTGCCTAAATTGGTAAAAAACAGAGATAACCATGCCCCTCTCATCTTTTTTGTTCACTCATGAAAGAAGATATATATATAATAAAAAACTTATGTATCGCCAATCTCCCATGAACCCCGTAAAAGGTTATAAGGTGCCTAAAAACATATCATATCTTGTCCCCATATTTGGCTAGATGCAGAGCACACTCAATTAACAACTCCAGTAAATGGAAGTGCTTTTCTGAATCTATAACGGTGTCAAGGAAAAAGTAATCAAACACTTGGAAACATTAGTTAAAAATATAATAGATTCAAAAATATTACTGTCAAGCCAGAAAAGCTACCTGTTGACTGTTTTAAAGGAAAATCACCAACAAAGTGAAGAAGAGAATCACATATGTTTGCCAAAGCCCAAGGGGATGGTATGCGCACCTGCAAAAGTATTCATAAGTGATGCTTGCATGTTGAACACTAGACATATAAACACTCTCCAAAGGTATAAATCAAGAGGAGATAAGAGTTACCGAGACCACAGGATCACGAGTGTTAATCTCAACAGCATGGATAAACTTGCAAATGATCTCTGCACTAAATAGTTTAGGCATTCTGTAAACTTTAAGTTCATGATTTTTGCAAAGCACAGCCCATTAAATAATAAAAACTTATATCCTAGCAACATTGCAGAATCACCTCTTGGAAGTTTTTTTGGAAACATGAGGCAACACCAATTGCCCGACAAGCAGTTGACCTGACCGAAGGAACCTTATCATGCTCACCAGCACTGATCTGGATTTTTATTTATCCAACATAAATCATAAGAAAATGAACGTTATGTAAGATAACCAAAGGAGAAGGGGAACAAAAATTCAGGTTTTAAATAATACTATTACATGACTTACTAGAGACGAAACAATGAAGTCCTGATTATCCGTTGAGAGAGTGAAGAACACGGAAGAAGTGATTCCAGCAAAACAAGTTATTGTTGCAGTTCTCACCTTCCAAAGAAAAGCAGTTCAGTATCATATACATATAAGAATAGAATGTTTCAATCTTGTTAGAAGTGTTGTTACAACCTTCAATGAATGAGATAAAATAATCACAAATTAAAAGCAAAAAATCTCTATGTAAAATTAAAAACCTCTATTCCATTAAAAACTTTGATACTCATCATTAAGAATGAATTTCTAGGAGAAATAATAAGTGCCAACAACTACAGCAAACAATAGAATTTATCCACAGGGTCAACATATATTTCTCAACCAAGTAGATAAAGATAAGCAATAAAATGAAGGTAATTGAAGTTAACATAAGTTAAAATATGCCTGCAGGGCATAAAATGAGGCCAAATTGAATTCCCATTTAGGATGACTTTACCAGTTAGTTATCATTAGAAATAGGAAATTTTTCTATGACAATAGCCAAAGATTTATTTAATAATGCTTAATCCTAGAACATGTAGCTCTCACAAACAAGTTCCGTGTGCTTAAACAATTAAACTCCACCAGTTAAACCATTGCTCTTAAATACAACACCAAAGGTCATGCACATTAAATCAGAAATCTTAAGCTTCTCCAGGAGTGCTAGAAGTTAAGAATTTGATAGTCAAATGTGTCTCTATTTTAGTCTTTTCTAAAAAAATAGCCACTCAAAGTTGAAAATCATTTACACCATAACATAATTGGCCCAGAATTATACATTCAGAGGAAAACCAATAAAACAGGGATAAGGCAAAGAGAATTGCATGCATCCACCTCTACTTGCACATAAAAGAAAAAAAATACAAAAAGATGATAATAAAAAGGAGAGTCGACAAACACAACATGAATTAGCCTTAATCTGCTACATGTCAGTCGTTTGCAAAATATGAAGAGGGGGAAGAAGAATCTAACGAACCATTGCAGAAGTATGCCATAGAATGAGAGGCATGAGCTTCTCAATTGTCTCCGCCCATTGTTGATTTCCTGATGGACATGTATTTTTTTCTTCTTTAGTATCTTCCAGACTCTAGAGTCCATATGATGGAGTTGACGATACTTTTTTTGTCCTTATGCATCAGAAGTAAATGGGGAGTTGTTGGTTAGCACGAGTAAAATAAAGTTATAATTCTATTAGGAGTTGTAATCTTATCCTAGTAAAGTTATAATTCTATTAGGAGATGTAATCTTATCCTAACAAGTAGTTTAGTTTTATTTAAACTTTGTAAAGAGATAAAAGTCTTATCCTTGTAGTTAATTACTAAGGATAAAACTCCTTGTAAAAAGTCTTTAAAAAGACTTTATAATGTACATCGAAATTAACAAAGTAATTCTAATAAAACTCTGATTTCTACATGGTATCAGAGCAGACCGATCCTCTTTTCCATTAAAATTATTCTTCTTCTCTGTCGACTTCTCCTTCCTCCATGGCTGGATCAGATTCTTCCTCTGATGTTAGCACTCCTGTGACCACTCGACAGGCTGATTTTTTATTATCCGATGCCTCTCTTTCTCCCATTACCTCCTACAAACTTAATGGGAATAACTACCTTCCATGGTCTCAATCTGTGAGGCTTTATATCACTGGTAGAAGAAAAGTATCCTATATTTCTGATTTTTTGAAAATTCCAGAAAAAAAACTGATCCTACTTACAACAATTGGTTAAGTGAAAATACCATGATCATGTCATGGTTGATCAACTCCATGATTCATGAAGTAGGAGAAAACTTTAGGCTCTATAAAACTGCTGCTGAAATCTGGAATGCTGCTTGAGATACATATTCAAGCATTGATAACACCTCAGAACTCTTTGGGGTGGAAAATCAAATCAAAGATCTTCGCCAATGAGAGATGATTGTAACTCAATATTTTGGGGTCTTGACTAAATGCTGGCAGCAAATTGATCTATATGAAGCTAGTGATTGGAAGTGTTCTGAAGATGTTATTTTTTACAATAGTCTAAAAAACCAGAAGAGAATTTTCCAATTTTTGTCTGGCCTTCATGGGGAATATGATGGGGCCAAAAGCAAGATCTTGGCCACTAAACCCCTTCCCCAAGTTCGTAAAGCCTTCTCTGAAATAAGAAGAGAGGAAAGCAGGCGTTCCTTGATGGCACCAGCTATCCAGCAGGCAGATTCTTCTGCACTCCTTACACACTCTACCTCTGGAAATAAACAAAGAAGTGAGAGACCTTGGTGTGAACACTGCAAAAAGATTGGCCATGTCATGAAACAATGTTGGAAACTGCATGGGAAACCAGCCGAGTGGAAGCCTCATCAATCCAGATTCAAAAAGGAGGCTCACCTTGCATCTCTTGCCAACTCTACCAGCAGCTCCTCCAGCAGTTTTAACAAGCAGCAGATTGAAGAGCTTCAACAACTTTTTAGCCAATTGTCATCTAAATCTTCTCCTAATGCCCTCATGACCACAGAAGGTATCATCTCTTGTTTGGCCACCAATAATTCTTTGTTTTGGATAGTAGATTCTGGGGCTTCTGACCATATGATAGGAAATCGAAGCCTTTTTTCTACATTTAGCAGTCACAAGTCTGCTTCCTCAATCAGAATAGCAGGTGATTCTCTATCCATTGTTAAAGGGAGTGGTTCAATTAAATGATCAGCTAGTGTTATCTGATGTTATATATGTTCCCAATCTTGCTTGCAACCTGCTATCTGTGAGTAAATTGGTTATGGATATTAATTGTGATGTTAAATTTTGGGATTGTTGGTTGTGTTTTTCAGGCACGGGACTCGAAGAGGGTGATTGGTAGTGCTAGGTTGTACAATGGCTTATACTTACTTGATGGACTTCTCTCTCAGAATTCAATTTTTTCCACTTGCCTTCAGACTTCAGTTTCCTCTACCAATTTGATTTCTAGTGAAATAATGCTATGGCATTATAGGTTAGGACATCCCAATTTTTTCTATCTTGCAAAGTTGTTTCCCAATTTATTTATAAATAAAAGTCCATCTTCTTTTAATTGTGAAGTGTGTCAAATGGCCAAACATACACGAAAACCATATGTTTCCTCCAAATTTAAACATACTTCCCCATTTTCTATTATTCATAGTGACATTTGGGGCCCTTCTAAAGTAAAAGGCATCTCTGGGTTTAGATGGTTTGTCTTTTATTGATGACTATTCTAGAGTCACTTGGACATTCTTGATGAGAGATAAATCTGATGTAGACACAATCTTTAGAAATTTCTATCAGATGATTGAAACACAGCTTGAAAAACAAATTAAAATGGTGATGAGTGATAATGGTAGTGAGTATCTTAGCAGGTCTCTTGGGTCTTTTTTTAAAGAAAAAAGAAAATTTGCATTTAACTTCCAATGTTAATACTCCTCAACAAAATGGAGTGGCTGAGCGAAAAAATAGACATCTTCTAGAGGTCACTAGGTCCCTCTTATTTTCGGCTAAAGCTCCTAAATATCTTTGGGGGAGCTCTTCTTACTGCCACATACCTTATTAATCGGATGCCTAGCAAGACACTAGGATTCAAGGTACCTACTGAAACACTTTTGTCTCACTTTCCAAATTTCAAACCATTATCCTCAGTTCTTCCTCTTTGAGTCTTTGGATGCACAACCTTTGTTCATGTGCATAACAGTAATCGGGGTAAACTTGATCCTAGGTCACTAAGTTGTGTGTTTATAGGATACTCCTCGAGTTAGAAGGGCTACAAATGTTACTCATCATCCCAAGGAAAAACCTACATATCCTTTGACGTCACCTTCTTTGAAAATCAACCTTATTTTGCAGGTACTAAAATTCAGGGGGAGAAATACAGGGAATTTCAGCCCTTACTTAACCTACAGCCTATCATCTTGTTGCCTATCCTTGATGGAAATCTCAATACTCAACAGTTTGTGTCCTCCTTGCCTTCTTTGCCTAGCTATGATGAACTTGTGACTTCTACACCTAGTAATCCTATTGAAATACCTTATCCTCAGTCAAAAATTACTAGTCCTTATACAACACCTCCTCCAACACTTAAAACCACCTCAAAAACTCCACTCAAGATGTATACAAGAAGGAAAGGACATGTAACTGAAGAACAACCTAACATTTGCCAAGAGCCTATTTTGGGTCCTACTACCGAGGAAATAAGAGGTAACATTATCCCACAAGACTCTTCCACTGTTGATTTAGATGACTTTCCTATTGCTATTAGAAAAGGGGTAAGGAAATGCACTGTTCATCCTATTAACAGATTCATTGCTTATGGAAATTTATTGTCTAGTTTTAAAACCTTTACGGCTAGTATTGACAGTGTGAAGATTCCTAAGACAGTAGAAGAAGCTTTTGAAAGTCCTGAATGGAGAAAAGCTGTTGAAGAGGAGGTTAAAGCATTGCAGAAGAGTTTGACTAATCTGCCGAAAGGGAAAAGGGATGTTGGGTGCAAATGGGTTTTTAGTGTAAAGTACAAATCCGATGGGAGCATTGAAAGACACAAGGCAAGACTAGTTGCTAAAGGGTTCACTCAATCATATGGAGTAGACTATCAAGAAACTTTTGCACCAGTAGCCAAGCTAAACACCATCAGAGTGTTGTTTTCTGTGGCAGTTAATAGAGACTAGAAGTTGCATCAATTGGATATCAAAAATGCATTCCTAAATGGAAGACTTGAGGAAGAAGTGTACATGGAAATTCCACCAGGCTTGGGAGGAATGGTGACAAAAGAGACAGTATGCAAGCTAAATAAATCACTCTATGGGTTGAAGCAGTTCCCTAGAGCATGGTTTGAGAGATTTGCGAAGGCTATGGTTCAAAATGGTTTCAAGCAAAGCCAAGCAGACCATACTTTGTTTAGAAAGGTGGCATTCAATGGTAAGATGACTCCCTTAATTGTCTATGTTGATGATATGATTATCACTGGGGATGACATAGAAGGAATAGAGAAGCTCAAATCTGTTTTAGCAAATGAGTTAGAAATCAAGGACTTGGGAAGTCTTAGGTACTTCTTGGGAATGGAAGTTGCAAGATCAAAGGAAGGTTTGGTTATCAATCAAAGGAATCCTTGATCTACTCACAGAGACTGGAAAGCTTGGGTGTAAACCAGTTGACACTCCAATGGACCCAGGTTTGAAATTTGGTAAAGAAGATATGGGGAATCCTGTGAACAAGGAATCCTACCAAAGGTTGGTTGGAAAGTTGATTTATCTTTCACTCACTAGACCAGATATTGCATACTCGGGGCATAGTTAGCCAGCACATGAGTGACCCCCGAGAAGAGCACATAGAGGTTGTTAATAGGATCCTAAGGTACTTGAAGTTTACACCAGGATCTGGGCTTATTTTCAAGAAACACCAGGACATAACAGTGAAAGTGTATGCAGACTCAAGTTGGGCAGGTGAATTAACAGATAGGAGATCCGTAAGTGGTTATTGCACCTTTGTATGGGGTAATCTGGTTACTTGGAGAAGTAAAAAATAATCGGTTGTCTCTAGGAGCAGTGCTGAGGCAGAGTTTAGGGCAATGGCCCTTGGGATATGTGAAGGAATGTGGATTAAGAAGCTTCTGACTGAACTAGAGTTGGATGGAAGTTCACAGTTTAAAATTTATAGTGACAGCCAATCAGCAATGAGCGTTGCAAGGAATCCTGTGCAACATGACAGGACCAAACATATTGAAATAGATAGACATTTTATCTATGAGAAGGTCAACAATGGGATTGTAAGGTTGAACTACATTCCTACCAAAGACCAGCTTGCGGATATCTTCACCAAGGCACTACCAAGAGCAACCTTTAATGTGCTTTCATCCAAACTGGGTGCATACAACATATACACGCCAGTTTGAGGGGGAGTGTTGGTTAGCACGAGTAAAATAGGGTTATAATTCTATTAGGAGTTGTAATCTTATCCTAGTAAAGTTATAATTCTATTAGGAGATGTAATCTTATCCTAACAAGTAGTTTAGTTTTATTTAAACTTTGTAAAGAGATAAAAGTCTTATCCTTGTAGTTAATTACTAAGGATAAAACTCCTTGTAAAAAGTCTTCAAAAAGACTTTAGGTTGCACATCGAAATTAACAGAGTAATTCTAATAAAACTCTGATTTCTACAGGAGTCCAAAAACTTTTCATCCGAAAGATCCTCAGTTCCTCTAAAGCCAGATAGTGCATGAAGGCATCCATCCAAAACCTGAAGAAAAAATCATAAATTAACATCAGAAGGGAGAAAGGAAAATTAGAAATGGGAACTGGAAAAACTACCACACGGAGAAGGGCATCTTCGCCTCTCATATAGGTAGCTTAAAGTATCGTATCAATTACTGAAATTTCCCTAAGATCTAATACATCTAATAACTCTGGCAAGAACAATCTGCTAGCCTTCCATGTCTTTGGTGCACAGATATGTTTATGTAGTTTCCAGACAACCAAAATCCAAAGGAACCACAATAAAAAAAATAATAATACCTATAGATTACATTTAAAATGATTTGATCTGAAATGTCCATTGGTACGAAGATTATGGTTACAAACATATTTAACAATAAACAAATAAAAAGAAAGAAAGAGGAAACCAATTGGCAATGTCACCTTTATAGCAGCTGTAACGATTTTTCCCCCAACAAAAACAGCAGTATTTCCAGCTTGTTCCTTCCAGGACTTTGTTGCAACTTCAGTGGCACCTTCTCTCAGAAATTTATAAATAATGGCAGAAAGTTGTCCCCAACATACTAAACATTAAGTCCGGATAATTGTGTGAAACAGCAAGAAGGGCCTGCAAAATGAAATACATGTACATGCATATCGGTTTAGAATCAAAGAAATTAGAACAAAAATAAACTCAAACCTCAAGTTCCAATATCAACAACACGTGTGTGAACTAGATAAACCTAGGTTCTAATTTACGTCCATTTAAAATAACACACACCTAAATGTGTTGCAAAGTCAAAAAGAGAAAGAAAAAAAAGCCAGCACGCCCATAAAAAGCAAGTCACATACTTCCAAAGTGTGCAAAAATATCTTCGTCATTTTGCTTCTCAATCAAAATACAATATTGCATAATGATTTGAACAACGATTCCTTCTATAACAAACAAATATGGTTACGTTCTTTTTTTTTTTATCTTGAACTGTCTGTTTTTCCCACATACATCTTGATCAATAAAAATCGCAATCAACCAAAAGCAAACTCCTTCCTTTGTTCATCTCTCTATGTGTTGTCTATGTGAAGAAGAAACCTCCCAAAGACATGAATGAGTATTTGTAAAAATGGTCACTTAACATGAACATCATTAAAACAAGCATTATCTTCACAATTAACTTTATATAAGGTTAATCAATTCTATTGCACTGATACCACATTTGTTATTTAGTAATCCCGTTGTTCACTACACTTCCAAATGATCTCATTCCCTCTTCAGCTTCCACTATTTCCTCTCTTTGCTATAGCAAGCAGTAATTGAAGCCTAGGCAGCATAGCAATGTCTAATTAAATGAAATAACATATATTGGATAATTATAGATGATTTACCCATAATCATACACTCTATCTGAATATAGATGCCATATTGTGAAAAATCTGGAAGATTTAATCAGAGAAAAGGATGAAACATGCGGGAAAGAATCAGGGATATGGAATGAAACATTGATCAACCTGTAGATAACTCCAAACATATATTTGTGAGAGAAATAGAAGTTTAATTTCTCTGAATAATTGTTTTGTCGTACAGCAGAGTACAGCCTATGTTAAATAGGCAAAGATACAACAACAGTAGTCTCCTACGGTAAGTATGCTACTCTAGAGTCCTTGTTAGGAGTAGTCTCATTAGATAAGACTCTAATCTAATCTCTACTTAGATAAGTAATAGACTACAAATTAAATATGAATAAAAAGACAAATTATTCTATGCGTACATAATCTACACAACCAGAGAAGCATTAGTACACCGCTAGAACTCAACATAACTAACCAGCACATTAGATGTTATAGCTTTAACTTCACTTGAAATTACCTCAAGTGCTTCAAAGCAAACTGTTGGGTTGCTTAGTCGTTCACAATGGTGAAGTAATGTTAAAAAAAAAAAACTAGATTTCTTGTTATCCTCCACAAAACCTGGAATAGGCATCGAATAAGAAGGTTCAATTAGAAAATAACTTGTAGAAGACCGACAAACAAACAAGAAAATCAACTTATTAACTCAAAGCTAGTAGGACAGAAACAGGCCAATAAAAACTGGAAATGGAACCCATTCACCCTGATGGTCTATTCACACCAAAGAAACACTGAACTGTTAAACCAATAAAAAAGTACTGGTGATCATTTCATTGGAAGAAACCAGAAAGGGAAATTGAATCAAATTCTCCGCAAGGAAACATTTTCATGAACCGTGTGTAAAGCGTTCAATAGGGTATTGGATCATAAACATGGGAGCAGGCCATAACTAGCTTCTGCTCCTAAGCCTCTCTAACATGGTGTCCAATGCAATGATGTCTAAATACTTACATGAATGTATGGATTTGAATTAATGAAAAACTTATTGAAAGACAATAGGGTAAGAGTAGAGTTGATTCCGATGCCCCTCTGGCTCTCATTGGTGTCACTCAAGTTTCTCTTTGCTAAGCATGAAATGTTGTTACGAAAGTTATCAACTCCATGGTTTTAATTTTATTATCAAGGGTATAGCCAAACAGCTTATTGCCTTTTATAAACTCTTTCATTTGAAATCAATCTAATGATTAGCAGATATGCTTTGATTAGTTTCATAAACTGAACTTCAAAGGTTTCCTCTTTTCTTTTTCTCTTTCTTCTTTCCCCTCTTTTTCTTTTTCTACCAACCTTCAAATCTTCCTCAATTAACACATACAATTAATCTCAATTAGGCATCACTACCTAAAAGGAAAATAAGGTGCTCATATGACAAAACAGGTGAAATTGGAAGTGTAGTAATTAATCTAAATTAGGTTAAGCTAGTTTCTATCCTTGAGCATCAATCATCATTCCTAACAAAAAGTTATTAGCCAGAAACAAAGACGAATTTTGTGACTTCCCTATTATCGAAACTGAATGTACAGGTTTCGTAAAACTAAGATTGGCTAGACCTAAGATAATGAAGACTGAGGCCAAAAAGTTGTCTACATGCCCAAGCCACGTGAGGGAAAATCACTCATTCAATAATCTATCCAACCTTTCACTGGTTTCTAATTATTGTTAACAACAATATACATCAAACTATACAAATTTAACCTACTGTTGTTGTATTCGAAGAAAAAGAACATGAAGAAATTAGCATCATACCAATCCATATCCTGCAGTTGTATTGTCTTATTCAAAAACATGTTGCTCAGCGCATGACAGACATTCCATTGAACCTAGTCAATAAAAAGCCACAATAAGGAACAGAGCATATCTAAACTGACATTAAAATTGATTTTATGTTTCCATCATGTTGGGATTAAAAGTTTACTGAAAAACTACAATGCAACATAATACTTTGACATTTCCAGTTGTAACACAAGAAATAAATGCTTGCACCATTCTCTCTAGCCAATGCAAATCCTTCAATTGCGTAGGGCAAGATGAAGTCCACCTCCATCAAAAGCATTAAGCTCACTTCTTGCTGGAAACATAGTAACATAGTCGCAAGAAGGAAATCCTGAGTTTGCCACTGGCTTTTTATCCACACATGATGAACTCGAATACCCAACAAATCTTGCAAGATTTCCAAGAGCTCTTACAGCATTTGATTTGACCTAATAGGAAGAAACATAAAGAGAAATAAATGCTGCAAGAGTTTCTAATTGATGTACAAAGATGATAGTTGCGATCATCTAGATATGGATAGTTGCGATCATCTAGATATGGAAGTTCATAAAACCATCACTTGGCTGAACTTCAACTAACCATGTTGCTCCGTCTCTTCATTTTGCTCTAAGTACCCATTCCGAAACTCTTGTCCAAAACACTGGTGTGAGGATATAACCTCCAATGATCCTCTAAATATATGGAAAGACTTGGAAAACCATCTAGATATGGATAGTTGCGATCATCTAGATATGGAAGTTCATAAAACCATCACTTGGCTGAACTTCAACTAACCATGTTGCTCCGTCTCTTCATTTTGCTCTAAGTACCCATTCCGAAACTCTTGTCCAAAACACTGGTGTGAGGATATAACCTCCAATGATCCTCTAAATATATGGAAAGACTTGGAAAACTCTAATCATACCCCATGTTGGACGTATACTCGCATGCACCACTCAAACCCGAGTTTGAGTAACATTATAAACATAAAATTACCAAAACAAAGTAAAATCTAACATCCGAGCAACCAGGATTAAATATAGAAAATACACACAAATAACAGATCAGAAGGGTTCTGCAGTTTGCCATCAAATAAAAGGTATCTAGACATCTTGATATCATTTCATTTGTTCTTGGACCAATATGGAAGAAATATTCATTTATCTGAGCCTAAAAGTTCTGAATTCATGACTAACAAGAACACATTCTCGCTAGCAACAAATTAGTAGCACAAAAATGGATTAAGATAAAACTAGGAGATGGTGTAAAGGAAACATAAAATCAACTACACAGCTGATATATGCAGGTGAAGACAAAGTACCCTATACATTTTCTAAATTGGTAAAAAAAAAAGAGATAACCATACCCCTCTCATCTTTTCCGTTCACTTTCTCAGATGAAGAAATTCATTCATACATTACCCAGTTGCAGAACTTTTGAAAAAAATCTAGATCAAGAAACTCATGAAAGTAGATATATATACTAAAAAACTTAAGTATTGCCAGGACAACAATTATGAGATATCTGTAACGCCAATCTCCCATGAACCCATAAAAGGTTATAAGGTGCCTAAATACATATCATACCTTGTCCCCATCTTTGGCTAGATGCAGAGCACACTCAATTAACAACTCCACTAAATGGAAGTGTGTTTCTGAATCCATAACAGAGTCAAGGAAAAAGTAATCAAATACTTGGAAACATTAGTATAAAATATAATGGATTCAAAAATATTACTGTTAAGCCAGAAAAGCTACCTATTGACTGTGTTAAAGGAAAATCATCAACAAAGTGACGAAGAGAATCACATATGTCCGCCAAAGCCCAAGAAGCTGGTATGCACACCTGCAAATCATCAGAAATCTTAAGCTTCTCTAGGACTGCCAGAAGTTAAGAATTTGATAGTCAAATGTTGTCTCAATTTTAGTCTTTTCTAAAAAAATAGCCACTCAAAGTTGGAAATCATTAATACCATAACATAACGGGCCCAGAATTACAAATTCAGAGGAAAACCAAGAAAACAAAGATAAGGCAAAGAGAATTGCATGCATCCACCTCTACTTGCACATAGAAGAAAAAATACAAAATGATGATGATAAAAAGGAGAGTCAACCAACACAGCATGAATAAGCCTTAATCTGCTACATGTCAGTCGTCTGAAAAATATGAAGAGGGGGGAAGAAGAATCTAACGAACCATTGCAGAAGTATGCCATAGAATGAGAGGCACGAGCTTCTCAATTGTCTCTTCCCACTGCTGATTTCCTGATGGACATGTATTTCTTTCTTCTTTAGTATCTTCCAGACTCTGGGCTTATGCAATCAGAAGTAAATGGGGAATCCAAAAAATTTTCATCCGAAAGATCCTCAGTTCCTCTAAAGCCAGATATTGCATGAAGGCATTCATCTAAAACCTGAAAAAAAAATCATAAATTAACATCAAAAGGGAGAAAGGAAAATCAGAAGTGGAAACTGGACAAACTACCACACGGAGAAGGGCATCTTCGCCTCTCATATAGGTAGCTCAAAGTATCATATCAACTACTGAAACTTCATTAAGATCTAATACATATAATAACTCTGGCAAGAACAATCTGCTGGCCTTTCATGTCTTCGGTGCACGGATATGTTTATGGAGTTTCCAGACAACCAAAATGCAAAGGAACCACAATAAAAACAATAATAACACCTATAGATTACATTTAAAATGATTTGATCTGAAATTTCCATTGGTACGAAGATAATGGTTACAAACATATTTAATAATAAACAAATAAAAAGAAAGAAAGAGGAAAACAATTGGCAATGTCACCTTTATAGCAGGTGTAACGATCCCCCCCACCCAACAAACACAGCAGTATTTCCAGCTTGTTCCTTCCAGGACTTTGTTGCAACTTCAGTGGCACCTTCTCTCAGAAATTTATAAACAATGGCAGAAAGTTGTCCCCAACAATGGCAGAAAGTTGTCCCCAACAATGGCAGTATTGTCCCCACCTAAATGTGTTGCAAAGTCAAAAAAGAAAGAAAGAAAAAGACAGCACGCCCATAGAAAGCAAGTCACATACTTCCAAAATGTGCAAAAGTGTCTTTCATCATTTTGCTTCTCTATCATAATACAATATTGCATAATGATTTGAACTAAGATTCTTTCTATAACAAACAAATATGGTTACGTTCTTCTTCTTTTTTTATCTTGAACCGTCTGTTTTCCCAAAAGCAAATTCCTTCCTTTGTTAATCTCTCTATGCGTTGTCTATGTGAAGAATACCAAAGACATGAATGAGCATTTGTAAAAATTATCACTTAACATCAACATTATTAAAACAAGTATGCTACTAGAGTCCTTGTTAGGAGTAGTCTCATTAGATAAGACTCTAATCTAATCTCTACTTAGATAAGTAATAGACTACAAATTAAATATGAATAAAAAGACTAATTATTCTATGCGTACATAATCTACACAACCAGAGAAGCATTAGTACGCCGCTAGAACTCAACATAACTAACCAGCACATTAGATGTTATAGCTTTAACTTCACTTGAAATTACCTCAAGTGCTTCAAAGCAAACTGTTGGGTTGCTTAGTTGTTGACAATGGTGAAGTAATGTTAAAAAAATACTAGATTTCTTGTTATCCTCTACAAAACCTGGAAGAAGGTTCAATTAGCAAATAACTTGTAGAAGACCGACAAACAAAAAAAAAAATCAACTTATTAACTCAAAGCTTGTAGGACAGAAACAGGCCAATAAAAACTGGAAATGGAACACATTCACCCTGATGGTCTATTCACACCAAAGAAACACTGAACTGTTAAACCAATCATTTCATTGGAAGAAACCACAAAGAATTATTGCATCACACGAATGATACATTCACTCACTCAGGTCCCTTGGTGACGTACCAAGAAATAATCTACCCAACAAAGGGAAATTGAATCAAATTCTCCGCAAGGAAACATTTTCATGAACCGTGAGTAAAGCGTTCAGCAGGGAATTGGATCATAAACATGGGAGCAGGCCATAACCAGCTTCTGCTCCGAAGCCTTTCTGACATGGTGTCCGATGCAATGATGTCTAAATGCTTACATGAATGTATGGATTTGAATTAATGAAAAACTTATTGAAAGACAATAGGGTAAGAGTAGAGATGATTCCGATGCCCCTCTAGTTCTCTTTGGTGTCACCTCAAGTTTCTCTTTGCTAAGCATGAAATGTTGTTACAAAAGTTATCAACTCCATGGTTTTAATTTTATTATCAAAGGTATATATAACCAATCAGCTTATTGCTTTTTAATATACTCTTTCATTTGAAATCAATCTAATTGATTAGCAGATATGCTTTGATTACTTTCACAAACTGAAATTCATCTCCTCACCAACCCAACACAAACAATAAGAACATGTATTATCAAAATAATAATAAATTTTGACAATAATATTTAACAAACAATAAGAACATGTATTATAATAATAATAATAAATTTTGACAATAATATTTATCCAGAAAAAATTGACAACAATAATTAAGCAAAATTTATGAAAAAGTGAGTTAACCTGTTGACAATTCCTCTGAAATCATTTCTTTAACTTGGATTGAAGGTGAAACTGATAAAGCAGTTGTCAAACAACTAATAGCAGCAACCTAACAAAAGAAGATATAATATAATTATATGCACAACTAAAAATACTTAAATGTTTCTCATCAACACCAGTCGAAGAGAAAATATAGAAACAACTAAAAGACCCCTGCCTGCAAAAATCAGTCTGATCACTTTTGAAAGGAAAACCTGCTTCAATCCTTCCTTGTAAAGTTAAAATTACTTTCGGCAACAACTCTCCCGGTATTCGTGAATATCTGTGGAATTACAAGCAAACAGATGCAATGAATCCAATATAAATATGCTAGGCCTTTCTTAAAAGATGAAAGGAGACAACACATGAACTTAATAAAGGTAATCAGTTCCTATTCCAGCTTCTATCTAACCCATTCAATAAGAATCAAACTGGTTTTCGATTTGCATAGTGCATCCATTCAAATTTACTATCAAATAATTCATTGAATAAAACCCTTCGTAAGTCCAGGTGGACCCTGAAAATAGAATTCATGTTTATTCTTATCAGTTCATTGAATAAAACCCATTCAACAAGATAAAAAAGTGCATTCATAAAGCATTTTGCATGCACGCCAAAAAGAAGATCCTATCAGTCTCCAAGACAATGACCAGAATATCATGATACTGAGAGCATACAAAACAATATTAAAGTGAAAGAAAGGGAGAGAAATGAGGGGATGATAGGGACAATAAAGGAAAGGGAGAACCTATATGAGAGATCATCCATGGATTGATAAAAAGGTCTCTCACCAACCTCACAAATTAAAAATTGAATTTGAAACAATAATCCCTCATCCATACTCTCTTCACTAAAAAATAAAATTGAAATAATCCCATGATTTCATTACTTTCTCTTCACTATCTTTCTTTGTTCTGTATAGATTCTCCTTTTTTTTTTCTTTTTTTCTCACCAAGTAGAATTCACCATATTTGTTTATTAGTTATTTAAATTCTAGTATTGTTATCAGATTTCTTTCTTATCTTTTACTTGTATTTTTTATAAATCTCTAACAATAATGGAGTACTCTTAGGCTATTATTGTATTCAAATAGCAACTCTCATAATCAATAGTAGCCTTCCACTCTAAAAGCCCTGTTATTTTTGTTGCTATTGAAATATTGTATTATAGCCACATAAGCTCCTGCAAGTAAGCCAATTCATTTTTTACCAACATTTTAACCATAATGTCCCACACCAATAATCCTACAATGGTTAATCCCACAGATCCCACCATTGTTGTCTTGTCTACACAACTCATATTCCAGTTTAATCCCAATTCCTAGCTACCCTTGAAATTAATCAATCCTCTCAACATTGCCAACTAGAAAAAACAAGTTGATTCCTTGAAATTAAGCTAATTCATTTTTTTACCAACATTTTAACCATAATGTCCAACACCAGTAATCCTACAATGGTTAATCCCACAAATTCCACAATTGTTGTCTTGTCTACACAACTCATATTCCAGTTTAATTCCAATTCCTAGCTACCCTTCAAATTAATCAATCCTCTCAACATTGCCAACTAGAAAAAACAAGTTGATTCCTTGATGAGCAGTCATGATCTCTTCTCCTATCATGGTGGAACAATGGTCCCTCCTCCCCGAACCATAACCACAAACAATGAACCAGCCCCTAAACCCCCCCCAAACACAAAGTCCAATGGTGAAACCATATGGCTAATTTTGTCACTAGCAGTTCAATGTAGATGGCCTCTTCATCAATTAGATGTGAATAATGTGTTTCTTCAAAATCACCTAGAAGAAATGTCTATATGCGCCAACCTCTCGGGTATGAACATCCACCAAACTATCCTCAATGTGTATGCAAACTTCATCTACAAACTCAAACAGGCACCTCGTGCATAGTAATCTAAATTGAAGGAGTTTCTGACTCAAATTGGTTTTCACAAATCCAACTCGAACTCATTGTTTATTTACCATCACAAAGGTACAGTAGTCTAAATTCTAATCTATGTGGATGAGATGATAGTGTCATGAATATAAATGCAACAAAGGGCATTAATTGAGAAGGAATAAATTCTCAGCTTAAAAGAAAGAACAATACAATACAATAAGCATTTTAACACCCATGAGAATATATGAGAAGAAAGACTCGTACGGTGAGCATGATATCAAAAGCATGAGAATCTTGAATACCAACACCAGCAATCGACCATTATTTTCGTGCTGAATTAAGTATAGAATACCTACATCACAAAGGTGAGGGTCAACAATAGCCATTACAGATAAAAAAAAAAAGATAGGACCAAAGGCAAGCAGAGTTTGAGGGAAAACATGAACTACAAAGGATAGTAATCAAGTACCAGTATGCAGTTGCATTAGTATCTGGCCAAGTGAACTAGAAAGTGCCATAAAAGATCCCAATTTAGTAGATTCTTTATATTCTGCTACCTGGAGAAAAACAGTAGCAGGCCCATCCATCATAACAGCCAAAGCTGAGGCAGATACCATCCGTGCCTAGGCATCATAAAATTGCTCGTGTAAGCTAGATTGCCAACCAAACAAAACATGAGGCATAAATATTACTCCCTTTGTCCCATTAAAATTGTCCCTTATTGACTTTTTTGTCAAAATTTTTAACTTTGACTTATTATTTAAAAATTTATTATTGATAAATATGTGGAAAATATATTTTTAAAACCATTAAAATATATATTTATAAAATTTAATTATTTAAAATAATTATGGTCAATGTTTAAAGAGTTCGACAAAAAAAGTCAGTAAGGTACAACTTTAATGGGATGGAGGGAGTAACAGCAATGTTTGAAAGAAAAAAAAAACCCTGCAAAAACAAAAGCTTTACCTTTAAATAAGGATCAAATAGCAAGGATGCCATCAGAGTAGCTTCAAACTTTCTGTAGTCAGCTATGTTAAATAAATGGACAACAAAAGAGACTAAAAAAAGAATTTAAGGAAAATTAGGGCAATAATAGGATTACAGTACCTTGGTTGTAGTACATCATTGATAGGCAAAAGCATTGTCCATTGGGATGTAAAGGATTTGGGATCTAGTTGACAAAGATCCTACACCAGAAACAGACAACCAAAGAAGCCCGATTCAAGTTCATGTGAGTGTGACTGCACAAAGTGAAAATACACACATAGTAATCCAAGTATTTTGGAGTAACTAAGGTATTAGGTTATTCTTCTTTTGGATAGTATTATGTGACAATGAGATCATTCACTAGTACCTTTCCAATTAATGGCCAAAATGAAGCCATGAAATGTCACCAAGCAAGCAGCGGCACTCCACCAAATTTTGAAAACTATTATATAAAAAATTAATAAAGACATGCAGCATCAATGGGTTGATGGCACCAATCCCCATTAGTTTTATCAAAGAGTACAGAAAGCAATATCACGGCAACAAAACAAATACTAACACAGCTACAAAAGGTATAGGACAATCTAGATAATACTTTAGAACAACCAAATACAAAACAGTTGGATACTTAAGAAATTCCAGCATCAACAAAATGATAGGTGTTTACAGAAATGCTAAAGACCCAGTAAATGATGAGAAAAGACTTAAGAATGTACGAAGAAGAGATTTAGGAATTTAAAACAGCATTTTGTTTAATTTTAAGAACATGGAGATCAACTAACTGTATAAACCAATCAAAGTTGACTTCTAACTTAATTATTTACAGACATAACAAATCCTTAACTTCAATTCATATGATTAATCAAACAAATAATACAAACAACGGAAAAAATGTTCTTTCATGCCATATCAATGTCGACTTCAAGAAATCCTTAACTTCAATTCATATGATTAATCATAAAAAACAAATATTAGAATACAAATTTCTGTTCTAAAAGACTTGATTTGCACTGTAATACTGTATGACCAAGGTTCAGGTGTCCTCCTTACTGTGTCATCAGTATTCCCACTAATTCCTAGATCATGAACAGAACAGCCAAATTTAAAAATCTATTGACATTCAATATGGAATACTCAAAAACCAACTCAAACAAGGCATTATAACCGCATATAAACATTTTGGAAACCTAAGAATCAAAACTTAGTCACAACTAAAAAAGAATGATGTTCTAGGCTTACCTGTACACAAACAATGGCAGATACTCTAATCTTTGAGCATCGAGTACCATTAATATCTTTAAGTGATCCATCATTGTCACTGTAATCGGAATCTGATGATGTAACATCAACCATAGAAGAAATATGATCAGAAGAACCCTGAGGATCCAGAGATTTAGCCTGCCTAGCATTTAAACTGTCCTTTATCCGCAAGTGTGGAGGCGTATATGGAGTATTATTTGTCCTTTTAGGCTCTTCTGAAGTCAACTTTAAACCTGGTAAAACAGATTCTGTATACTTGGAACTGCCCGCAGAACAAATGGGTTGGTTCCACTAGTAAGGTCATAAATGAAAACCATTCCCAAGGATGCGACAAAACTAGACACCTGAAGCACATTTACATTACACATTCATGAAGTAGAAAAAAAAACATGACCCTATGTTGTGATAATTTTCTTACGTGATCAGAAATAGAACCTTTAGGATCCATAAGAACCAAATGAAGGCAATGCAGAAGAGATGCATAAAACCTGTACATAACAAGGACACTTGTTAGTTTAATACTTGAAAGAGCAATATCTGATTTTATTTATTCAATTTATCTTCGCGGGTAAGTGAAGCATGAGAGGAAAGATCATATACCTTGACATGATAATGTCTTCAACAACCATAATATTCTTGGAGGCTTGGTTTTCACTGACAAGATGTCTAGAGATTAAAAAGAACGCTAATGGATTTGAGAAAGAATAGAAAAAGAAAACAAAAAGGGATAACAAAAGAAAGTGAAATTGAAAGAACCTGAGAGTTTCCAAGCATTCCAAAACCGGTTTATACAAAGAAGCAGTGGAGGTTGCTTTGGCAAGAAAATAATCCATTATTTTGGCGAGGGAATCAAGAAGCAAAGCCCAAGATGCGGAATCAAGAAACTCGACGACTCACATCATGGATCTAGGACAAACAAGAATATGATTAGTTACTATATAACATATAAAGAAAAGAAAAGAAGAACGAGAATGATTGAAATTCAAATACCAAGCGGCATTGGCAACAAGTTGGATGAGAAATAATAGATCGGAAGTCACCTGAAATCAAAATTTGAAATGCCTCATCATTCAACGGAAAGTAAGAGTAAAAAGAACATGGCGGAGTTATGGGAAATAAAAAAAAGATACCTCGTGGCAGGGAGGTCGGAGGCGGCAGAGATGAAAGAAGAGTGAGAGCGAGAGAAGATTAGGGATTGTAAAAGTTGAGGGATGGAAGGAGGGCTTCGTCTCTCAGAGTGAGAAATTGCAATGACTCACTATATATAAATGGGAGCTAGCCGTTGGGATTGTCTTTTAATTAGCCGTTAAATTTGTTATTAGCATTTTAAATAATGTTGTAATTACCTTTATTGAAACGGTGCGTTTCACTTTTCTTTTAGGGTAAAGGCCAAACGCTGTGTTTGGAGGGGGTAGGGATTATATGCCTAAATTTCTTCAAGATTTTCAATGAAAGACGCAACAGACGAAAAGTAGGGAGTTTCTGTCGTCATTATTTCGAAGGTATTTTTAATTTCTATTTCTTAGATATTAAACCATATGTAAAATTTTAATATACAGACTGTATAAAATTAATTTTATATAAGTTTATATTTTTAAATTATAAAAACTCAAATTTTAAATTTCTAACCCTAATCATAAAAAATTAAACTCTAAACCTTAAACCCTATACACTAAATTCTAAACACTAACCTTAAATTCTAAACCCTACAACCTAAATCCCTAAACTATAAACCCTAAACTAAAACTCTTAACCCTAAAACTAAAAAAAACTTATAAACTAAAATTTACACGGCGTGTGTATCAAAAAATTTTTTCCTTCTGCTTTTAAAATATTTATTTTTATAAAAAATTATCTCATATATAACATTATTAATAAAGAGTTATTATTAAAATAAAGGTTTATTCTCCATCTTAAACTAAAGTTCGATTGGACTAAAAAACCCTAATGAATGCTCCTGAATCTTCGCTCGATAACCCTATTGGTAAAGAAACGGCGGTGGCCGTAGCAAGTACTAACGATGACCCGGTGGCTGTGGGTGATCGTGCGAAAGTCCGCTTTGAGTTCTCACCTGTTCTTGAACGCCCGGGATCCCCGGTTCCGCCTGAAGACCAACGAGCAACGAAAAAGGTTAAGAACAAAGACGACCAAACTTGCATGGATATGGAACACGATACTCTGAGGCAGGAATGATCTGAGTTGATGGAAACAGACGAATGCTTACCCCTTATTGGAAATTATCATGCAAACGTTACTACGCCCCAAGCCGCGCCTAAAGTCTCTTATGCCGGTATAGTAACAGGAACGGTGCCTACACCTGCAAGTAAACCTGCTGCCCCTCCGAAGGATGAGATTGTTGTTACGGTGGACGACGTTAAAATTGACAACACGGGTTTGGTTCCCTCAATCAAATTCTCTAAAAGAGTTCATGCATTGATTGATGCTATGATGAAAAATAAGATAATTTTCTGATTACTTGGCAAGAATATTAGATACAGAGCCCTCCATGCTCGACTTCCAACTCTATGGTCTCTTACTGGTAATTTCCAACTAATCAATTTAGACAACGATTACTTCTTGGTCAAACTGGATCAGGAGGAGGATTATTCTAAGGTGTTGACAGGTGGTTCGTGGACTTTGGAAGCTACCTCATGGTCCCTAATCATAGAGTCGATCTTTCTCGAATCTCGACCTTTGAGAAACACCCATCCCAATTCATTGCATGGGTACGTTTACCAGGGCTACCGTTCAGATATTACACAAAGGCCATGTTTCGTTGGATAGGAAACCTAATCGGCACAGTTGTGAAAGTAGACTATAATACGAATGCAGGTGAATGGGGCCGTTTTGCTTGCCTGGCAGTTATTGTTGACCTTAACAAACCATTAGTACCTAGCTTGAATTTCGATGGCTTCAACCAAAAACTGGAATATGAAGGCCTGAACCTAATTTGTTATAAGTGCGGACTATATGGTCACACAAAGGATTGGTGTGGGAAACAAAATAATTCAGAGGAAGTGAATCCAGAAGCAAAGGAGCCTATTATTAGTGAGTCGGAAGTCTATGGACCCTGATGATGGCTACATATAAGAATCGCCGACCCAGGAAAGACACTGCATCAAAGAAAGTTGAAGGCGGGGTCTCAAGCTCATTGGATAGTTCTCGATTTCAAACCCTGCAGAATTTAGATGAAGAGCCTGTACCTAGGGAAACTTCTATAGCAAAAGGTAAGGCCCCAGTTATTGCGAGTAAGGCAACTACCTTTGTCAAGCGATCAGACATGAATAAACTAGGTAAGAAAAATGGCGATACTCCGATTCAGCACCCTAGACTATTGAGACCGGGTATGATTTCTACACCTGGGGCAGGACCGAGCAAAGAGATGAGTGAAGGTAAGCAACAGTCTGGTCCAACTCCGATTGTTGAGGGTAAAGAAGTGCAGAACGTGGCAGTGCGATCAAATATCAAGGGGGTAACATACAGCTGCTTTGATCGTGGAAGGTCAGGATTTTCATATACAAACTGGGGGTGACATAGTGACTAGTTCGGGGGGTAAACAACGTCGAAAAAAAGAACCGGCAAGTAAGGGTTTTCGGATCCAGAAAAACTCGAAATTTAAATTACCATCCAAACCTGCAATTTCAGAATGGTTAAGTGATGTCCCGGGTAAGTCAGGAAAAGGGACGGAAGTGGACAGTTCTAAGTGAACCTGGGGAACTGCTGGTGAGGAAGGGCAGCAGCAGGATATTGATGACAGGCAAATAGTGCAGTTACCGAAGGATCAGAACCAGGCTGAATCGCAGCCTCCGTCCAAGGGTGCACTGGATGAAATGGTCACTGCGTCCTTGGACTCGGTGTGCGATACGAATCTGCAGTAAGTGGAAGCTTCCTTTTTCCATTATTATCAACGATTAATATAATTTGTTGGAATGTACAGGGTATTGCAAGCCTTCCGTTTCCTCGACATTTTAAGAACTTCGTCAGATTACATGACCCACAGCTGGTTGCATTGTTTGAACCCCAGATTAGCGGTTTACGGGCGGATAAAGTCTTATCTAAACTCGGCTTCCCAAATTCCTTTAGTGTGGAAGCCCATGGCTTCAGTGGGGGCATTTGGCTTCTTTGGAATGATACCTTATCGGTTACTGTTGAGCGAATGTCTAACCAATTTATCCACTGCCGAGTTCATGTCCTCGGGTCTTCGGATTGGTTTTATTTTACGGTTGTCTATGCAAGCCCAAATGTCTCGACTCGTAGGATTCTATAGAGCCATTTAGAGAACCTTAACCCTGGAAATGATACTCCTTGGGCTCTAGGAGGAGATTTTAATTCCACTTTGAGCAGTGATAAAAGAAGTGGCGGTGCGTGTGCTGGATTGGGTGTTAATGCTCTTTTCTCCGAGTTTGTTTTCAAGGAAGGTCTCATGGATGCAGGATTCATAGGGCCTCGATTCACTTGAAACCGTGGGGAAATATACAAACAACTCGATCATTACCTGGTTAATGAGGCTTGGATTTCTCGGATGCACGGCTTTACCGTGACTCACCTAGTTCAATTAGGATCTGACCATATACTGATCCTATTGAAGCCTCCTCTGCGCACTGGTGTCGTTAAACATCTTACTTTTCGCTTCCTAGCTTGTTGGCTGGATCACCCTGAATTTAGAGACTTCCTTGCTTCATGTTGGGATTTGACTCGGAATATAGAAGAGAACATTGACGAATTTCGGTCTAAAGTGGGGGAATGGAATCGCAGTGTTTTTGGCCATATTGATTATAAGAAAAAACGCCTAATGGCTCGTATACAAGATATTGATTGGAAACTTGAGAATGTTAGCTCGTGGTAAGCTAGTCACACAGTTAGAGTTAGTTATGGAACAAGAAGAGTTATTGTGGTTCCATCTTGCACTCTAAATGGCTCTCCTATGGCGATAGGAACACACGGTACTTCCATGCGTATACCATGAGTCGGCGTAAAAGAAATCATATAACCACTTTGAAATTGCAAGATGGCACTTGGAGTTCAGACCAAAGCGAGCTACAAAACTTGGCAGTATCATTCTTTCGAGACTTATTCTCGTCCCAGGCAAATCCATTACCGGCATTCCCTATTGTAGATGATTACTTCTCTTGAGAAGCAGTGACTTGCCCTCCCGGTTACAGATGATGAGATCGCTCAGGTTGTATTCTCGATGAGCCCACTGAAAGCCCCAGGCATAGATGGATTACATGCTGCCTTTTACCAAAAAAACTGGGCACTAGTTGGAGATGGTGTTTGTGCACTAATTTAGAAGATATTTGCATCTGGAAACTTTGACATTTCATTGAATCGTACATTGCTTGTGCTTATCCCAAAGGTTGAAAGGCCGGAACTCATCTCCCAATTCTGGCCTATCAGTCTTTGTAACTGAAAGTCGATGAAGGGGGAGTTTGCCAATAGTCTTCAGAATGAGTATGCGGGTGGCCAAGGGAAGAGGAGACATGATACAATTCTTCACAATAGCTCTTTATAAAGGTAATAACATCTCTAGTTCCCTGCTGTGCTCCTTCATGCACTAGCTTATTCCGAGAAAACCAGAGTGCCCATATAGTTGTGATAATGAGCAGATGCAAATTAGAACTGTAATTGCTAAAAAGCAACAATAACCAGTCAAAGAAAGGCAAAATCTGAGCATCATTTGTCCAGTAAAACCCCAAATTAGACCAAATTGTTTGTGCAAAACAACAGTCCCTAGCAACATGACTAGTATCTTCTAAATCAATACGACACCGAGGGCAGTTTGAATCTGTGGCCACTCTTTTGAACACCAGGTTAACCATAGTAGGTACATAATTTCGAGTAAACCTCCAAACGCATATTTTGATTTTAGAAGGCCCTGAAATATTCCAAATAGAATTATAACCTTTTTCATGTTGTGATACCTGTTGGGAAGAATGCAATAGCATCTTGTAGCCGCTGCGAACAGTGTATTGACCCGATCTCTCACCTTTCCAAATGAGGATGTCTTCATGTGGATATAGGGGGAGGCTTATGCTAAGAATACTTGCAGCTTCATCATGATTAAAACATGAGCAGATGAGACCAATATCCCACTCTAAAGTGTTTGGAAGCATAACATTGGAGACATAGTGCAAGTTTGCGACACGCGAAGAAGAGACTTTAGAAGACTGTGTCGAAGGGAGCCAAAAATTGTTCCAAATAGATACTGCTTGACCAGAACCTATCCTCCATCCAATGCCCATATCTAACAAGCCTCTAGAACTCCAAATGCTTCTCCAAATTAATGAAGGAGATGAGCCTAGGCGAGCCTGCAGGAAGGTAGATGTTGGAAAGTATTTTGCCCTTAGGAGTCTAGCAACAAGTGAGCCGGGATTGGAGAGAATTCTCCAGCCTTGCTTCGCTAGTAGGGCAATGTTAAGCTTACCAAAATCTCTAAAGCCCATCCCACCATCACTTTTAAGCATACAAAGCTCGGACCAAGTACCCCAACGGATACCTCTCTTCGATGAGGACTTTTGCCACCAATATCTCGCAACAATGAATTCTAGCTCTTTGCAAAAGGAGATGGGCAGAAGAAAGCATGACATAGCGAATTGAGGTATAGATTGTAGCACAGATTTGATAAAAAAAACCACTTTTCCGCCAATTGACAGAGTTTTTGCTCTTAAACCTGTAACTTTCGTCTGAACTTTATCTTTGATGCATCGGAAGGAGCGTTTTTTATTCCGACCGACAATGGCAAGAAGACCCAAATAAGTCTCGGGATCATTAACTTCGTTAACCCCTAGGTCTTGGCAAAAAGCAGAACCAGCATTCTCATTTACGTTTGAGCTGAAAAATACATTAGATTTTTCATAGTTAACTAGCTGACCAGAACAGGTTGCATACTGGTCCAAAAGAAGTTCAACTGAGTGAGCACTTGTTGTCGAGACATCTCCAAAAATGAGGCAATCGTCGGCAAAAAGGTGTGTAATTAATGGTGCACCCCTAGCAATGCGAGCTCCCTTTAAAGAACCATTCGCCGAGGCTGCCCGGATCAAAGCGGATAAACCTTCTCTAAATATGAGGAATAAGTACGGGCTAAGAGGACCGCTTCTTTTATGCCTGTCTTTTTCGTCACTGAATATAAAGTGCTTTTGTGTTTCACTTTCCACATTTATTTCAGTTTGTTACACTAGCATAAATTCCTTTTTTTTAAAGCATTTTTAGGTTAATTAGGAAAAAAACTAAAAATAAAAAATGGGAAAATGTTGCTTGTCAAAAATTATTTAGGAAAACAGTTAAATTTTACGGGAGCAGTTAACAATTGCTATCAACTATGACTAGAAATGAATATTTTTTTATTGGTTGGGTGATGACGGAGTGAAGAAAGTCTATGATTTAATTTTTTAACTATGACAAAGTCGTCGAGTTTTTTTATTTAGAGATTAAATTATAAAAAAAATTATGGAGACGGATCGTCGGACAGACAGATCAACAGACGAACAAACAAACATACAAATATATTGATAGATGTACAGATAAAAATATTGACGAACGACGAAAAGATGAACAGATCGACAAATGGGCAGACCGACGAACAGATGAACTGACGAACAAATAAACGAACCGACAAACAAATAAACGAACTGATGAACGAACAAACCGATAGACGAACGGATCGACACACGGATTAACTAACAAACAGAAGAACAAATCAGTCGATCGAAAGACGAACTGATAGACGATCCAACCAAAATACCGATCGACGAACATATAGACAGACAGACGAACAGATAGACCGACCAACCAAAGGACTGATAGGACATACGACTGACGAACTGATCAATCGACGAACGGACAGACGAGCCGATCGTCAAACGAACAGACGAATCGACTGACAAACAGATAGAACGACGTACGAACCGACCAACCCATCAACGAACAGACGGTCAAACTGACTGATGGTTAGACAAACGAACAAATCGACTAACAAATAAACCGACAAACGAAGAGACAAATAGGCGAACGAATTGAAAGACGGTCTGACAGACCAACGAACGAACAAAAGCATCGACAGGCAGATAAAGTGACAAACAAACAGACGAACTGACCAACCAAAGGACGAAATCGACAAACGAACAAACTAACAAACTGACAAACGAACAAGTCGACCGACGGACGAAAGGGGCACAAAACAGATGGGTTCGGGGGCACAAACAGACGGACCGTCGAACGAAGAAGGATATTGTGCATTACAAGAAGTCAAGCATGTAATGGGGAAGCAGCAGCTTCGCTCTTCCACGAGCTGACTTGATTGCCCCTGTTATCGGAAGCAATTGCCGCTCTACCAAAGGAAGAACTCTGGTGACTTTTGGGAAACTGTATTGTAATAAACCAACATTCATTTGGGTCAAAATCAAAGCCAAGGAAATCTTTTCATTAAAGGCATTAACAGCCGAGTTTACCCATAATTGCTATAGCCCTTCCCCATACAATGATAATGCCAATTCAGAACATGCCAAAGGGATTACCAATCTAACACAAACAAAAACAAAGCCAATAGTCAGCAGCATTGCACGCAAGTAAAAATCAAAACCACAATTTGCCAAGTCCTGTACAATTCAAAACAACCCTTCACGGAGACAAACACACGAGGGCCAGCTACAAAAGACTTCTTAAAACAATGGCAATGAATGAAGCAGCAAACAGCGTCCCTATCTTCTTATATCAGCAACCTGCAACAGCGCACCTCTCCTCTTCGTCTTCCTCTTCCAACTTGTACTTGCTGAAGTGATTTACCCTGAACTTCCATTCTCCTTTCAAGGGATCATAGGAGAGAAACTCGGCTCCTTGGTCCTCAGCCTTCTTCTTAAGCATGTCCTTATATTTCTCAACCTTTGGCCCTTCTGTATACTGCTGTCTGGTCCTCTTGTCAAAGCATTTGATGTTGAGAAGTGTTACTTCTGCAGGTTTATTAAGACCTTGTCCAACAGGAGGTTTCTTGCTGTCATCCATGTAAACGATCACCTCGCGGTTGTTGAATTGGACAAGGGACTCCAGATCAAGGCGTCTCACATCTGTCTCCCCCAGGAACTTGATGCTTCCATAACCATGCCGCCCAGCCACAAAGTCCTTGACACGGCGACAGTACCCTGGTTCAGCCCTTTCCTTTGCTGCCAGTTCTTGGATTCGGGGTTCTGTATAGTAATCAGACCTCCGGAGCTTTGGCATTAGAGCCTCAATGTCAGCCCCATGCTCATACACAATAGCAGCCTCACCAGCTCTGTGGCTACTGAGTGTCATGTATGAATCCTCTCTCTGAACAGAATGGTCATCGTGGACTCCATTAGCTTTCTGGTTATGATGAATTTGCTCCTTCACAAGGCCATTTTCAGTTGGATTTTCTACAATAATCATATCAATCAGAAGGATTATATTAAAAGTAGCAAAAGATCATATTAAACCGATTTGCTAATCAGAAAAGAACACTCGTCATTTTTATGACAAAGAACTGCTAAGGCAATGGGAAATGATTACTTCAATACGTTGTTTTGAGTTCCACATGAATAAACTCCAAAGGAATTGACAACATGTCAACTGTTTTTTTAGCCTATATAGAAGTTACATAACAGATCATGGAAACTTTTTTAAGGAGCCACGGATCCTAGTTCAAACCATACAAACAGAAAAATGTTTTGTAACCCATGCAATTTTTTCACATCATTAAACATCAAAGAAACATTATTGGTGACATAAAATTAATAAAATGATACAACAGCGAATTAAAGGTGAGTAAATTTATGTAAAAGACACTACTTACTTCCTTTATCCTCAGCATTGGAGCCATCATCAGAAATTTTGCCTATATGAAATGGATGCTCCAAAGAGTCAGCCAAAAGCAGTAAAAAATCAATGTAGTCGGATAAAAAAGAATAAACTCAAATTCACACATCTGAAAACAAAATCAGAGCATTTCTCTAATGCAATAAGCTATGTTACTCGGACATGGGTGATTATCGGATGCTAGTATCTAACCAATGAGAGTATGTTAAATTTTTTTTCCATGTTTCTCTATGTATTTGACAGATCCATTGTAGGTTCAGATCCCAAAACTTGGGTCTAATGTGTCGTCACGGAAAATGAAGCGTTGGAGCAACAACAGCAATAAGAATATTGTAGTGGCACCAGAAAAGTGACTTCTCACAACAGATGGCATTGCCATTTTTTTCTCCATGCTGAACCAAGGACTTGAGAGAGTCAATGGTATTTTGAGACAATAGATGAGAACCTTATACAGTAAAATGATAAATAAAACATGGAAAGAATAAACAAAGCCTGCAAAAGGTTCATAACTTCAATTCTACTGAATTTCGTCCCATTTTGAAACAATTGATGAGAACCTTATATTGTTAAATTGTGGTAGATAAACCATGGAAAGAATAAACAAAGCCTGCAAAAAGTTAAATACTTCAAGGCTATGGAATTTTGTCCCTGTCTATATAAGCTTTAGCTCTAATTTGTGATTCACTTGGTCCACAAAAGGAGAGCGGATGAGCTTGAAAGTATCTTACCATTCTCATGCACTGGAGTGGATGCATCCTTCAAAGTTGAAGGCTTCTGTATAGAAGCTCTTGAAGGCCAGTTCTCAGCTGGACGAATGACCAGAGCCCTTGGGTTTTCCCTAGGAATAAAAACTGCATCAGCCTTAGGTGTGCTCTGTGTCTCTTCGTCATCATTGAAAAATGGAACCTCCAGACAAGTTAACAAAAACCAAGAAACATTAGAACTATAAAATCATATAGCCCATTAATGCAATAACATTTCAAATTAGGTAGAATTACTATTTTCAAAATAGGTAGCACTCTCACCTTTGGATTTTCGTTATTAGGATGATATTTTCTTGCAGGCAACCTAATCCGTCTTTGTGAAAGGTATCGAGAAGTCAATAAGGGTGATATTCTAACAGGAGGAGGTTTGTCCATGACCTGATAAATTGATTAGCAGTCAACCAATATTATTATTTAATTTTGAATAAAATCATTGCAACCTAGGAAGACAGGTAGGAAAAGAAGAGGGACACGACTCAGGAGTGAGAGAATCTATAATAAGTAAAGAAAAAGCAAATCAGACTCAAGAACTAAGAACTAAAGCTACGTCAGAAAGTTACAGGCATGCTAGAAATCCCATATTGAACGGACGGTGCCATCCCAGCCCGACCAATCGACATTTGAGGAATTGCGGGGAGGGTTCCATAGGGATTATTGATAGTCACGGGTTGTGCTACAGCATTTTGTGTCACAGACCTGCCAAAACAGAAGAGGAAGAGGGGTTATGCTAACAAAATATAAAATCACGAACTATGCAGATAACCCAAGGACAAATTTTTCAGGCATACACACACATGAAGGAACTACTAGTAATAGGTATGTATATTGGAGGTGTATAAGGATATTGATAAGTGATACTGAAAACAGAACAAAAACCCAAAGGGTACTAAACATACGGTAGGCCAATATTACTCTGCCCAAAAACGCTTGATCCACCACCTATGAAGACAGTAAAAATCATTATAGTCAGCAGCATTGAAAAAAGGGGGGTTTCACACCATTTTCAATGATAACATTCAAGATAAAACTTGTCCTACCTGATTGTGTCTGACCAAGATTACTAAAGCTGAAAGCACCAGCAGACTGAGTTGGCTGAAAAGGTGATGCAAAAGAGGGCTGCAGCAACAATGGGCCAGAATAGTTAAGGCTCAAAAACAGGTAAGAAAGCATACACATTTACACAAAAGACACTTGCATAAACCTAGAGAGCATTATTGCAGATTAAAAGCAGCAAAATTCCTAAAATCATAAAAAGTTAGCACAATTGTTTTTTTTTTCAATAAAATATCTAAAATAAGTTAGATAAACAAAAATTATCCTCAGAGAGATATCAACTATGTCACTTCATTCAATAAAAAAATGGGCATCTAAACCCGGCAAGACAAAAAACTACAATTAGTTTGAACTCTCAATTCAGTAAATGAAGGATAATTATGAATCCTTGCAACAACATGAAAATGTACAGAAATTAAACAGTTCGATCAAAGTTGAAGATAGACGCAACAAGCATTGCAGCTTACCTCTAAACCAAATAACACAAGCAAAGGATCACAATCATGATGAAAAAGAAAAATGATTGTAGGGATTTCACAAGTGACTTACAGTTGTTGAGCCAAAGGAAGCTGGGTTGCTAGAAGGAGCCAATGACAGAGAACTTGAAAACACATTCCCACCGAACCCAGAGGAAGGTGTATTGAAAATGTTGGTTAGACCAAAATTACTTGTATTCTGTCCAAATGTAGAGGGTGCCTGCCCAATTGCAGGGGTAGAATTGAACAGAGAAGATGCCTGGCTGCTGCTAAAATTCAATCCAGTAGCAAATGCTGGAGTTGTTGCTGGAGCTGCACCAGTGCCAAATATGGATGGGGAAGATGAAAATGAAGGAGTGACAGATGAACCAAAAGGAGATGAAACAGTTCCGAATGTAGCAGTTGAAGAACTAAATATTGAAGGTGTTGTTGATGAAGTTGGGCCAAAAAGGTTTGATGATGTTGATTGAAAAGGATTTGATGTAGTACTCGCGGTTGTAAAACCTGTACTATTGAAGGATGGGGGTTGTAAACTAAATGGATTAGCACTTGTGCTGGAAAAAGGATTTGCAGATGTTTGACCAAATGTTGAAGAAGAGCCGCCAAAAGGATTCGCAGGTGCTGGTGCAGCTGACACACCAAAGCCAATCCCTCCAGAAGGCTGAGCAGATGGCTGTGGTCCACCTGATATTTCAAGTTAATACAGCAAGCTAATCAATATCAAACACAGAAAAGGAAAATGATAACTTTCAGAGATCTACAGTATTTTTCACACAAGGTACCTTTATCCCCTGACTGATAATCCTCCCATCTGAGCTCCTCATGACTTTTATCTTTGTAAACAGGCATCGCTGATATCGACTCCAACTTTGCAGCAGGCTGTGTACCAGTCCCACTATCTGCATCAGTTGTAGGCGTGTAAGGAGCTGCTCTACTTCCCCCACGTTGACCCCCAAAGGCAGACTGGCCAAATGCAGGAGACGAAGATTGGCTTCCTACATAACTCAAAAGGATACAATTATTATATATATGTGTGTGCATGTGCATGTGCATGTGAGTGTACATATGCACATATACAAACTTCTCGGTACGCAATGTGTATGGCCAATGAAATTTATAATTTTTCGTATCAGTATAAGTAATATTTGTGCATGTGCGTGTATGCATATATATAAACTTCTTGGTACACAACTTGTATGGCCAATGAAATACATTTGTATATATTTTTCCTATCAGTATAAGCCATATCAGCTTCAAAGTTATAATTGATCATGTAAAGTTAATAATTACTTACCAAAAGGAGAACTCTGTGCTCCAACTGTAGTTGTCCCAAAAGGACTACTACCAAATGCTGGTGTTGATTGCCCAAAAGCAGGGCTAGACCCAAAGCTGAAGGAAGGAGTAGAAGATGCTCCAAAAGCAGCAGTGGCTGAGCCCCCAAAAGCAGAAGCTGAAGCTCCAAAAGCAGGAGTGCTAGATGTGCCAAAAGCAGGTGTGCTTGATGCTCCAAATGCAGTTCCAGTACTCCCAAATGCTGGATTCCCAGTTGAACCAAAGGCAGGGGTGCTTGTGGCACCAAAGGCAGGGGTGCTTGTGGCACCAAAGGCAGGGGTGCTTGAAGCGCCAAAGGCAGGAGTGCTTGTGGCACCGAAGGCAGGGGTGCTTGTGGCACCGAAGGCAGACTGAGTTGAACCAAAGGGTGTGGAGGAACCAAATATACCACTACCAAATGCAGGCTGTGATTGCTGTGCTGTGCTTCCAAAAGGACTTGATTGAGTAGGAGTAGACCCAAAACCGAATGCTGGCTTCTGACCAAAACCAGAAGACCCTATAAAAAAAGTAGTAATCAATTTAACACCAAGGAAAAAGACATCAAGTAACCCAAGATCTAATGGATAAAAAGTCAACAAATGCATATAAGAAATTAGCAAGTGAGATGCATATTAAAATAACAAGTACTACTTATGAAAATGTTGCTCTCATTCTAGATCATATTTAGGTGATCAATGAAATGAAATGAAATAAACAGGCAAGTCTCTAATGGAACATTAATTTCTTCCATCGCCAAGAAATTCAAAATCACAACTAATTGAAATACGAATATATTTTTATATGTAAGAATCTAGACACACAACTTGATGATCTACACATGTGGTACTAGAACAATAAAGCACCACAAAAGACCAGTAGGCATTACAATCACATCGTTTACTATATTGAACTAGAGCAAAAAGAATGTGAAATGAAGTATAACTCAATTATAATGATAGAAACTAAAAAACCTACAGAAACACTTACCACCAAACGATGATGATGTACTACCAAAAGCAGGCATAGAACTTCCAAAACCTGGAGATGATGATGCACCAAAGGTTGTTGTCGAGGAAAATGGAGAAGAAGGTTGGGCTCCACCAAACACGCCAGTAGAAGTACCACCAAATAGTGAACCCCCTGTTTGGGAGCCAAAAGGGGCTGAACTACCAAAGGAAGTTTTAGCTGCAAACGGGTTGCTACTTGGATTGGTCTGGCCAAAAGCAGATTGGGATGCAAATGGGCTACTTGTTGCTTGCCCGAAAGCTGTTTAAAGTGTTACTAACAATTATATTCTTTTAAAAAAATATTCACATGTAACAACTTATAACATATTGATTCAAAAAAAAGAGTGGCATGTAATATGCACACACATATTAGTTAGGAATAACAACAAAATGTAAACCCTGATGAAAAATTACAAGCAGATATATATATACATCTCACAGGCAAAACACAGGTAACTATAACCGATAACAAGCACAGTAAAGCCCCGGCAGTGGGAAAAGGACTATTCTAAAAAAGATACTGGTAATCATTTAAAAAGTATAAAAAGAGATAACAGTAATCAGTGAATATTACCATTAAATTTTATAAAAGTTTTTTGAATCTTTGATGCTAAGACTAATAAAAGTTCAGAGTTTTACAATGACCATAAACTTCTAGTTTGAAAGAACAGAAGCAATTATACACCCATACAGACATCAGCTCAACGAATCGAATCCAAAACTTGATTTCATTTCAACAAGAAGGATTAAAGAAAAGAGAAAGAAAGACTTACGGTTAGTTGTACCAAACATCTTCGTTTATATAATTCTTACACTCCACAAGTCTGTGGCCTCAAACTGAGAAAAAGATAGAAACAGACAGGAAATTAAACAAACAGGGAAGCTAGAATGAATAATGAAAAAGTAAATTCGACTGAATCCGTGGGAATTTGAATCAACATTGCGAGATATAAACTAAATGGGGCAAGACGTGACTCCATAAGCCGAACTTGGGTCCCATTATACCATTTGTTTTCTATCGAAAGAATCAATTCTTGAATGGCGGCTGAACTTTTTTCCTATTTTTGCTTCGAATAAAATCCTAGAAAGCCATTAATAAAAAGGGAATCGACATGTGTTATGAAGCAGTGAATCAGTGGGAGAGCAAGAGAAACAATAAATTAAGAAATTAGAAATTAGGGTTTGAGAAAGAAAGAACGAGCCTTTCCGGGACGCTCTGAATTCTAGCAGAGAGGGGAAATGGGAAATCTGAAAGGGTGAAGGGGAAAGACAGGCCGCGACCTAGAACGGCGAAATGACACAAACGGGAGAAAACGGGGCGGAAAAAAGGATTTTGTAGGGTCGGGTGATCCGCGTAGCGTTGTTCCTAAGTCCGAATAGAAGTCGCGACTCAAAAGACTAGCGTTGTTCTTAAGCCCGGATTCAAGCCTATGTCAACATTTTCTTCTTGAGGAAGTTATGTATAGGGTGTTCATAAGCTAATTAGACTTTGAATTATAAGAGGGTTATATATTTTAATCCAGATGTTTGTCTAAGATAGAATTTTTTAAAAATTAAATAATATATCATTTAAAATTAGACACTTATTTTATTTAAAAAAATAGTTTCGACACCTAAATAAAAATGAGATATTTTAGATATTTATTTTATAATTAATCTTTTAAAATTATAAAATTTATTTTAAATATTACTTTTGAGAAAAATTTATATGTCGATTGAGTATAGCTCGAATGATATTGTCATCAGTACAATATACAAGGATATAGGATCGAGCGTACTTAAGCGCTCAATATCTTTCAATTTATGAGTAAGGAGGAGGTGTGTTGGGTAGTATAAACTAGATGTGGCAAACGGGTCATTCGGTTCGTGTTCGGTTTGGGTTATTTCGGTTAGGTTCATTTCGAGTCTGACTATATTCGGCTCGGGTCTGGCTCGGTTTTAGTTTGGGTCTATGGTGATTTCAGTTCGAGTATCGGGTCGAAACTCCGGTTCGATTAATTTTTGTTTCGGTTGACTTTTGAGTCGGGTCAATATCGGGTTAATGGGAGATCGATCGGTTTTAGTCGGATTTTCAGGTCAAGTTAGGTTTTTCCGCCCTATATATGACTTTATATAGCCAATATATTTGGCTTTTTGGTGTGTTGTGCGACAACTCACATCTCATCTTTATTTATTTTAATATTTAATTTTTCTTTTGGGTTGCTTTCGGTTCGAGTTACTTTCGGTTCGGTTCCATTCAATTCGGTTGAAAATCGGTTAGGATCCATTCGGCTCGATTGAAAATCAGTTCGGGTCCATTTTTAGTTCAACTGAAATTCGGTTTGGTTTCGGTTCGATTCAGTTTATTTTGCGTTTCGAATCACCGTGTTCGGGTCGATTTTGGGTCTTGGTTCGAGTAAATTGTTCAGGTTTGAGTTAAGTTTGTCAGGTCTAACAATGTACATAAATATTAAAATACAATAATTTATATAGATAATATTACTTTTGTACAATAATTTTAAATTTAATATGCTATAGTAATATTGCATACATACATGCAATAATTTTAAAATAACCTCGTGTATTTGTGTAGTAAATTTTAGAATTCATTTAAATGCAGAAGATAATATATATTATCTACTTGTAAGCAACTAACCTATTTAATAAGTAAATTTAATAAGCAAATTTAAATTGTTTAAATATATAAAACTATTACTTGATACAAGTATTAAATATCCCAGTGCAAGGAAAAATTATATCATGGATTATTCCCGTCACGTCATTTATGGGACCAATAAATAAAAATTATTCATTTCATTATTTTTTTCATATCATATTTTTACCAAGTGAAAATATAATATGAAAAAAAATAATGAGATGGGTGATTTTTATTTATTAGTCTCATAGATGACGTGGTGAAAATGACCTATGATATAATTTATCTAGTGCAAGACATGAGATAATAGTTTTAGATTTAATACGATATTAATTTTAAATTTAAAGTAAGGATAATATCTTCTAAATCTAATAGCTAATAATAAAGATAAAATTTAAATTTATATATTTATATGCATGAACAAAGAAAAAAATTAAGATTAAAAAGATATAGAACCGTCAACGAAAGGATGAGAAAAATGTTTTAATTCTAAAAATGCTCTAAAAACAAGGATATGTTCCTAATACTTCTAAAAATAAAAATAATTTTGTTTTAATAATTAATTATATTCCGATTGATTTAGAATATACAAAATTATACATCATTGACACATTAAATATGATATTTACACGTGTTGATGGTAAATCCATGAATAGATGCAAGATTTCATGTTAGGGCAAATCTATAAAATTTTAAGGGGCGAGCTTATAAAATTTTAGGAGGACAAAAATATATTTTCAATAAAAAATATATAGAATTTTTTTAAAACATATACGAATTTCAAACTTTTAGGGGACTACCCCTCCAACCCCTCGAGTCCATCCCTTGGGTAAATCTTATAAAGAGATCTCATTTAAAACTATTAAACCTACGAAGGATTTATATTCAACACATTAGGGGAAACAAAAAAGTTTTTACAATTGTCTTAGTTTTAAGGTTTAAGAGTTAATGGGTTTAGAATTTAAGGTTCGTGGTTAAAATTTAGTGTCTATGGCTAGAATTTAGTGTTTAAGAGAATATAATTATAAATTTAGGTTTTAACATATAAACCTTAAATTATAATCATAAACCCTAAATCTTAAATTTTAGACCCTTGCACTTAAACTTTAAATCGAATCAATAAATCATAAAGCTAAGGCTTTTGTGGAACAAAAAGTTTCCACGAAATAATTACCCTAACTAAATATAAATAATAATATATTAACATATAACATTACCTAATAAATTATAATATAATATATCAAATATATATATTTTTTATTTTAAAAAATAAGAATACAATTGATATTTGATGATATGTATAATGTATTGGCTGCTATTGTATTTTAGCATTTGCGTCGATGGAAACAACCAGGCCTGCAATCGACATCCCCAATATTTTAAGCCCCAGGTTTTGCCATTTTCTTTGTTGTCGACTCATGCCAAACCAATGATACCCTTTCGGAATCCACAATTATAAAGGACCCGAGCTTCTGCTGGAGTAATTAATTATGGCCATGGGAACTCCTACCACTGCTGCTGGTGTTCGTGGCAGAAAGAAGTCATCATCCAGAGGACACCATAGATTTGTGGGGGTTAGGCAGAGACCATCTGGGAGATGGGTGGCTGAGATCAAGGATTCTTTGCAAAAGGTTAGGCTTTGGCTCGGAACTTTCGATACTGCCGAGGATGCTGCTCGAGCTTACGACAATGCTGCTCGGACCCTGCGTGGAGCTAATGCGCGCACCAACTTTGAGCTACCTCCATCTGCCCCGAAAACGTCTGTGAACCGTGTCTCGCTGGATAACATGGAGCCTTTCTCGTTTGAGGAAGTTTGCGGGACGGGGAACGATGCCGATGGATTCCTCGGTGCACTCAAGGCTAAGTTGCTTGATGGGAAAGGAATTAGGGTCCTATCAGCAACCAACTGTGCTGGTTCCCAAACCAACAATTCTGTAAGCAGGGAGTCAACTGTGGCTCCTCAAGTACTTGGAAACCTGAACCCTGTTCCGGCTCAACTAAATCAGTGTTCTAACAAGCCTGACATCGTCCTAAATCATGATCTTGTAGCAGCAAATCATGTTGGGGTTCAATGGTCTGAACCAGGCCAAACCCAAATTGCTTCCGTGGCAAGTATGATGTGGTCCAATGAACCGTCATTCGAAGCAGCATGGGGCACACAGATGAACCAAGTCCCTCCGAATGGTTTCTTTAACATCACCACTTGTTCAACTGCTACATCTACATGGCCGCTTTCTGGTACAACCGGATCAACAATGGGCTTGTCATATTCGGAACAGTTCCCGATCGAGTTGCAAATGAATGTGAATGGAAAAACAGATATGGTGAGCATGCCAATGTCTCAAATTGATGAAACAAGAGTTGTTTGGGCATCCGAAGAGCAATTTGAGCAGTGTGACAACAATGGTTGGACTGGTGCTAATGGCTCTTGGGATCCTTACCTCTATGTTTCCTCTGTGCTTGGTTAAGTATTAGCAAATCATAGATTCATTATTCAAAGCAATTCTTTCATTTTCCATCTCCTTTAACTGTAATTCACAAACTAATTATTCTTTACTTTGGGCCAAAAAATATCCTAATTATAAGCTGTAAATGAATAATTTAGACATTTTAATTATTATTAGTAACATATTTACAAAAACATACAAGCATTAACCTCTAACTATCTGTCATCTGAATCTGTTTTATTTTTTCGAATAACGAATTCAAATATATAATGTTCATATCTACTTCTACGGACAATGAATTTTGATTTGAAAATTTGGATGTATCATTCACTCTACCTTTTAAAAATATTTTTGAACCTACTAAATTTTGGTATTGGCAGATTATATATTCGAAAATTTTTAACTCAAATTTAATATGAATAATAAACATATTCGAAATTTAAAACAAAATGCACATATTCAAATTTTACAGAAATTGCATATATTCACCTGTGGGGATCCCTACCCTCTAGATTTAACAGTATAATCCCCATTTTTGCTTTCCAGCCAAACTAGAGAATCATCAATAGATGGCCCTCCAATGGGAATTTTGAGGATTTTCTCCTTGTCCTCTTTAGAGAAAAGTTCATCAATTTTTGCTCGATTCCATTCTCGATCATCCATAGCAATTAAATTAGAGACCAGGGCATCGTTGCACGAGAGGAGGCGAACTAAACTCACCTTAAACTCAGGGGAACCCGAAATCCATGAGTCATTCGAGATATCAATGATCTTTCCATTTCCCACTGCCCAAAACGATCCTTTTTCGAATTGTTCTAAAAATACTTTGCCAGGCCCACGAGGCATTAGGGCATTTAGCTGCTGACAGGATATCACCATGTGGAAAATAAAGGCCCTTCATAATTCTTGCCAGAAGCGAGTTCGGGTCCTTTGCAATTCGCCATGTTTGCTTAGCTACAAGAGCTCTATTAAAGGTTTTAAGATCTCTGAAATCCAAACCACCTTCCTCCTTGATTTACACATTCAGTTCCAACTAACCCAATGGACACCACTTCTGGGTACCAAAAACGACTGACCAAAACATTAAATTATCACAGAAAGTAACCGGTAGGAGATAAGGACTTCCTTTCCCACTTGGGTTAATAATTTTTCTTTTCATCTTTGTAGTTTACCTTTAATCTTGTCAAGGATAAATCTGAGAGCTTCTTTCTTACCTTTGCCCCAAACCGAAGGTAATCCTAAATACTTTCCGCCTTCTTCCATAATTTAGAAACCCATCACTTTGGAAAAGTGATGTGTAACATTAGAACTCATATTAGATGAAAAAAAGACTGCCGATTTAGAACAGTTGACAGTTTGACCCATAATAGTCTGAAAAACCTCGATGATTTTCTTCACAGTATCACAGTTCTTCTTATCATGGTAAATAGTAAGCAGTCACCCGCAAAGAGTAGATGGCTAACAACAGGGCATTTACGGCCAATCTAAATCCCAAGAAATCCCCTCCTCTTAATTCTTTTTCGACAATACATGAAAAGATATTAGAGATGAACAGAAATAAGCAAGGGAAGAGTATGATCCCTCTTTTTGGATGTAAATCTACCATTAATAACCAGAGCAAACGAAGGAGAAGAAACACAGCACATAACACGATCAACCCACCATTTGCACAAATCCATCCTCTCCAAAAACAGTTTTAAAATATCCCAGTTGAACTTTCATAAGCTTTCTCCAAATTCAGTTTGATAGCCATATAACCACAAGACCCTCTTCTTCTTTTCTTAAGAGCATAGAAAGCTTCATGAGCAATCAGAATGTTATCATAAATTTGTCTTCCTTCAATAAAGGCAGACTGAGCTTGTGAAATAATATCAGGAAGAAAGCTTTTGAGTCTTAGGGCCAAAATCTTCGAGATGACCTTATATGCGAAATTGCATAGGCTAATCGACCTGAAGTGGTCAACTATCTCTGGACACTTTCTCTTAGGAATTAAAACAAGATTAGTTTTATTCAAATCCGATGGCAAAGTCTCTTCTTGGAAAAATTATCTAACAAGATTTAATATATAAGTACTAATAATGTCCCAGAAGGACTGATAGAAAAGACCTAGGAAGCCATCCGACCCTGGAGCTTTAGATGCTCCCAAGCTAAGCACTGTTGACTTAATCTTCTCTTCAGTAACAACCTTGCTCAGCATATCATTTATATTCCCTGACACACTGGCGAAATTAAATCTCTAAATCCTTCGAGGCTAATGCGAAGGTCTTTGGAGAACAGATTCTGGAAATACGAATGGAATAAATCAGAAATTGTCTCTTCATTGTCGATCCACTCTCCTTGTCCATTCGTCAATCTTATTATAGCATTCCTCCTTCGATTTTGGAAAGTTGTGGTATGAAAAAACTTTGTATTCTGATCTTCAAAATTCAGCCATTTCACTCTTGATCTCTGGTGTCAATACCGCTCTTCCTTTTTCCACTCTTTATCAAGTTTTTTCTTCAGTTGCTTGATTTCCTCAATTGAATTTCTGGTGAGTACATAGACCAAGACATGTACATGAGACAAGTTTTAACGTGGTTCAACATAGCCTACCTCCACGTACGAGAGAAATCAATCCACTAACAACGTAGAGAACCCGAATAGTACAAATACATGATAACATAAAACCCATATAATCCTAAAACCCGGTGTACAAATCACATGACCCGGTGGAACTAAAACACTTTTCCCAACATCCCTATAATACCCATCTCTACAACGTAGACACAATAGTTGTAGAGAACCTAAAAGTGGTTACATCTCTCAAGAGTAATCCTCATCTCTTGTTCTCTCATTCTCTCATAATTCAAAAAGGTTAAGCCTAGTCTATATTTATAGACCCAAATACTTGGTCACTAAGAAACCTTATTCAATAAGATATCTACCTAAAATAGATATTTACTCATTAAAATAAATCTTAATTACCAAGTAATCTTTAACCACTAGAATTACAATAAAACTCAACTTAATTACCAATTAGAGTTTGAGTCAAAATATAACACTTTGGTTCCCGTACGTTGCTTTACTCCATCGTCATAACTGCATGCTTTCAAATAAGCTCTTTGACAGGGATTTAAGTAGCAGTTCAAAACTGTAATAGTGGCCGTTATATAGTGATTTTGACACCGTTCGAAATCGTAATACTCGCAATCATTATGTTCACAATAGTCTATGTTATTAAAAAATTCACGACCGCAATACCTATAACCGTTATGTCCGTTAAGTTATGACCCCAATAGCATATGTTACATCTACAACCGTAATAAACACAACGCTATCGAAAACGTGGCCGCAGCCATAATTGAAATCCCTCTCTCTGATTAATTTGAATAAATTAATAGGTGGATGATCTGCTCCGCTGTCGGTTCGATGAAGAAGAAGTCTAGTAAATGATATAATTGTAAAACTACATTAATCCCTAAGCTTCCAAGTGTGTCCAAATGCTGAAGAAACCTTGGCTTGATTGTGGGCTGCTAAGGAAACCGATAACGACCCCTCCAGGCTCCATCTATAGTTCTTCTCAAATACTAGAATTCTGGGGGCGAGACAACCTACGTGTGTCCAAAACCAGTCGTGAAAAATAATATTAAACAGCTGTCCTTCGAAACTGGCTAACCAAATCCTTACAAGAAAGTTTTTTGTTCCCATCTCCATGCAAGATGCTATCGATGATCTTTTCTTAGTTCATCTGTAGTTTGGCACTTTGCCATCTCAAAGTGTAAAACGGAGTTGTCACTTGATGAGGATGATTAAAATACAATTCTAATTGGAGAATAATTACTATGTAATGAGTCGTAATCACAGACTGGTGCAAGATATTGTTCTAATCCGACATATGATCCCATTGTCTTTTAATCCTTAGAAAAATGTTTTGTTCTCATCTCTATACAGGATGCTATCAGTGATATTTTCCTTAGTAGATAATTTGCCATATTTATGCCATGTCCAAGGATGGACAAGGGGTGCTAGAGGGGCGGGGCAGTCGCACACCTTAAAAGTTCGTATCCCCTATAATGTTGTAATTTTGCACCCCTAAATTTCTAATATAACTCTCTATCTTCTTGCACCTGACATGCTAATTATGTTTGTAGTCTCTCATGCATGCAAGATGTCCTAATCAGATTGTTTGGTGGAAATAGCTAAGAGTGTTTTCCTATCTCCTATGAATACATGCCGATCCATGGAAAACATTGATCGCAATTCCCTGACATTCTTTACATGATCCGATTCATAATGATGAGACTGATTGCTTCATTCGTTCTACACAGTAGCCATAATTCAGAAGCTTAAACTATAAGAGCAGAGGAATTGAATAGTCTTTTGATTTTAATGGTAATCTTTTATTGAATTAAGATCTAAAAAATAGGGTTTCCGCACAGTTTAGTGGTAAGAATTCTACGTTGTGGCCGTAGAGACCTGGGCTTGAATCCCAGCATCCACATACAAATATATTTTGTTGTTTTTGTCATTTAGTTCTCTTTGGTTCTTACTTTTTTAATCTAAGCAGCATACCTGTAAGCTCTGCAAATCTATCACTTTTTTAATCTAGACGAATGAAAGTAATTGGATGGCTGAGATTAATATCGACAAATTCCAATTGTTTTCTGCAGTTGAAGAATGTGAGAGATTATCATGATTCATGGGAACAAAACGAAGAACAGGATCCGAATGACATTCACACATCTTCAGCTGATGCTGCATTGCATACAAACGAAAACACAAATGGATCTGTATCTGAAAGCAAGCTTTTATGGACCGTATAACTATAACTATACTACAACGAGTTGTTGTACCCGGCGACTAAATTCCAGAATTTGGTTTGTTTTAATGTTTATGCTTTAATTCCCACCAGCATGCAGATCGTAGGTCTAGAAGGGTCCATTAATCTTGGATTAGGCTTTGAAAAAAAATCAGAAATATTAACTATTCTTTGGATTAACTTTTCATCTCGTGACAGTTTGATAGGAGGACCCCCGCCACCTACTCAGGGTTCATAATTAACAAGTCTAAATATTTGTTATTAGTGTTCAATTAATAAATAAATTTATTTATTTTTATCTCTAAAATTTATTTTTTTTCCATACTTATTATAGTCTAGGATCCAATTTACGAGTAAATCAATTTAGCGTAATCTTCGCCGGCGGTCCATTTTTTAGGGCGTGTTTCATTTTGGTCACCAAATTTTAAAAAATATTAAAAAATATACTTTAGGTACATACTTTGTCGAAAAAATACGTTAGATACCTTTTTTGATCAAAAAGTATACGCTAGGTACTTATTTTGACCAAAAGAACACTTTAGGTATCTAAATGAAACAATTAATATACTTTAAATACTTATTTGTAATATAAGCCTAAAAAAATATACTTAAACTCTAGTCAACAACACTAAAGATTATATGAGGTATAGTCATGGCCGGTCTTGCGGTTTTGGAGGCTCGGAGCGAACCAAAAAATTATGCCCCTAATAATAAGGAGAAAATTGAATTCTAAGAGCATGTCTCATTGTCTCTAATAATAAATATTGAAAAATAATAAATTTTAAGAGTACACTCATAAAAACATATATTTAAAAAAAATAAATTTTAAGAATAAACCTCTAATAACAAATATTAGGAAAAAGTTGAGCCTCTAATAACAATTATTGAAATTTTTTTGCCTCCAATAAAAATATTGAAAAAATGAATGTTAAGAGTAGCCTTAACAACAGTTATTGAAAAAATAATAATTTTAAAAGTATGGTCCTAATAACAAATATTTGAAAGGTCACAAACGTTTTGGATCCGAGGGAAGGTGTTTGTTGGATTCCACTGTTTGCTCCAGCTTTGAAATTTAACATTGACGGTGCGGCACGTGGGAAACCAGGTCCGGCTGATTTTGGGGGTTCTGCGAGTCCATGAGGAAAATATTCTTGGCATATTTTATAGTCCTTTAGGTGTTATGGATTCGAATGAGGCAGAACTTCGAGCATTGGAGTATGCGTTGTCTTTGATGGTCCGATCTCGTTGGTGCAATATTAGAAATTTAATTGTTAAATCGGACTCGAATATAGCGATTGGGTGGGTGTTACACCGAAAACGTCGTCCTTGCCGTTATTGGAACATTTTTGTAGCGATAGACTCGACATTTGAGAATTTAGTTTGTGTATGTACATTTCATGTCCATCGAGAGGCCAATAATCTTGCGGATGTGTTGACAAAGGAGGGATGGATCGTGACTCGATTCTTGTCGATGATATTGATGTGGATTCGCCTTGATTTTGAGAATCATGGTCGTCTGATTGTGGTCTAGGTGATGTTCTGTATATGATTGATTGTTGTTGCTGTTGTTTTGTGTGCGTTGATTTGTGCTAGGCGCAAAGTTTTGTTGTCCTCGAGGTGTTTGAGTCGAGGATCATGTGTTGTTTTTAGTCTTTTTTTTATGTCTTTTTTATGGTTTTGGATACTCTTTTCTTCCATTTAGACTTAGAAAAGTCTTTAATGATGCCCCTAATTATGTCACAGTTTGTATGATTCATCTTTAATAAAATTATATAACTTGCGGATAAAAAATGACATGTTTCATCTTTAATAAAATCATACAACTTGCGAATAAAAATGACATGTATTAAAAATTTTGAACCTCAAATAACAAGTACTATTAAAAGAATTAGACCACAAATAACAGGTATTTACAATTTAGACCCTTAATAATAAATATTAAAAAAATAAATTTTAAGAGCAGTCCCCTAATAACAAATATTAAAAAAATAAATTTTAAGGGTAGGTCCTAATAACATATATCAGGAAAAAATGAGCATCTAATAATAAGTATTTAAAAAAATTGGGTCTCAAGTAATAAGTATTAAAAAAAATTGGACCCATAATAATAAATATTAAAAATAAATTTTAAGAGTATGCCTCTAATTTTGAAAAAAAAGAATATGCTCATAATAACAAATATTAATAAAAAATTAAGCATTTAATAATAAGTATTAGTAAAATAGAATGAGCTACAAACAAGTATTGAAAAGTGAGCTCCTAATAATAAATATTAAAAAAATTAAATTATCATTAAAAAATTTAATTATGATACTAAAATTTATTAATGTTTAGACTAAATAATTTTTAAATTAAAGATTATAAACTCTATCAATAAATATTTAAATTTAAAAGAGTATATATAATTAAAAAATATAAATAGTGGGAATTGGACCGGCGCTCTTCCTGCCCACTCCAAGGGCCGGCCCTCTGCATGATACATGTGGAATCAGGGGGTAAACCTCGGTTTATGAGTCTATGAGACTATGACCCACTGTCTATATTCAGCGGTGATTGTTTCAGATAATATTAATATGACTGTTGAAAACCTAAACCCAAGATAGGAACAGCCCCTTCCAGTTCCTGCGCCCGTTGTATTTGTAGACCCTGAATTCTCACTTCTCGCTTCCCCTATATATACAAATTCTCTGGACACGATTGGCCTCATTGTCTGATTCGATCCCGTATCTGTTAGATTTTGTAATCCCGAGGTTTTTATAAAGGAGAAGAAAGAAGAGATGATTCTGGTGGCGACAGTAGCGGAGCTAATAGAGGAGTACACGGTGGTGCTGTCCAGAGTGCTGGAGGACTTGTTCCATGAAGCTCCTTTTCCGCGGAGTGTCCGTGTCCTTATCCTCCGCAGTCTTCCTTTTGTTTCCTCCACTCCGCCTCTCCTCCCAGCAGCCCCTGCTTGATGTCCTTTTTGTTCTTTCTTGGTTTTGTTTCAATTGTTTGTACAGTCAGGCTGTGTAACATAATTCTCATTCGGAATTGCATTTGTGAATGTGATGGCTCTTTGTTCATCAACGCCTTGTTTGGAGAAAAGAAAACCCATTCGTAATATTCTGTTATTCACCAAGTACTCGAAATCCACACCGATGCTCGAATCTCAAGTTCGAGCCATAGAAACCGGCTACCATGCCGGATATCAATCGGGCGTAACAGTAGTACTATTACCATATAATAATCGTTGTTACGGTAACGAACGTCATTTAGATCCCTGGTAGAGATAATCTTTGAGGGCAAAAATAAAGTTATGTAAAAATTGGGGGTTCATCTCAAACTTTTCTTATGGATAAGCACATAGACTTTCCACTTTATGTCATCAATGGAGTGAGTGATTCATTTATATGTTGATAAAATAATCCAAAGAATAAATGTTAGATTCAGTCTTTCCCTCACATCTTACTTGGAGAAGAAGAAAAGAGATGATTTAAAAGAAAAAAATAAATATTTTTAGTGAGCCTACAACTTATAGCCTGAAAAATATGATAAATAAAGACAAATAATTTAATTAATTAATTAAATGTACTTATTTTAATTTAACTAAATTAAATTCACCGCTCGCCGTTGATTTTGATTATTTAAAAAACAAATTACAGTGAAAACATTATTTAATAGCTAACTATAAGTTAGTAGTAAATAAAATATAAACTAATGAGTTTGAAAGAAATTAACGACTTGAAAGTTGAAATATATTCATGAGAACCCACCAAACGGTTCTAATAAAAAAATGCTGATTTTTTTAAGTGATTCGAGTTCGAATAATTTTTGTGTGTGGTATATACTTTATTAAAAGACTTGAATTAATAAAAATATATTATTTTATAATTACGCCAAGCAGTTAAAATATATATATATTCATAAAAAATAAGTTTATTTTTTTAAAACAATTATTTTTTGTTAAGTTTTAATATTTGTTTATTGAATAATAATAAAAAATTATTATTTTTAAGACCACTTCTAAACAATAAGAAAGCAAAACAAGAAACCCAACAAATGTAACATCAACCAAACATCATAGCAGGTCCCGGTGATGGCACGAATTAGGTCGGGTTTTTGGCCCACCCGAACTCGACACGAAAATATATACCTTAAACTCAAATTTGATCTCATCTTTTAAAAAATTCGAACCGAACCGATCTATTAAAAAATTTAAAATTTAAGGACTTAATTGTAAAAAATTAAAATTTAAGAATCTAGTTGTAAAAAAATAAATTTCAATGACCTAATTGTAAAAATATATATAGAGGGAGCATTATTGTGAATATCCTTAAAAATATGAGAAAATTATAATATTAGTCTCGGGTCGGATTCTGTCATTTTTTTTCACCATAAACTCGAACCCGACCTAAAATCACCTTTAATAAAAACTCGACATAACCCTAACTTTTTACAAAAAAAAAAAAATCAGACCCAATTAGGTAAAATGCCCATCCTTAAGCAGGGAGCAATGAGCAGAAGATGCTCAACCAAAAAAATAGACCTCGAGCAACGAAGGGTCTCTTTGACAGGCTATTGATTGCTAATCTAAAACTCCCTATCAGCATGCAATCAAACTGAAGATCGCCCAAAGCAACCAACTACTAGGCTATAGGGGAGGAGGAGCCACCCAGAGCAATTGTTGGCTCTTGATGAGGGCATTTGCAGCATAATTTTGCTCCCTATGCCTTAAAACAATTGCACGCAAGTGTACGTAATCGACAAGTAATAAAGTAGTAAGTTTTAGAGTATCATTTTTGCATAGATTAAATGAGCTTAATCTACTGAAGTTATTACTTAAGCAAAATAATGGTTGAATTAGATTTATGATGAGAACTAAGAACTAAAAATTAAAATTAATTTAAATGACTATGGCAAACGATGATCAAAATAACAACAAAACAGGCTTGGCAATGCAACGATGTTGTTAAAACAGACTAAGACTGTGTAGAGTCAACTTTAAGTGTCTATCAACATCCACTATAAATCCTCAATAAATAATAATTTTAAAGTTTGAATTCTCAGTCTAATTTGTTGGAAGCATTAGTGGGCACTCGATATAATTTATAACTTACACAATTTATTAATACGAATCAATATAAGACTACAATTATTTTCGACACTTCCTTAACCGTTGCTAGTTTACAAAAACTTTTTTTTCATGAAGCTTTGCTAAGCTTCACTTGATAATTATTTGCTGCCGCAAGTTTTCAAAGCACCACAACACACATTTTATGTTTTACTCTAGACTCATAATGCATACCCTTATGCACACACTCATTTTTTGTTTCTCACTTCAAATGCTTTTTTCTTGCTCTTAATTTTTCACACTTGTTTCTTGCACTTGCCCACACACCACTACTACACTAATGACATCTCATATTTATAGGGCTCTTTAACCGATATAAAAAAATATCTAGAACTAATTAAAATATTTTTAAACTAATTCTAAATTATTCTAGCAATTTTACACGCTTCTAGTCATTGCTATATTCTTCTTGATCTTCTTGATTTGCTTGCCACGTGTAGATGATATTTTTCAATGTTGCCGCCATTTCCATTGCTTCAAAGTTAAGGATTTCTCAATCCTTCTAAATGCTGCCAACCCGCTCTTATATTAATTTGTTTTAATCAAGTTTGATTTTCAAACACAATTTACCATCCTTAAGTAAATTAAGCAAAAATATACACATCTGTATTATTTATTTATAACATTTTTGCTTCTACAGATCAGTGATTGGTTGTAATTGCTGGACGAATATAAGTTACTCGCAGTGCATTTGTTCTCTATGTCTTAGATTCTTATTAAAATTCTTACCTGCCACTTCTGTCCCTATCAACATATAGTAGTACTACATAGAGGAACGATTCCCTTTTCTCTAGGCTTGCATAAAATATAAAACATAATATAGCTTATGCAAGTTTCAAAAAAATCGAATCAACCGACCATACTTGGTTTCCTCCGGTTAAAATATAAATTTGATCAGTTTTTTTTTTCTATGAAATTAAATAATTGGATTATTATTAATATTGTTAATTCAAGTGATTATTAAGAAGTTCGATTTGGCATTATTTACGGGTCACTTTGAAGCTATTGTAATAACAAAATGTTCGATATAAATTTTATTAAGATGAAATCAACAATCAATTTTTTTTGTGTTTTTTTAATAAATAAACGGATACGAACATATGTTTGCTCGATTTAATGAATAAAAAGTGGATGTCATGTTTTTTTTAAGAAAATATTTTAATTTAGATGTACCAACTCAACTAATTTAACTGAGAATCGAAGAATCAAATCTATTTTATCTCCGACCTGATTATTTCGCATAAAACCCTTAATTGAGAAAACAATGTGAGAGGGAATATATGTTCCTTTTGCATCAAAACCCCATCTTTCCTTAAGCCCATCCATAATCCCAAATCACCTGATATTCCCTTGTGAATGTGTCAGCAGTCATGTTGAGCTTGACCCACATTTGAAGAGTTTTGATACCATCCCTTCCAAAAAGGGTTTACTTGTATAGTTTTTCTTCGGACAAAAATTATCTGTCTCTGTTTGGGTTTTTTATCTCAATACTAAAAAATTAAATCTTAAATTTTAAATCTTAAATTATATGTCCAAAAAATAAATCTTACATCCAATACCTTAAACCCTAATCTTGAATCATAAACCTAAATTTTTAATGATGAGACATAAATAGGGTCGAGACGGAGCTATATGAGGGTGGGGAGGGGCAATTACCCCCCACCCCCAAGAATTTTTTTTTCACTTTGGTCCTCATATATATATATTTTTTAAAATTAGTTTATTTATGAATTTGCCCTCTCTTCAAACATTTATGTTTTGTCCCCCAACTCTAAATACTAGCTTTGTCCCTGAATAGAGACACCGAAAAAAGCCAGACAATTTCTACTCGTTTTCATCATGTTTACGTAGCTATGTCCAATGGAAAATAAATAAGCTCAAGAAACATTTCATCTTTTTAATAGATCGGATAAATTGGAATATATTACCACAGATAGAATTTAATTAACTCAAGGGAATCGATGCCAATGAAAAGGCAATAGAGGAATATTTTCCGGGGGCGGGGGGTGGCGATTTTCTCTATAATACTCGAGCACACTTCATTTATATGGCTACCTTAATATCTAAAGCATTTGGCTCCTTATTGTCGCTCATTGCTTACTGTTTCTTTGTTTACAGAGACAATAAGAAAAGCTTCAGCAACATGCCCAAGGGTCGACCATTTTCTTTGCAGGTATACTCCTATTTTCTAGTCCGTTTTATCGTCTAGGTATCTTTATTAATTGTTTTTATTGACTTTTTATGCACCATGAGTAGGGACGGTCATTTGATCCGGACCCGACATGACTTTATAGGATCAGACTTTCTTAAGATTTATATTTAGGTCAGATCAAGTTTTTTTTAGGATGAAGTTGGATTACGTTCGAGTATAGGGTGAAAAAACCCGATCTGACCCGAGTTAATAATATATTTTTATTCTAAATATTTAGAGACAATTGCTATAATGCCCCTCTCTCTATATTTTTCAATTATATATCTTCCTATTTTGTCGAATAGAAATAGAATAATTATTATTATAATAATACCCCACTCTATATAATTTTTTTTCAATTATCTCCCTATTTTACTGAATAAAAATGGGAAATATTTTTTTGTCTGGTCAAGTGAGAGGCAGGTTTTTACTTTAAAATTCAGGTCCAATTCAAATCGGGTGAAGTATCATTAAACATCGGGTTGGTCCAATTTCAAGTAGAAGATTTAAATTTTATGCTCAAGCATGGGTCGACTAAAAAACCGATACATGACCATCCCTAACCATGAATTTCTCCATCCTCAACTAGCTCTTGCCCACAAAACAAAGGAAAAGAAATGGATTGATAAACCTTCTGTGGTATCTTGATTGTTTGCAGACTGTGGACCTCAAAGTCAGAATGTGCTGCACTGGTTGCGAGAGAGTAGTAAAAAACGCGATTTACAAGCTCAGAGGTTGGTCTACTGATTCTTGTCCGGCCCCATCACTATTTCATATATTAATATCATTTGAATTAATTAATGCTTGATAAAAACATTGTGTTAGGGATTGATTCGGTGGAAGTGGACCTAGAAATGGAAAAAGTGAAGGTGATCGGGTATGTTGATCGCAACAAGGTGCTGAAACAGGTGAGAAGAGCTGGAAAGAGGGCTGAGTTCTGGCCCTACCCAGATCCTCCTTTGTACTTCACCTCTGCATCCGAATACTTCAAGGACACAACAAACGAGTTCAAAGAGAGTTATAATTATTACAGGCATGGCTACAACCTTGGACACAGGCATAGCAACATTCCAGTGACGCATCGTGGAGACGACAAGATCAGTAATATGTTTAACGACGACAATGTCAATGCATGTTGTCTCATGTAAAAACATGATTTCGATGTTTTCATTTCCATCATCATCATCATAATGTATATCAATGTGAATTATTAGTTTGGGGTTGATATGTAAATCGATCCTTATATTACAAGTCTTTTATTGATCTAACTAAGAAAAAATCATTACTAAATTATAAAAATGTGAATTCTCTATCGCCGCCAAATGCTCAAATTATTTTTTATTTGCTCGACAAAATTCAATTTATTATTGATAGAGATAAAATCCTTCTAAAGATACAAAAAAGACACCTTCTAATACTAATACAACCGTTACAAAACAGATTCAACGCCTACACAACAAAGTGCTCAGATTAACTGACACGAGGTTATTTCAGTTTAATTAAAATTCTCGAGATTGAACTTTAATGCTGTTGTGATCAGGACGAAACTATTAAGCTCCTGGGCGGGGCTGCTACCCCCGACTGGGAGAAATTTTTTTTTACCCTTTGATCCTTTATATTTTTTCGAAAAAATAGTATAATTGTGAATTTTCCCCCCACCTTTCAAAACTTATGTTTTGCCCCCTTCACCCCTAAATCATGGCTCCGTCTCCGCTTGTGATCCTACTTGACTCAATGAGATTTGTAACACTCTTAATTTTGATACCTAAAATTATTCAAAACGAACACCCTTCTTCTTCCTTCTTGAGTCTCATTTTCATTCTTTATATTTTGGTTCCTCCATTACCAAAACTCTAGAGAAAAAGAAGGATAAAATTGAGTTTAATCCATGGAATTGGTGAGGAAATCCTTAGATTAACTAATTTGAAGAGTGTTGAACCCATTAGTTTAATGAAGTGAAATTTGAGTGAGAAACCATCAAGGGATATTAGGTTACCATACAAGAACGATAATGGTATCTAAACCTTTATCGATCATTTTAGCATCAATTTTATAACATACATCAATTTCCTATGTATATATGAATTTCTACTATTTCGGAGAAATTTGTCCTTGAAACGTCTTTTATTTATTTAGATAATATTCTATTTTTACAATAGAACAATATTTATGTTCTCAATGTAAATATTGAGATTCAAACTCACACAACATGAAAAATGGATGACCATACTTGATCACTCGGCCAATTAAAAGATCTATATTTGAATCATACTCTTTAATACAATATATTCACATACAGAAATCTTTTTTCCTTTTTCGGGGCCCTTTCTATGCCCAATGCTAAAAAATTAAATTATAAATTTTAACCCTAAATTCTAAATTTAGACCCTAAACCCTAAAAATACATCATACCCATAATTCTTTAAACCCTAACGTTAAACCTTAGACCTTAACCCTTAATCCTAAACTTATTTTTTTAGTGTGTGACATAGAAAAGGGAAGAGAATTTCTATTCCATATTCACTCATTCAACTTTTTCTTTGTTGATTCATTTAATATATGTTATAGTTAATATCATATAAAGATAAAATATATAATACAATACTATAACTTTAAAAATATATTGAATCATTTACGTAAGAACTTTATAAAATAAAATATATAAATAAAAATAATAGGAAATCCTGAAAATTTATTTTTAAAAATAAAATATTCTAAATATATAATTAGTATTCATTCATTTCTCCATAGCCTAATATTTTTTTGCAATGCTCAAAGTTAAACTAGCCTTGTTAGATATATGTTTGAATTCTAATGGAAGATCGATCAGATTATAACTGAATTTAATTGAGTGATTTGTTTGTAACTTCACTAATAATTAGGTGACATGTATGTTATCCGAAGAAAATATTTTTAATGTTCGTTTGCATTTAAACGGGAGAGTGACCCAATTGTAATTTTAATAACTGAATGACCCAAATGCAACTTTACTAATAATTGAGTGACTTCTATTGTAGTTTACTCAAAATATATCAATTTAGTCATTTTTCTTCCCGAAATTGTTTGTTCTTAATCATTCATCTTCATTCCTACTTGGGTACGCTCGGTAACACGAGTTATACCAAACTTGATATTTTCAATTAATCATAAACATATATTATTATTATTATTATTATTATTTCTAGCTTTATGTTTTGAGTAATATTTTTGCTATCGTTTTTAATTAAAAAATAGTTATGTATATGGATCTTAAAAATATATAATATGTGTGTAACACCCCAATCCCGTCCAGGATCTGGAGCATCACATTCGGGTCACCCAAAACGACCCATTAAAATTTTTAAATTTAAAACCGCAAGTTGACCATTCTCAAAACAATCCATTACCATAAAATCCATATAGATAATGAGATTTAAAAGGGTTTACAAAATATAGGTTTCAAATAAAATACACCGTTTGACCATTAGTAGTAAATCAAAATAAAGATACAGACTCGGCTGTGGTAAGGTCCTATGAATACAATCAATCCGAACTAAACATCAAGTATTGTACTCTGAAACTGGCTCGGTGCTGGGAAATCCTCCTCGATGTGCTCCTCCAAAAGCAATATGTCAACCTACGCACGGAAGAAAACCACAATTCCGCACGCTGAGCTAACAAAGCTCAGTTGTACATTTCTACTCTACCGCAATTCATGAATATCATAAAACAAACATGCATGATAATATACTCAAGAGTTTACATATAAGCTTCTCGACATCTAAGGATCATCTTCTAGCCTATCATAGCTAGAGCTTACAACTGTTTCAAGATACCACTATTTGCAAGAAGACCACTAAGCCATCATAGGCTTACCATACGCGAGGTCTCACCGACCATTGAGTTACGTCCCGTACCCTGATCACATAGCCCAAGTGTTATCCAGCCCATACTCGAGATCATATAGCCCATCGAGTTACTCGAGCTCACACAACCCGTCGAGTAACAACCCTACCCTGATTACATAACCCATGGGTAAAATAGCCAACATCTACTATCCATACAACAACGTAAATAACATACATTCCCTAATGGCCAACGAAACCCTACTATTTTTCCCGTGCTCACACAGACGTCGGGTTACCCGTGATCACATAGCCGTTGGGTTAGGATCATATTCGGATAACTATAGCCACAGATACGTCCTAGACATACTTGGATCACAATAGCCACAAGCAGTCTTTTCCTAAGGTCACTTAGCCAATCAGGTTACTCGAGATCATATAGCCCTTCGAGTTACTCGAGCTCACACAGCCCCCGAGTTGTATTTCCATATCCTGATCACATAGCCCAATGATAGGTTTCGGGCCGCATCCAGATCACATAGCCCTTGAATACGTCGGTTATACTCGATCACACTATTTTTCCCGTGCTCACATAGACGTCGGGTTACCCGTGATCACATAGCCGTCGGGTTAGGATCATATTCGGATAACTATAGCCACAGATACGTCCTAGACATACTTGGATCACAATAGCCACAAGCAGTCTTTTCCTAAGGTCACTTAGCCAATCAGGTTATTCGAGATCACATAGCCCTTCGAGTTACTCGAGCTCACACAGCCCCCGAGTTGTATTTCCATATCCTGATCACATAGCCCAATGATAGGTTTCGGGCCGCATCCAGATCACATAGCCCTTGAATACGTCGGATGTACTCGATCACATAGCCCGAAATACCCATCCCCTTATTCAAGTGCCCTTGCACTGACTCTAGGACATCCAGATTCCTAACCAAGGCACATACGTTAGCACATGCTCCTCCGAGAATCAATATATCTCACCGAGAGATAAAAGGCATCCAGCCAACCACTACCAATGCCCCAAGGCATAACTTGTTTGTTACAATAATTAATATATGTCATTAGGATTCATTTACGCCTTTCTCGTTAGATTATCTTATTATTCACGACAACCAACCTATATGGGCGTTTCTTCAGCACACAGCAAGGACCCCGATCTTCCACGTAGCATTAACCGATCCACCTCAGATCCCTATGGGTGATTAATATGAGCGATCCACTCAATAATTACCAAGCCATTAGCCATTTATCTATATATGGGTTATCAACCTTGATTGTATAGTTTTAGGATTTGTTTTATACCTTTAGGGACCATCAGACCCTTTACCATGAATTATAGAGCCCTCGAACACAACCTCAAAATTCTTGGGCAGACTGCTCTGCGAGTACTGATACTCATACATGGGTATCGATACACCTCACCAGGTACCGATACTCCTCCTCAAGTACCGATACTCAAATCAAGTTTGAAAGAATTAGACCCCAAGTCGTACCGATACGCTCCGTACTGTATCGGTACACATCATCAGTACTAGGATCGCCCCGTACCGATTTACCCCCATATCGGTACTCCCATATACGCGTACTGGTACGCTAAGCCTCTATCAAGCAATGCAACAGTGCGTACCGATACGCCCCTAGCATACCGGTACGCCAAAGCGTTACTGGAATTCAAATCAAGCAAGGGGTACCGATACACGAGAAGGCGTACCGGTATGCATCTCACAATCTGGCTTCCTTAACACAATGGAGTACCGATATGCAGCCACCCCGTACCGGTACTCAAGCCCCGATTTCGAAACCTGGAGCTTGGAATTTCCTCAATCCCTCCCTTAACCCCCATTGTTAAGTCCCACATCGATCCTACAAGTTATTTAGAGTATTATGGGTGGTTTTCTACCAATTTTACCCATTATCATCACTTAAAACGTGATTTACCATTAAAGGGGTTTTTAAGGTCAAGAACCCTAACTTTGCTACTTATGAACATAAAACCAAGCAAAGCAATCAACTTATTAAGCTCATGAAATGTAGGAGTCAGAGGTGTACTGACCTCAACAAGCAAAACCCGAAATGAAGCTCCCACCAAGTTCTTACCACCTCTCTTTTTGGTCCAAGCTTCCAAAATCAACCCCCACCAAATCCAATGATGCTTAGCTCGAAATGGAGATTTTTTTATGCTGATAAACTCTTCCTTGATGACCAATCCGAGATTCACACTCTACCTCAACAAGTTTTCTCCTTTAACTATGAATTGGATGGGTGTTCTTGAAGAGAGAAAGATGAGAATGTTGGGAAACAATGGGTGACCTCACCCCTCTATTCCCCTGCAGAAAATTAAACAAGGCCATCAGCTTTTGTCTCCCTTAAGGTGGATATTACCCATTTACCCTTCATTAAACTCCCCACATCCACACACAAGCCCAACAACACATGGAGGCCCACTAAACTCTCATAAAGCCCAACACCTCGGCCCAACAAGGTTCAAACATCCGAATCGACGTGTCGGTCCAAGACCCGAGTCAACGCCTATTGTTGACTCGAAAATCCAGGTCGTTACAATGTGTCATATGATTATAACTATAAAAGTATATTTAGATGTTATTTAGTTTTATAATAAATGTTTTTTAAATTATTTAAACAAATTTGAACCTTAAAGAAAATAAACAACATTACAAAATATGTAATAACATCAATAATTAATAACATATAATTTAGCAAATTATACAGACACATGGAATATAAGAATAAAAAACATAAAATCTATGTTGATTAGTATAACCAATAATTAATTACAAAAATGGATCATATAATAAAAAATAATAGATATTAAAGTAATGAAAATATATTTGTCATCGCTTCTTGCAAGCTTATGCTTCATTATGTAAAACAACTTATTTGTCCTATTTTAAACATGAATAAATTATATATATTTTTCATAATACTAGAAATTGTCTAGCAATTAGTAAATTTGTAAATAAGAACAAAAATTTTAAAATTATTGCAAAACTTATATAATTTTTAATGAAAAAATACAAACTTGCAGAGAATTTAAGAATTTTATTTAATAATAAAAATTCAATAACTTAAAAAGTTTAATTATTACTTTATTTTAAAATAAAAGGGAAATAATGAAGCCATTCAAAACTATGAAATTAATAAGAAAATTATATAATAATAGGACAACTTGAACTTTTTGTAGAAAATTATATGGTAACAATAACTAAAACCTGAAGGTTTTCATAAATAATTTGGAATAGATTTCAATGAGTTTAATTTTAATGTAGATACTAATTATAGATCTAATATTTTAAAAAATAAGTATAAATATCTTTACATTTACAAATTTGTGTATTAAACCAATTAATGATTTATCTGAAGTACTCTAGTGTTAATGAGGATATACAAGCGATTTGCGAGAAGAAAATGACTAAATTGATATATTTTTGTAATATGAAGAATTAAATTTATTGAGTTATTTGAATTAGGACTAAATTGGTAGAATATATAAGTTTTGAGGATTAAAACTGTCACTATACCAAACCATGTTAGATATTCGTTTGTATTTTAACAGATGAGTGAACTGATCATAACTAAAATTTTAATTGAGTGACCTAATTGTAACTTCTAATAATTGAGTGAATCAATCATATCTTTACTAACAATTGAGTGACCCCTAATATAGTTTACCCAAAGGAAAAAACATTTTAAACGGAAATTCCGCCGTTGGAACTTGGTAAGTTAAACGACACAGCACGCAAACCTTTACCTCAGTCAGGGTAAAGTGTGGGCTTGGGGACCCCAAACTGCCCCACCCATGTGCAGCTCCTTCCTCGAGCTCCCCCCCAAAATGGACCATTTCCCATCTTATCATTATTGCAATGAAACTAGACGTTTTATCATTAGAAGAAATTAAAAGATGGCGTCATTATATTTTCGAGTCATAAATTTTAGATTATAATATTATAAGTTAGAGTGAATGAAGTATTGTATTAGATTGAGACTGCAACACAACGTAACAATCATATTATAATGGTTTTAAAGGTCACCGAATCACATCATAAAATATTGTGATTAAAAATAAATAAATCATGTTCGCGACAATTATTATACATTATGCAAAGTTCGAAACATTGACACCGTAACCGCATCTGCAACAACAACTTAATATTATGAGGTAGGAAAAATGGCGAGTGTCAATTTCTTTTAATGGTTGTCAATTATTTTTTTAACAAATCCTAAATTTAATCATAATTCTACCTAGAGGAGAGTGGAAATGGACGATCTTAGTGGGTCTAATTTTAATTCTTTTAGTATATGTATTTTTAGTTCCTAATCTTACCTAGATGAGAAGAAAAAATGATGAGTGTCAATTTCTTTGTTTCCGGCCACCGCCGTTCATAGTCTACTCCGACCACCAATGTTGTCATTCTAACACTTACAAAGCAGACAAACAAAAAATAAATATTATCCATGGCATTTAAAATGAATGTTAAAATTTACTATACAAATGCACAATGTTATTCTAAAATGATTTAGTTCTTTTTCATCATCACTCTGTCGTGTTTTGATTGTAAACGGGGCTCAATTAGGGATGAATAAAACTCAACTCGATTTGAAAAAACTAAAATTTTTTACTTGACTCGAGATGAAAAAACTTGACTTGCCTTGACTTGACTCGACTTTAAATTTCATAAACTCAACTCGAAAATTTTTTAAATAAAATTTGAGTTGTAAAATAGAAATTCGAATAACTCGAAGTTTTTAGTAGTTAGCGGATTTATTTTTAAGTTCGAGTTGAATCCCTCAATTTTTCCTGATATATATACCGATATGAAAAAATGTATCCCATATATGAAAAAATATGAAGAAATATATATGCATATCTTCTATGATTAGAGAAAGTTATTTAAATTTGTATAGGAACTCAAAAACTCGACTCGAACTTCATAAACTCGACTCGAATTAAAAAAATTCAAATAAAATTTAAGTTATAAAATATAATGCGTCAATTCAAATAACTCAAATTTTTTTGACTCGATTTGATCGAACGTTTACTCTTAGGCTCAACGATGTGATCGATGGATTGGGTGCGTCATATTGTCAAAAACTTAGTTTGGGCTTTTAAGGTTGCTCCTTAGGCTCAACGATGTGATCGATGGATTGGGTGCGTCATATTGTCAAAAACTTAGTTTGGGCTTTTAAGGTTGTCGGAAAGGATCATTTGGTTCATTATACCAGCATGATTAGGTATATTGTCGTTGTTGTTTGGGGTGATGCGGATTGCTTTTTGTTTTGGGACGGTGCAGGGTGTTCATAACCGGATATCGGATCGGATCCGATCCGGTTTTTTCGGTTGGCGATACAGTGATTCGTATCCGATAAAAAAAATCGGATCAAATATTTAGATATTCAAATATCTGAAAATATATTTTAATTTCATTTTTTTTTCGAATTTGAAGTTCGTATTTATGAAAATTTCAGAATTTCGAATATAACAAACAACAAATTGCTAAATATAACAAGATTCACATCTATGAAATTTTCGATTTTTTTAGTTTTCGGATATACAAGCATCAAATTGTTAAAAATAACAAAATTAATATTCTTTAAAATTTTGATTTTCGGATTTTCGGATAATCCGAAACTTGAAATATTGCGATCCGTATCCGATCAGGAAAATTTAAAATCAGTCGGATATCCGATCCGGAAATAAAAATTGAATCAGATATTCAAATTTTCAGATCGAATCAACGGATAATCAGATCGAATCGGTCGTATCGGATATTTTTGAACACCCCTACGGTGCATTATTTTGTTGGATAAACATCATCATTGGTCACTAAATTATTCTTGCTTTTCTGTTTTGATCACTAAACTATTATTTTGTATAAAATTATCACTAGCGCTACGTTGTTTTTGTTTTGGTCAATAGTGCTACCTTTTTTCTTGTTTTGGTCACCAATCTATTACTTCTTTCCTATTTTGGTCACTAAATTATTCTCGCTTTCTTGTTTTTTTTGTGAGTTTTTAACGGCGGTGACCAAAATAGGAAAAACGTAACATTAGTGATTAATTTGCCAAAAATAATAGTTTAGTGACCAAAATAAGAGAATAAAAATAGTTTAGTGATCAATGGTTATGTTTACCCTATTCTGTATTTTGGTATTGATTTCTAATGGGTTTTGCATTGTGAGGTGTTTAATATGTAAGCGTTTAGTCACGTTTTCGTGCCTCAATTTATGAATAAAATATATATTTACTTTGTGAAAATTAAATAAAGGCTTGAGGGCTACTTTTGTTCATATCGATTTCGTTCTTATAGTTCGCATCAATTTGGCCCTTGAAGTAGTAGAATTGCATCACTATATGCCCTTTGACTAACACTCTAGCCCTAATTTCTAAATCTCAAACCCTAAATCCTAACCCATAATAAAAAAATCATCAATCTAAAGTGATTATAAAACATAAAAGTATTCTTAAACCCTAACTAGTGATGCAATTCAACTATTTCAAGGGCCAAATTCATGCGAAAATATCATAGGGGTGAAATCGATAAATTGGGACTACTACAGGGGCAAAAGTAGCTCTTAAGACTTAAATAAATTTATACACCGATAATATATTAAACAGAAGAAATTCTTATTAGAAATAAAAAATAAAGGCTTAAGGGTCACTTTTTCCCTTGTAGTAGTCACAATTTATTGATTTTGCTCCTATGGTATTTTTGCATCAATTTAGACCCTGAAGTAGTCGAATTGCATCATCGTTTGCCCCTTGACTGACGGAAGCCAACATTGACCATTACAGTGCTGATGTGACAGCTTACGATATTGATGTGGCAGTCCATGTGTGAAGATGACATAGTAGAGGGGCAAAATTGATTTTTTAGTTGAGTACGAGGAAAATTGATTTTCGGCCAAAAAATGAGTAAAATACTAAAATATTAAAATAACATAAAAAATAATAAAAATATTTTATTAATATATGATTAAAAATAAAATAATTAAAAATATCTAAAAATAAGTAAAAATTATAAAATTTAAATATCATAAGCTAATAAATTATAAATTATTTAATAATTAAAATTTGAAATATTTTTAAATTATTAAAAAATATAAAAACCTTCCTAAAAAAATTTAGACGATTTTGGTTTTCTTTCTCCTCAAAGAATGTAAGAAAGAATCTTAAAATAGAGTTAATATGATTCTCTCAACCGAATAAAAATCCTCTACCTTTTTTGGTGTCCCTATCTCTCAATACTAAAAAATTAAACTCTATACTTTAAGTGTAATACCCCAATATTTGCTTAGTGACTAAAATGTAAAGAGTTAAAGATTGGTGGTTTTATTTCAGTGACTAAAACGTAAATTTTTAAAGTTAGATGGCTAAAGCGAAAAGTTGAGAAAAGTTCAGGGACAAAGATGGTAATTTTCCCAAAAAATATTTTATACCCCATATATGAATAGTTTTTCTCAGTATAAGAATTTTGGTGGGAATTAGGTTTTTGGTACGGGATTTGTGTGAAAAGTTATAAAAAGAATAAGTTTCGGTAATTAGTTCGGAAAATTATGAAAATTTTCTGGAAGTCTTAGGAAGAGTTGAAGAATATGATATTATGGTTTTGAATCATTTTTGTTCGATTTAAATTCGATTCTATGCATTATTTGGTGTAGTAGATGAAAATGGCAATTTTGAAGATAAGTTGTTTCATTAATGGCAAAATGGTCATTTTTACCTATACTTTTTGAATATATTTGATTATGGGAAAGAAGATTGCACATGTGGCAACATACTATTGGTTATAATTCAAGGGCAAAATAGTCATTTGACTATTAAAAGGATTTTAATTTTAAATAAGGTGGATTAATATGCCATTTGGCATAAAATAAAGATATAGAAAAGTTTGGAAATTTCTATCATCTTTCTCTCTTAGCCGTGGGGTTCCAAGAAAAGGGTAAGAAAGTTTCATTTCAATCTTTAAGCTTATTGGATTGGATTTGAGGTTTAGATATGAAATAAGAAGTTGTTCTTCATTAAATTCTCTATCATTTGGTATAAGTTTTACTTGGTTTCCATGCTCCTAATTTGATATTGATGATTAGGGTGGATGAAGGACATGTTGGAATCTTATGTTTTAAGGGTTGTTCATGTTGGAAATAAGGTTGAGATGTTGTTTTTATGCTTAAAGTGATGAAAATCCTATGAAAAATGGTTGAGTGACCATTCGGCTAAGTAAAGAAATTAAGGGGAAATGTTGCAAAAAAATTATTTTGATGATGGAAATGATAAGAATGATATTTTACATGCTTGATTTTGTTATTTGGACAAAGAAATGTTCATGTTCTTGAAACTAAGAATTAGGGTTTATGTTAAAGTTTGGAATTTTAGGACATGATTGAAGGAAGATTGGTTTTATGTGTTGATATAAGGTAATTTGAATGAAAATCCCTAATTAGATTATATCAGAGATTAAAATGTAAACTTTGTAAAGTTTAGAGATTTGATTGTTGAGCTTATATTTAAGGAATATTATATTGGAGAATTAATTCAAGTGATTCGAATACTGATTATGAAGCTCAAATCAATATTTGGGATCAATAGGACCATTCGGCTACTTTAGGGACCAAAGTGAAAGATTTTTAAAGTTTGGGTCCTAAAGTGCAAAGGATGAAAAATGTAAGGACTAGATTTGAAATTTATGGTTGGAAGCTTAAAAGAGTCCATAGGGACTAAAATATGTATTTTGGTAAAAGTTGAAGATTTGAAGAAAAATGTGAGAAAATGTGATTCAAATATAGATAGCTTTATTGGATCAATTTTGGGCATAATGGATAGTTATTTTAATTACTTTCCATTATTATATATGGGATGAATCTGTACTAACATATACTTGGAATGGTATATGTTATTTTTAATGTAGATTCCGATATAAACCAAGGTCGTTCCAGCAGAAAAAGGAAAAGAAAAAGATCGGGAGTGAAATCAAGTAGCGAAGTTAATATCATTAAGGCTAAGGTGAGTGCATACATGTATTTAAAAGCATGTTTATAAACATACATATTATAGGGAGACTTGTGATAAGTCAACCTAAAAGGTAAAGATTTTTATATAGCATAACATATTTTGCATGATACATTATTTTACTAATTTAAAGATTATGGCATATCTTTATGCTTACAAATGGTTTATAGCATGATATATATGACAAGTTACTTTATATAGTTTTTAAAAGGCATGTATACCTTGGATTATATAGAACATATTGGATATGAACTGCTCCAGTATGAATATGTTTTACATGATATAAATTGCTATTGGATTGCTTGTCATTTTGCATGAATTGTTTTAAGTTTGCCCTTGGTAGTATAATATTAAGTTGGACAATATTGTGGTATACCATTAGAGTCTTACAGTTTTTGACACTTTATTGTGTCTTACAGTTTCTGACACTTTATTGTGTCCTACAGTTATCTGACACTTAAATGTGTCCACAGTTTACAGAAAATGATAGTACTTTTAAAGTACGTGACTCGTTTATTAGTCACTTGATATCTACCTTGGGCTACATGATTTCACAGTATAATTTGATGATTTTATAGTATAGAATAATCACAGTACGATTTCTTTCATAGATATTCATGCATTACAGATTATATGATTTAATGATCATCATGCTTTTGAAAGTATTATGCATTACAAAGTATTTTATATATGTTCTCATCTTATGCCTCACTGAGTTATATTCAGTGTGTATTTTTGTTATACACGTAGGTAAACAGAATTAGGAGCGGACGGCTTTTGCATCACTTTCTCTTTTGGGAGTAAAAAAACGACAGGTTAATTTCAGTACTTATAACACCCATGTTTTGTGTATTTAGCAGTGGAATGTACTAGATAAACATGTCTGTTTTGTTAAAATACTTTAACCGGATATGTAATAGTTTTATAAATCTTTTATAGATGTTAAACATATTTACTGCTTATTATTACATGTTTTGATATGATTATATTATTTAAGTAAAAAGTTTTACTATCGGGTATTAAATTACTATTTTAATTATAAATTAGACAAAGTTAAGCGTGCTTGGATTATAGAAATTTCAGGATGGGTGACCACTTGGAAAGTTATTTTAAAATTTTAAAATTACCCCAGTTTTGGGATTAAAATATTAAAAAAGAGAAAAGCCCGAGACATCTTTGACTCGTGTTCGGTGTACGGATACGGGAAGGGGGTGTTACATTGTCTAATTTCTAAATCACAAACCTTAAACCCTAAAATTTAAACTCTTTCTTGATTAAATTTATACACAAACTTTTATATTTTATAGTCACTTTGTATTGATAAAATTTTCTATAATCCAAGCACGCTTAACTTTCCAAGTGGTCTCAGGCTTGTAATCTTTCTCTTCTTTGTTTATTTTTGATTTAAAGATTATTTTTATCTTTGTAGTAGTCCTAATTTATCGAGTTCGCCCTTATGGTATTTTCGCATTAATTTAGCCTCTGAAGTAGTTAAATTACATCATCATTTGCCCCTTGAGTTTAGAGGCTAAATTAATGCGAAAATACCATAAGGGTGAACTCGATAAATTAGGACTACTACAAAGATAAAAATAATCTTTAAATCAAAAATAAACAAAGAAGAGAAAGATCACTATATTCGACAATCAACACAAAATTGATATCATTGTCAACAAGGTAAAAAAAAAACTAAGAATAGTGACGGTAGAAAAAGAGAGAAGAGAATGGCTAATCCTGGACTCATAATTTTGAAGTCCAAATATTATTGATGTGTCAACATATTATGCTTGTTTAGATTTTAGTGCAGTTGAGGAGGTAAATGGGATGTTTAAAATTAAATAAGATGAGGCGGTGTGTTTAGAGTTTAGTGCAGACAAAGTTGAGGAGGTGCTCTCCAATCCGATGAGTGGTTACTGTCAGGTCCCTTGGGTATGATTAGGGCTGTTTTATGGGATCGGCTGCTACCCTTTGCGTGTCAAATATGGAAGCTCTCTACCTCTCTTCTATATCTACACTTTCTTCTTCTTCATTTTGCTTTCTTACATTAACTTTTTATGATTAATTTTTTAAAATTAATAATGGTTTAAATTAAGAGGGAATGAAATGGCAGAAGTAACCAGAGGCGTCCATGGCTTGACATTGAGAAAGAGGCACTGTCCACATCCACTTTCTTAAGAAGCATGCAATGCTGAGTAATAAAATGGGAAAGGGAAGGGAAGCGTGCCTCTCTCTCTCTCACTCAATCTCTTAATTTTTTTGAGTATATTTCGAAACCAAAATTAGAGGTGAACATTCGATCGAGACGAGTAAGAAAATTCCAAGTTAGTCAAGTTGATGCGTCATATTTTATAACTCATACTTTATTTGAAATTTTTTTGACTTAAGTTGAGTCTATAAAATTTGTCGAGTCAAGTCAAGTTGTTTGAATTTCTATTCAAATTTAATTGCAAACATTTATAAGGTTATGAGTATTAATTGATTCAAATTTAAACGGCTTTCTATAACCATATACAATATACATATATTTTTTTCATATTTTTCACATGCAATACACATGTATTCAGGGCCGTATTTGGGAACGGGTAAGAGGGGCAGCTGCCTAAGGCCCAGAATTTCTATGGTGCATTTTAGTTATAAAAATGTTTTTTTATATTAATTATAGGGCCCAATTATTTTCAAATAATTGTTATTAGGGACTCAATTTTTACTTAATATTTATTATTAAAGACCCAATTTTTCAAATATTATTATTAAGTGCACAATTTTTTTCTCAATATATGTTATTTTGGGCATACTTTTAAAATTCATTTTTACTACTTATTATTAAGGGACCAATTTTCTCAATACTTGATATTACGGGTCCAATTTTTCTTCAACATTTGTTATTAAGAGCTTACTCTTAAAATTCAATTTTCTTTTCTAATGTTTATTTGTTATTAAGAGTCTAATTTTTTCAATATTCTTTTATTAGGTGTTCAATTTTTTTTTCAATATTTGTTATAATGAGCATACTCTTAAAATTTACTTTTTTTCAATATTTGTTATTAGAGGCACAATTTTTTCAATACTTGTTATGGAGCTACTCTTAAAATTTAATTTTTTTCAACACTTGTTATTAGGGACAATAATTTAAATAACATTCCGCAACTACAACAACGACCGTTATATAGGAGTAGTGGCATCGTCTCAAAATCACGATATTTGTAACCATTATGTCCACAATAGCATATGTTGTTAAAAAAAATCGCCACTACGATACTCGTAGTGACCTCAATAGCATTAATTATTTTCGCAATTGCGATAAACGTAACGCAACCAAAAACACGACCGCAACCGTAATTTAAATCTTTGATTAGGGGCATAATTTTTCAGTTCGCCCTACGGCCACCAAAATCTCATAAACGGGCCTGCATGTATTAGGCAAAGTTGATGGGCTCGACTCGAACTAAAAAATTGATCCACTATTTACTAAAAAAATTACGTTTTTCAATTTATTCTAAGTTTCGTTTTATAACTCAAATTTTATTATACTTTTTTTCACATCGAATAAAAATAATAATTTTTTGTTAGTCAAGTCATTTTTTGTTCACCCCTAATCATGATATTAATTGTTAGTAATAGTTATTAATCACTTCATTGTGAATGTTCTATGATGAGATAAATAGAAACTAGTAAATATGCTTATCCTAACTTCATGATTAAGTGACAAATAAACAACCATTGCATCACACCTCATTATCATTAGCTTTTCATGACCATGGGAAATAGCCCATGATGGAGCCAACCCAAGGGCAGTGGTGGATAGTGAGGGGGTATCACGGGAACGTGATGCATTGAATCCAAACAAAAACATCAAACCAAAACGTGGTCCATATGTAAAACTCCAGGCACTCGGATCCACTAGTTTACACACCTTCCCAAAGTTAATCTGGGAGAAAGAGAAAGAGCAGGTAATACAAGCAAAACTAAGCATTATTAAACTTATACTACACGAGTTCGTTGAAGTCAAGTCATTGATTATTCATAAACCCTAAAATCCAACAACACTATCTAACAATACGTGCATCGTCTAAAACCGCAATACCCACACTAACTGCACTAGCATTTGTTATGTGTGCAACCACAATTTAAATCCCTGCTTGGATCTTCTTCCACTGTGCTTCTCTTTTGTTCATGTAAATGATGGCGGGATCTGCTTTGAACATGCATGAGCTTTGAAGCTTTGAAACCATTTGGACTTTACATTTACCTAGAAACATGTTTGCAAACATAATCGTACCAATTCAGTTGACATGTTTTGAAACATTTCTCCATGCAAATTTAAGATGATCCTGTTATACATATGCTATACATACAGTCCTGCAGAAACAAGAAAAGGGCACTTGAGTGAGTGCATAAACAGAAAAAGGTAAGAGTGTAGAGGGGCTGTGATGTCATTTCAAGCAAGAGCATGTAGGCAGAAGAAAAAAACAGTTAAGAATCAGAGAAGATTCTAATTACATGAAGTTGATGGGTATTGCCCGGGAAAAAAGAGAAGATATCGTTACGTCTGTCTGCTGTTGTCTGAAACCGAGTGAGTAGGAGACGGCAGCCCCTACACGCTAGTCATTGAAGGGTCTCTCTCCTTACTGCAGCTCTAGCTGTTGGATTATAAATGGCTAGTCTAGCGTCCACCGTAGATTCTACATCTAGATGCTACATACGTTCAACTCCATGGGACTCTCATTTGGAACATTGTCAGTAGCTTGTCCTTGTAAAGGATGACAGCCTAACCAATGTAATAATTATATATTTGCTTTTTCCAGTAAAATAACTCTGCCCCCCTAATGCTACTTGTTTGGGTTAGTTCCCCTAGCTTCTGCACTCCCACACTCGCAGGTAAATTAACCGAGTTGTAGGATCCAACTGGATTTAGTTAACAAAAGTTTTTTCCCATTAATTATCTAATTTTTCTTAGATTACAAAGGCTACTTAGAGTAATAAGTGTACATGAGGAATATAATTTCACTGTTTTTTTATGCCCTTTTATATTCTATACTAAAAAATTATGTTTATGGTTAAGGTTTAATGTTAGAGCTTAATAAATTAAGGGTAGGGTGTATCTTTTTAGAGTTTATAGTTTAGAATTTAGATTTTAAGGCTATGATTTATACTAATTTTTTAGTGTTGGTATAGAAACGGACATGGATTTTTATCCGTCCATGAGGATATATAATGTGAATTAAATAATTACATATCATAAAAATTGTTTAAATTATCTCTATAGTCACTTAACTAAGAGAAATTTTTTTTATTTTGACCATGGATATTTTAATTTTATTAATTAGATAATTTAATTATTTAAATAATATCAATTAGACCATTAACCAATAAAGGTTTAAAAAATGCTAACATGACAATTAAACAAATTTGTGTAACTCATATTTTATTGTAGTTTACAGCATATTTTATATATGTTAACTTTAGTTAATGCAATGTCCCTAAATCACTACACCAAACTCATTAATAGGATCATAATTGACAATATTTTATATATTTCAAATAATGTAAGATTTAAAATAAAAGTGAATTTATAATTTTTTATATTCTTAAAATTAATTAATAATTTTTAAAATTTTATACAAAAGGTTAAAGCTTTCTACTGAAACCCCCTCTCCCATAAGTTGTGGGTTCAAAGCCCATTAGGAGCAAATTTCCCCTCCCTAAGTAGAAATTGTTCAAAAATTTTATACAAAAATATTTCTTGGGTTTAAGCTTTTTTTATATAAAAAATTATAATGTTGTAAACTGTTATCTAATTAGTGAGTTTGGTTTGCCCTAAACCAAGATTTTCCCACCTCAACCCCAAACCAAGGTTTTCCCACCTAAACCAAAAACAAAGCCTTAGGCGCATCTATGTTCTAAAAAATGCCCAAGTTTGAGTCATCTCTTATTTTATTTTTTGTATTAATTAAAGTTAAAGTATATAAAGCATGTTGTAAACTGTAATGAAATACGGGTTTGACCCGGTGGCTAAGATGACTATAAGATAGTATTTGTTCATACATATTTAACCATTTGACAAGATACACGCACCTTGTAGACAAAGTAATTTGAACACGGATATTTTATGATGAACAACATCTTTTTCACTGAAACCACAAGTCGGGTTCGTTATCCACTTCTTTCATTCGGAGGTATTTAGCTCTAGTACCAAATTGTGAACATTTTGTCGTCCCTTTCTCACTCGTACTTGTAACTACATAAGCCCTCTTTATGTTTTCTTTCCTATGAACGAGATAGTAAGTTTCTGATATGGCATAATGCAAGGTTTTTATTCAATTTCTTGAATCACATATCATTTATATATTTGACGTATATATCACATGGAAATTTGTATTCAAACTAGCGAACCGTTGTAAGCGGATTAAACTAACACACAACTACCAATTGGTTTAGTGAGATAGGGAGATAAAGGGTTAGGTTCCTTGAATAATGTTAAAAGTTTTGAATCATGACGTTGTGAATATCACAAACTGGGAGTATCATCTCATAATAGGTCTCATAACACACAATCCGAATACGTCAATCAATAAATAGGGAATCAACAAGCATTAAATATTGAACATTTCGAAATCGTTCAACATTTGGAAATAATATATGTATGCAAATAACATCCATGCATGTATTTGACACTAATCTCAGACCAAGATAACTAAGTTGAAAGTTGTTTCCCAACCACATTTTCCATCATACTCGAAATCAAAATAATACTATTAAAGAATTTTAAATAAGGTTTAAAAACTTAGAGCATAAGCTCATCTCATTTTTAGTTTTTACTTATTTAGGTGATTCATATCCATCCAAAACTTTAACTTCACACATTTAACTAGGGGTGCGCAAAATCGGATTTGGTTAACCATTAGCAAATTATTTTGGTTGACCGATAAGTTTGGGTCACCCAATTCTTGACCCTAAACCGTAACCATTCAACCGGTTAACCGTTTTTTCGGTTAACAGTTTTTTATTTTGTTTATTAAAAATATAATTTTTTATATTTTTAATAATATTTTAGAAAAAAAATATATGCTTTTAAAAACTGACACATGATATTAGTATTTTTTTAATACTAGCAAGTTAACCACTAAACTTCATAAAATGAAATTATGGTTTTAGTTTTGGGAATAAGAAAACAAAATAAAATCTAATGTTTTTAATATAAAATGTTAAAATAACATATAATAAAATAATATATATTATATAATCGGCCGGTTCGGTTACCAGGTTTGTACTAAAACCATAAACCATAATCGAACCGGTTTCTTTTTTAAAAATAAAGACCCGAACCGAAAATCGATTTTTTGGTTCGGTTAACCAAGTTTTTGGTTTTTTTTTTGGGTTTCGGATTCGATTTCGATTCCAATGCTAATAATCATCTTAATACAAGAAAAGTAGATGAAAATGAAATTGAATCAAAAGAACGTTGTCCATGTGTGGGAACAAAGGTATAATTAAGAAGATAATTGAGTAATGAACAAAAGATACGATGACTAAATAGTTCATCTTTCATCTAGGGTTTTGATTTTTTTTTCTCGGGAAATATGATTTTATTAAAGGTAATCGAGAAAAAAAGGATAAACTTTGCTAAGGTAACAGTTTCAATCAATTATTACTTGCATTGAAGGGGTATCTAATCTAACATATAAATTGTGTTTACCACTAATCTGCAACATGCAAAACCACTATATGTCTATCCTTTACAATCCTAAAAATGAGATTGGAAATAATATTTGGTGATAGGAGGGGAAAGAAGGTACACTATTGTCAAAGTTGGAGGGTATTGAGCTTTGATTTGGGTAACTATTGAAATATTATATATATATAGGTGTAAGCATGGATTCAAATAATGGTTTGCTACTGTAATAGTGGCCGCTATATAGCCATAGCAGCACCGTATGAAACTGCTATTGCGTAAAATAGTAGTTCTCAATGACCGCAATATCATTTGTTATGTCCGCAACCGCGATAAAATACCGCGGCCGCAACCACAATTTAAATCCCATGGTGCAAGATCTTTGCTAAAAGGTGAAAGCATGCATGCCAAAGATCAATAAAAGTCACACTGGTCACTATTTCAGCCCAGGCAATCTAAATGTGTACGAATTGGAATCTAAAAAGAATGAATGGTAGATATCTAAAACAAAGACTTCACCATGTTTGATATATCTCGACTGCTTGCTGCCATACAAACTATGCAGATAGAGCAAAAGATTTGTGCAATGCATGGGACAAGTAAACAAGCAGCAGCAGCAGCAAGCTAACCAGGCTCATGGTGATAAATTGCAGCGATGACCTGTTTTCGATCGCGTCTTGTTCGACTGTTCGTAACGGCTGTAAACATGATAAATACTAGTCGAAAGCCAAAAGAGCAACATAAAGATCATAATGTTGCATTGCTGCCTTGTTTGAATCCCTTATATGAGAATGGGAGGGGGGCATGCAAACTTGAAAAGAACAAAAGGAAGAAACACATTAATGCGAAAGGGGTTAAACAGGTGAGAAAGAATAAATATATAAACAAGAAAAACTGAGATAAATCCCACCTTTTTAAAAGGCAGCCAAATTTGTCTGCAAAACCTGCGCCTGCCAAAGGAAGCAGCGACAAGAACAACCAACCTATACCAAGGTAAAAACAAAAGAGAGCCAAAAGACTTGGATTATTACATCAGACAGCTCGCACTCTTCTCAGTTACGGAGGAGTCAGGAATGGTTGTTATTAACTAGGCCACAGGGTTACGAGCCAAAGGGAACAAAGATTCCTGGGAGCTAATTCAGTGGGAAAAAATGGGAGGGATAGATTCAGGCCCTATAAAAGTAAACATGAAATCTCGGGCCTGATATATCTAGATATGTCACTATGTATCTATATATGTATTTTATACACCAGTTAGAAGGCAATCAACTCATGGGATACATATGGTTCTGATTAATATCTCATCCCTATAAACTTATACAACAGATATCCAAACCTTGTACTCACTTCTGTACTAAAGTAAGCTGTAAAACAGCAAGATTGAAATCTGAAATATGTTTTTTGCTCCTGTTTTTTCAGTATAGATAAGGATATGATCATATTTCAACAGCTGGGTCTTCTCCCTCGTAAGAATCAAGAAGTGGTAAATTGGAAAAAGGAAAAAATAACACGCGGATTAGAAGCTAGAGTAGCATTGCAATTCTTCAAGCTTTATCTTCACACATTCGGATGTTGTCAAATATCGAAATCAAATGTCAAGGAAGCCTTCCCTTTGTTGGCATTACGAAAGTCCGTGGGTAGCAGTGGGGTGCCATTGTAGAGCCTTGATTCGAGAGGATGCTGGGAAGATGAAGATAGTTGAGGTCCTTGAGGATGCTGGAACGCCATGGGAGCACGTGCTATGGAAATGGTAGATGTAGATAACATCTCACTTTCATCCGATTCCGATATGGGGCATTCCATGTTCACCCCGAAAAGCCTTAACCTTTTGGGTGCAGCCTTGGCTTGGACCACCGGCACCGAATCAAACACAATAGGCCGCTGCTGCTGTATCATTCCCATTCCCATTTGTGGGGCTGCTGGAGCCACTGCCGGTCTCAAGTAAAATAATGATCCCGTTGTACTTCCAGATGGGTAACCACCGTAGTAGCTAGTTCTATGTAGAGGGTTTACCAGTGGTGGCGGCATTAGCAGTGGACGCCATGGGATTGAGCGGTCGAAAGAGAAGGGGTAGTATTGATTGGGATGGGGATGGAAAGAGACCATTTCAGGCGCATCGGGTCTCCGCCTCCAATCAATAAAAAGACGATCTTTGTTCATCTCATCTGCTCCTCTCTGGAATGAAACTATATCCCCAGCATCAAGCTTCTTATCCTTGACAAAACGGCTCCATCCTTTGGTCATGACATAGCTTTGGCTACTATTCCAATAAGAGTATCTAAATCTCCACGGCTTCCCATTTCTATCCTCAAAATTCAACAAAAGACCTTTCTCGTTCGTGGAAGAATCCAAGGGAAAATACTTCTCTGCGTGTTGTTTCGGTATAACAAGCCGATTGAGTTTCCCCACATCGCTCGGAGTGACCACTTTTTCGAACATGTGTTCTTTCTCGATGCCGGCACTTGCACCACTTCTAAGCTCGAGGGTTGAATCTGAGTCTAGGAATTTGGAATCAGCTTCGTTTGCAGTAGTAGTAGCCGTGGCAGTTGCTTCGTTATTATCATCTTCTGGTTCGTACATGTTGACTGACCTGTTGGAATTCATCCGGTGGCGGTGGCTGTCGTAAATCTGGTGAGGTTTCTCCTCCCACCGCGAGTTTCCAAGAGAAACCAACTGGGATTTGTGCTGAGAAGAAGAAGGCGACGAGGAAGTAGAGTAGGGAAAAAGAAGCTTACCTTTACCCATCTGTTCTTCATTAAACCCTTCTCTGCCCGATGACCCGAAATCCATGGTTTTCTCAGCACCAAGTTGGAATTTTTGTGGTGGATCTTGACGATAAAGATGAAGGAAGAAAAATCAATCAATCAACCAACCAACCAAACCTAACAAAGGAAGGGAAGAAAAGTAAGGCCTAACTGGACTAGTTGAGATTAAAAAAATAACCAAACAAACAGACAAAAAAAAAAGAACACCAGACCAGACACTATGCCATGTTGTTACTTGTTACTACAATATGCTTCTACTTTTCTCGGTTTCGCTAGGGCTCAACGATGTTGGAGAATCCCAGGAGAAACAGGAAGGTTGGGTTTTTTCTCTCTCTCTCTCTCTTTGGATATAGGTTGAAGCTAATACTCCATTTCCCAACGACCACTGTCCGTACAATGAGAGAAGTAAAGTGGGTGGTTTTGTTGTTTGACCCGACACTTAGACCCAAATACGAAAACGAGACAAGGGACAACAATGAACTCCACTGGATGTGTTAAGCAACTAAATCTATGATCTACGAGAGAGCAAAACAAATGAGGGTTTACTTAATTGGTGTGATTTGATTTTCAGGTATATTTTCCCTTTTCTTATTTCTTGGATAAATTCTCACTTTAGGTTCTCTTAGTTGTGTGTTACACAGATTGGCCTCTCTCTTCTCTTCTCTCAAGTTTAGTTTCCATACGTAGGGACCTCACATCGTATCTGGTTCGGCTCATCCAGTCATGTGAGCTTGTCCTGGGTGCCATTGTAGGACAAAAATTATATGTCCCTTTTCGGTGTCTCTTTCTATGACATAATACTAAAAAATTAAATTTCAAGCTCTAACCATAAAGCCTAAAAAATACACCATACCTCAAATTCTATAAATTCTAATTATAAATCCTAACATTAAACCATAAACCTAATTTTTAGTATGGGACATAAATATGAGCACCGAAAGAGCAGAGGATTTCTATTCTCCCTTGTATGCTTATTGTTTTAGTATTTCAATTGGTAGGATATATGATATAACTATGAATAAAAATATTATGCCCTTTTTGGTGTCCCAACACTAAAAAGTTAATTTTAATTTTAGGGTTAGAATTTAGGAAATCGAAACCATAGTGAATTTTTTAGGATTTATGGTTTAGGATTCTATTTAAGATTAGGTTTTAAAATTTAATTGTTAAATGAATGATTATGAAAAGAGACCCAAAAAAGTACAAATGGTTTTTGTTCTATAACTGTATAGACCAACAGTATTGAGAACACCTTCATATTAGTCTATTCTAATTCTAACTATCATTATGTTTCAGACTTTTTTTAAAAAATATAAAAAATTAAAGGTAAATTATGTTATGGGTCCTCTATTATTATTATTATGCTTACAAACGGGTCATTGTATTTTAAAAAGTTACAATTGAATCATTCAATTATTAAAAGACTATGTTATTAAATCTCAAACGAACGCGAAAAGGTGGTGTTAGAAAATAATAGTAATTAGTATTTTTGTTGTTGCACATAATAACCACCTAATGACCCCAATTGGAGGTAACCCTCCACGAGTACCTTTGCCAATATTTACATCGTATTGTGTGAATCTCTTCTTTGGTGCGAATCTGAAAAATTGAGTCTCCCTAATCTCAACAACAACTAAAGAGAAGAGGCAGGAAACCAACGCCAAAGAAAAAGAAAAAAAACACCCAAAGGAATACTAAAATGAAAGCAAGAATGACAAGAGAAGAAAATCAGATAACAAAATAAAAGGAAGTTCATTTCGAGTTTTGGGTTTCTAAAAGATCGCAGTTTCATCCGATTATTTAGAATTTTTACTCAAATATAACTTTAGGATTTTTCTCCATTTTAATTTTTGAAATATTGCATTTGCTACAGTACCCTAAAAGTCGGATTCAACAAAATCTGACTATGACAGTATTTTCCCCAAAAAACTCCTAAAAATTGTCTGAAGTCGGATCCTCTTAAATTAATTTTTAGGGTTTTTTTAGAATTTACTATGAGAATCCGACTTTTAGAGTACTGTAACAAATGCAATATTTCGGAAATTAAAATAAAAATACTATATTTTGAGAAAAAAACTCTAAAGCAATATTTATAGAATTCTTCTCGATTATCTAAATGGTAGAGAGACAATTGTTGGTGAGAGGAAATACATATCCCAAGATCGAGGTCATTCAATGGTGGACAGTGTAGATTGAAATTTAAGAAGTTCGAAATTATTGGGTGATTTCATGACTTTTTCATGATAGATTCTCGAGAATTTAATCCAATGAATTGAACCAAAAAATGAGGTAAATTTTATACTGAAATTTGAAATTCATCAGCCACTGTAAATGACGAGTAGCGATGGTCGGCATGGTAACCCTGACGACAGTTTCTTGGCCAAATTTTTGGGTTGTGTTTTAAAGAGGGAAGAAAGTTTAGGGTAGGACGAAAATTTGAAGAAATAAAAAAAGTGAACCTATTATGCACATAACGTTGATTTTTCATGAATAAAATATTATACGTCAGACAATCGTTTGAGATATAACTGCATACTAATTTAATCGTTAGAATCGATTAATTGAATGACTCGATTGTAATCTTTTGAAATATTGTTTAATTGTAAATATATTACTAATAGAGTGATATGTATTGTAATTTATCCAATTTTCATAATAAAAACAATATTTTTGAACTGTATGGTGTGAATATAAAATAATATATATTCATCAACTCTAGCCTTTTAATAAAACACACATTGAACAGACTAATTACTCGAATATAAATTAATTAAAGATAACATTCTCTCCAATACTAAAACCACTTGATGTTTAAAACAATATTTTTTTTATAATCTTATCAATATGATTTAAAAACAGTAACTGTCATTTCTACTATTATTTTTTTTTAATTATTATGATTTGAATTGGATTGCTCTTTCTATTGGATCCGTACGGTATCTAGCGGTGGCCAACCAGATGCAAAGTTGATTTTTTTTCATATACTACCAATAAAAGTATTGAATGGAATAGGTGACAGTTTAATATTTATATGTTTATATTAAAGTTACACATGAATTTTATCAAATATGTAATATTAAATAATGTTTAGTTTATGGCTAGGGATGTATTAATTAGTGTTAGACACTAAGACACGGTCGTATTTATTGTAAATTTGAGTTTTTTTCATATTACTTAGATTTTTTTGATATTTTATGTTGTTTACGTAATTTTGTACCTTTAAAATTTCATATTTTTAGTCAACATAATTTAGAGTAGATGGTTAAATACTCTTGTTGACATTCAATCCCTTCTCCTAAGTCCTGGGTTCTTGTCTCAGTAGGAGTAATCTCACTTTTTCTCTTTCCTAAGTAGAAATTGTTCAAATTTTTTTATGGTTTTGCACTCGTAACTCTTTAGTACAATATTTTAAAAGTTTACACCCTTAATATAAAATCTTGTATCTATCCCTATTTATATGTGAAATGTTAATAATATATAATTTTATATAGGAAAATTTTACCACGCTCGACGAACATCGATGAACACCACTAACGCTGAACATCGCTGAACACCATTAAATTGATTAATAAAGATTAAAAATCTTAAGGACTCAACATATAATTATAAATTATTTAAAATAAAATTTTAATTAATTATTTTCCATATATTATATTTTTTAATTTTTTTAAATAATTATATCAAATACCAACCTTAGTCAATTTAAAAAATAAAAAATCTTAAACCTTAAATCCTAAACCCTAAACTCAAACTCCTAAACTATAAACCCTAAATTCTAAACTCTATTCTCCAGCATGCAGGTAATGATGAACCAACAAAAAAACTCATTTTAAGAATATATCACCGAATATATACCATTGCAGAATTAACAAAACCTACAAAAGTAAAAAGAATTCGAATGTAAATAAATTCGAAACAGACAAGTGAATAAGTTGAAATCTCGGGGAAATAAGATTGGTACTAACTTCAAAACTAATCTTACTTACGGTTTCAATTCAGAAGAACACGTGTTTAAACTATTCACACCAAACAAAACGTGGTCAGTGTAGTCAGATCGATACACGACTAACAAAGCATTTTTATTTAGGGTTTTGAATTTTAGGTTTTGAGTTTATGGCTTAGGATTTACAATTTAGGTTTTATGGTTTATAGTTTAAAGTTGAGGGTTTAGGGTTTAAGGTTTTTTATATTTTTAAATTGATTAAGGTTGGTATTTGATCTAATTATTTAAAAATTTTAAAAATATAATATATATGGAAAATAATTTAATTAAAATTTTATTTTAAATAATTTATAGTTATATGTTGAGTCCTTGAGATTTTTAATCTTTATTAATCAATTTAATGGTGTTCTGCGATGTTCAGCATTAGTAGTGTTCAACGGTGTTCGTCGAGCGTGGTAGACTCATCCTAATTTTTAATACTTTATTTTTTGAATAGTATGTTAGATGAATTTATTAGAAAGTAAAATAGGAAAATATTCCAATGAAATGAAATGAAAATGTAACAAAAACAATAATAAAACAAAACGAAACTAAAAAACTAGAAAAATAAAATATCATACTAACAAAACACGTCCAGTGAGCTGTAACGAGAATGATAAGATGAAAAACTAGAGAAAGGAGGTAGGAAACAAAACTCCTTGTATTTATCTATATATGCGCTTAAGGATTAAAATAGGAGTGGTGGGCAAACCAACAATCTTGCAGGATATTTCGCAAAACAGATCTGACTACATCGATAAACGAACCACAAAAGTAGATCAAACTACTGAAAATCACCAACAACCACAAATCAGAATCGAGCGTCACGAGAAAACTATCCACGAACGTAAATCTATCACAAAGATATGTGAATATGTACCATAAGACAGAATCATGTCACAAGACAAAAGAAAAGCATGCCACATGGCAGAAGAAAAACGTACAAAAAATAGATAAAAATTATAAAAAATTTAAAACAAAAATTAAATATAAAAAATAAAATAAAAAATATCGATGATTTGTGATCAACACTAAAATTAATATTGTCACTAACTAGCCAAAAAAAAGAAAAAAAAAGCGGTTTGAAGGAAAAAAAACCCACTGAAAGAGAGCGTCAATATATATATAATAACTTTCAATACTTTCGACCTTTTTAAAGGCAAGTAATTACTATACAGTGGCGGACCTACATGATTATTATGGGGCAATTATACCCCGTTTTTGGAGAATTTTTTTTAGTATTAACTTTCTTAAAAAATTAATTTAGCGTATAGATAGAGAAAATGAAAATTTATATACCCATTTGAGAAAAAAAATATTTTAGACCCTATTTTTGAATTCCTAAATCCGCCATTGTTGTTATATAAATATAAATTTTCAAATATATATATATATATATATATAAACATAAAAGGTAAACATTTTCTATAATTAAGCATTCCAAAAACTATCTCATTTCATTAGGTATGAAACAGTTATATGATGAACTCAAATCACAAAACAAGGTGAGCACTACCTTTAGTAACAATAACAACAGAACAAATCACGATACGGAATTTTTCATGGCTTTCTATTGCATATAAGAAATGTAAACCAAATCCACCAACATATCCCTCCCTGTAAGATAAAAAAAATGTTTAACTATAAAAACAAGGGTCTAAATTATATGTCTTTTTTGCATTAGGTATCTAAATTTTTTGGTTAAAATATGTGTCTAAAGTTTACTTTGTCATCATTTTTAGGTAACGACCGTTAAAAAAGAAAAAAAATTAAAAAATAAGAGCTCAAATTATGTCATTTTTTTAAATGCTTATTTTTTTAAAAAATAAGTGCCCAAATTATGTTATGTTTTTTATTTTGGGTGCCTAAAATTTTCTATAAAAAATTTTAACGGTCTTGCGTGTGAATGATAACGGAATAAACTTTAGGTATTTTTTTGACTAAAAACTTTATATATATATATATATATAACTTAAACACTTATTTTATAATTAAGAAAAAATAAAAACAAGTCAAAACATATACTATTAAAGTACCGGAGTAGAGATGTCAACCAATAAGAGACCAAAAAAATCAAGGGCACATGAACAATGTCATGACGTCATATAAATAAAACAATATACATCTTATTGACAATACATGAACCCAAATTCTTATAAAATGGAATCATAAAAAAGAATATTATTCCAAAAATAGTATTCAAAAATTGATAGATAGATCCAGTAAAAAAGAAATTAGATAAAAATGCATGAAACTCATCGGAGAATGATATCTTGCTTGATTTAGGTAAGAACATCTGCATATTTTTTTTAATAGTCTAAAGGTGATTACAATGTAGTATATGTTCATACATATTCTTAACTTTTGACAATTGTACATACACCTTGTAGACAAGGTGATTTGAACCCATGTCTCTTCGAATGAACAAAATCTACTTTTTCACTAGGACACTTGTTGGGTTCACGTCTGCATAAATTTTAATGGATGAATTTGTTAAAACGCTTAATATTTTTTGGATAAGTTTTTGTGTTATTATCCAAGAGAGTAGGTAACACCTGCTACAAAAAAAACATAAAATACCTTATTAGAGATTTAAGTCAAACCCCTAACTGTACAAAGATTGACATTAGCCGTATCAACTCTATCTATACATCTATGGTGTAGCCGTATACGAACTATATCCATAATGCTTAAAAGAATGTCCTCAGAGGATCGACAACTATTTCTAAAATGCCTAGCATTACGCTCTAGTCAGATGTAAACAAAACATACCATCCATAGACATGTCTGTTTACCTGACAGAGCCTTAGGACATTCTCCCAAATACCTTTCGAGAAAAGGCAGCTAAAGAAAAGATGATCCCTTGACTCAACATCCGCCCCACAAAGATGACAGCAATTAACCACAGCTAAACCCACCTTTTGCAATAAAACGCTTAATATTTATTTTATATTAGAATAAAATTTTAATTGAAAACAAAGATATTAATATATATTAAAGTTTTAATTAAATCCAAATGAATTATTTTTACTATTTAATATAAATAAGATAATATTAAAAATTGAGGTCCAACAAATTCAATTTTTTAACATTTTAAATATATTTTCTTGATAATATCTGTTTTTATTTTATGATCAGAATTAATAAAATAATATTCTTTAACATGTATTAACATAAGACATGTTGCAATATTATAATTTCATTTATGAAAATAGGAAAAATAAGATCTTAAAATATATAAGAATTAAGAATAATGTTGGTTTGTTTTAAGAAACTAAGAATAATGTTATGATGCCTGCGATATGAATAGTAATTAATGACTTGGTTTTATTCTTAGGATATTTTAGATTTCGGATTTTGTCACATTTATTTTTAAGTGAAAAAAACATACTTAGAAGATATATTTTTTTAACAAAATGTCATCGGTAGAGTGATAAAAGGAAATTGTGCTTAAATTTATAAGTTACGTGTTCAATCTTATGCAATAATCTCGCAAATGACATTTTATAAAAAAAATCGTGAATTTTGAATATAAATTGTAAAACAAACATGGAAGAAAAAGTATTTTAGGCTTAAGGAGTATATTCACCCTAAGTTAGTATTAAGTAATCAATTTAGCTCATTCGCAAAAAACACACTCAATTTGGTCATTGAACTCGTGAATTGCATCAATTTAATCCTTTGACTAACGTTAATGTTAATGTGTTGACATAGTCGTTAATGGTACTGACGTGGCAGCCCACATGTGAATGATGACTTGACAGAGATGTAATATTTGATTTTTTAGAGATTTCTCGGGCAAAATTGTTTTTTGTAGAAAGTTCGAAGACTTAATTAATTTGTATGTAATATTTAACAATAATTAAGAAATTAAAATTTAAAATATTAAAAAATAAAACATTATTAGAATATTTAAAAAATTAAGTGAGAATTTAAAATTCTAGGAACCTATAAGATGATAAATTATAAAATTATTAAAAATTTAAAATGTCTAATTTTGATTTTTTATAATTTTAAGTATTTTTTTTGCTCGATCAAACCGTATGATTTTATTAGAGGGAAATTATACTGAGATAAGCTAACGCGTGCCTCATTAAAAAAACCTCTAATCTTAAGTTAGATGAAAAGAGTACGACACGTTAACTAAGAAAAATGAAGAATATACCCCTATTAAAAATCACCACACCTAACACTAATACCATATCGAGCACATGAACTCAACAAATCAATCTCCGTAAAGTACTTTTTTTAATGGTTTAAAAGTGATAATACCAAGTACTTTTAATTTTTAATAATATAATTTTTTTATTTCTTTTATAAAAAACCAAGTACTTTTTAATGTTTTTTTGTTTTTAATATTTTTAATATTTTAATATTTTATGATTAGAACCCGAAGTCACTCTTTTAATTAGAAAATCTTTGAAATTTTTTATTCAATATTTTAATGACAGTTGAAGGAGAGCCTTCTCATCCTTCCTTTTCTCTCAACATATTATGTGACTTTAAAATGTTTGGACGGTTGGTCTCATTATTATAGTTTTTATATGATTAAGAATATATTAAGAAATTATATTCGTGTATTAATGATGTATAATTTTATATATCGTTATTAAATTGGATAATGACATTCTAAAAAATTGATCCTCATTTATAATTTTGTATTAAATATATTTTCACAAATGATATATAAAATGATGAGTCTACCACACTCGACGAATACCGCTGAACACCACTAACGCTGAACATCGCTAAACACCATTAAATTGATTAATAAAGATTAAAAATCTCAAGGACTCAATATATACTTATAAAATATTTAAAATAAAATTTTAATTAAATTATTTTTTCATATATATTATATTTTATAATTTTTTAAAATAATTAGATTAAATATCAACCTTAGTCAATTTAAAAAATCCTAAACCGTAAATCGTAAACCAAAACCCTAAACCCAAATTTATAAACTCTAAACTCTAAATATTAAACCCTAAAGCTGCCAGAAAATCATGATCGTGAATGCAACATACCGAGTTCTTGAAATAAGCAATTCTTCACAAATCCTTATTGTTTCTAGAAAGGATTACGGTGAGGATATTTGTCCTACTCGTCTCATCAACTCCACTTTCAAAAATAGCCTTTTTCAATACAACGAGGATAACATATGGCTGTATTATGATTGTCCGTCACCCACAGTTCCAGAAATTTCACATTAACCCTGCAGATTTTTAATCGGTTCGAATGCAGAATAAACGATAGAATCACGGCAGGATATTATGTGACGGAGGACTTCAGGGAAACTAACATCGGCAATTACTTGGGATAGTGCAGTCACAGTCTGATTCTTCCATTCTTGATTTATGGTTTAGGGTTTACGATTTATACTTTAGGGTTTAAGGTTTTTTATTTTTTAAATTGACTAAGGTTGATATTTAATCTAATTATTTACAAAAATTATATATATATATATATATATGAAAAATAATTTAATTAAATTTTTATTTTTAATATTTTATAATTATATGTTGAGCCCTTAAAATTTTTAATCTTTATTAATCAATTTAATGATATGCGGCGATGTTCAGTATTAATGATATTCATCGGTATTCGTCGAGCGTGATAGAATTTTCCTTATAATAAAATGGAACAAATGATAAAAAATGTAAGAAGCATAAAATTATAATAGATTTAACAACATTTATCTCGTCCCAATATCCCCACTTCACCAATGTCCCAGCGCAAGAAAAGATGGTTATATACACAGCGACAAAGCTATTAAGCTCCTGCGATGGGCTGCTGCTCTCTCGATTGAGGAATTTTTTTATCCTTTGGTTTTTGATATTTTTTTAAAAAAATAGTATAATTGTGAATTTATCCCCTTACCTTTTAAAATTTATGTTTTGTCTCCCCATCCCTAAATATTGGCTCCATCCCTGGACGGAAGTACGTATATGTTGAGATGGGCTCTTGTCCCTCTCAAAATATTTTGATATAATAGCATTTGAGGTCTTTTTAAATTTAAATACTACACAAATAAGATCTTTGTCCCTCCCATTTAATTTAAAGACTTAATAAAATTTTATCCCTCGTAATATTTGATCTTAACTCCGTCTCTATACATACATCTACGTATTTTACTATAGATATAGATAAGGGTGAGGTTTTCACTAGTGTTGTAGGGTTGCTCTCGTCACCTCACATGGTTAGAGTGACGTAGAAAATTTTAACGAATCAGCATAGAATAAAAGGAATCAGTCGATTGTTAATTGTCATTATAAAACATTATCATTGACTAATTATTATATTCAGAATTTCTATGTAAGTTTTAATAAATGGTCCCAATTTGATTCCCCTAATGCCACCCCATCCCAAAGATCTAAACCCCATAGGCCCCGACCGGTTATATCTTATAATATAATATTGACACCAGTATTGTGGATAAAGTATCATTTCTCAAATTATCTATAACCTAATATAAAAACAATCAAGAATAGATTCAGAAATTAAACTTAGGAGATAAAGTAAATAGTCATAAATATAGGGGATGAAGTTTAAATAAATTAAAATTTGAAGGTCTAAATAAATAAATATTTCCATATAATTTTTATAAAAAAATTAGAGACAACTGTTGTTGAGTTACTACGTAGCTCCGTCCCTGAAAACAATCCCTTAAGCTTTAATTGGAGATTCAATTACTTTGTGTAGTTGACAAATTGGTAATTTTATGTTGTGGTAGGTTAAATATAGTACGTATGTTTTTTTTTTTAAAAAGCAATCGATTTTGTTAAAGATAGAAATAAAAAAGGTTAATGTAGGTTAAATATTGTACTTTTGTCCTCCTATATAAATTATTTTAAAATTTGATTTATTTCTGAATTTTCCCCCATACTTTAAAACATTTATATTTTACTCCATAACTTTAAATCCTTGCTCCGTCCCTGTGCCTCATTAAAAATCTACGCTTATAAACTATAGTGAGCATTATAGCTCATTTTCGTCTTTACTTTCTTATAGATTGATTATCACTTACAGGGACAAAGCTATTAAGCTCCTGGGAGGGGCTGCTGCCCCCTGACTGGAGAATTTTTTTTACCCTTTGGTCTTTTATATTTTTTTAAAAAATGATATAATTGTGAATTTGTCCCCTACCTTTCAAAACTTATGTTTTACCTTCCTCGCCCTTAAATCATGTCTCCGTCCCTGATAGAATCGAATTCGGCATTGTCTCGCGAGTCTTATTTTTTATTGCTTTCGACTATTTCCATATTGTTCTTTCATAATTTATTTTTTCAGAACTGTGGCTTGAATTTATTATGGATTTATTACGACATTGGTCTGTACGTTGGACTTGTTTTTACTGTTTTTATTTCAGACTCTTGTTTATATTATGAACACAACTGTTTTTGCATGAACTGCTCAAGCCGATCATAACGTCTTTGTCGAATCAAATGTTACATGTAAATATTTTTATAATATTGTAAACCTACAACACAAATATAAACATAATACGAAAATAATATGTATGCAACATGTATACATAAACGAGCCAAAAATAAGTACAATGACTATAACTCTGAATTGTTATAATCATACAAATTTAATCTGATTGAGAGCCTCATTAAAAATCTCCTTAAACTTAAATGGAGGAAAAGAGTATTCAACAACCAGGAAACAGAAAAAAAAATCAAGTATCTCCGCCTGTGTATATATAAAAACAATTTAGCACACTGTTTATTTATATTATTTATATGCCATTTTATGTCTTGATTGTTTTTCGTACTGAGCTGGTGTTAATTGTGATGAGTTCAAAATTATCAAAATTTAATTAATTATATTCAAATAATTTTAATATTTTTAATCATATAGCATATATATCTAAATCATTTTATTTTATTTATTAAATAAAAATAATTTATATTTCAAAGATAAATGTCAAAGTTCGAAGCATGTAAAATAAAATAACATATACATTTTAACTATTTGTTCAATCAATGAATCTCTAAATTATTTTATTTTAAATATATTATATATTTTTAATTCAGATGTGATAACATACCCACAATAAAGTGCGGGAGAAACTCTTATATAGACTCGGCTCACTACGTCATCCAATGTCTTCATCCACGAAAAATCAGCCAACTAATCTTTGTTTTCCATGTTACTTTTTTCATTCATAGTCAACTTCTATGTAACCACTCACTCCTATTTATATGGCAAAAAATGAAGATTTATCTTTTAAAAAAATAAAATGAAAAATAAAAAAATGAATTGACTATTTTTTAGTGAATGAGATCATAGATCACGTGGTAAGTCGGTACTATATAATAATTTTTCGAAGTACGGGAATTTTCATAGTTTTATTAAACAATGACCGCCATATTTATGGTAACTAGCTATATGTTTAAAACAGATTAAATATTTAAATAATGTTTACATAAATGTATCTAGGTATAATTTTTAAATACTTCATAAATGATAACGTCAAAAATTAAATATTGAGTGTCGACATGATATATGAACAATTTAAAATTTACTTGGGTATGTTTAGTCGGTGACAAAATTTGGTGAAAGAAATTGTAGGTAATTTAATTTTTAAAAATATAGATTTAAACTATAATTTTTAAAGATTTTGAGGGATTTAATTTAAATTTTTTAAAATTTTGAGATCCATATAAACTTTTTTAGAAGAATAATGAGGATTTTTAAAAATTATGGAAATGAATTTAATTAAAAATATTTAATTTTTTGAAGCTTAATATAATTTCTAAAAGTTTTGAGGGACAAATTAAATATTTTAAAATTTTGTGGAACTAAATTCTAATTTCTCGAAATTTTGGAGACTATGACTCTCCTAATCGCCACTAGCTTTCGCCAATATGTTTAAGGCATCACAATATAATTAAGGGGGAAGCCAATAATTAAAAATTAATGTGGCCAATAATAAACTATAATTGGACCCTCTTTCTTACCACCAACTTAATATAATTATATTATAAAATGCAATCAACCAGTGCCACGAGTAAAAAACATAGTCTTCATGAAAAAGACATTGGCTAGGAAACTGAAGCCAAGTCTAATATTCCTTTAAGAATTCCATTCAAACATGGGCGAGTTTAACGTGCGGTATGATCGCGTGTGGTTACGTGTGACACCAATCGAAAAAGTTATACTTTTTTATAATATTTTAAGTTAGTGGTTAAGTATCAAAACTTAACTTCTAGTATCGATACTTATTATTTTTAATAACATTTTAAGTTTTTGTAAATATCAAAACTTATCTCTAAGCATCGATATTGTCGTAAAATATCAACCTAAAATATTATAAAAAACTATAACATTTTTTATTTTAAATATCATATTTAATAATATTTTTAGTTGATGCGCATCGCGGACCTACTCTTCAAACTTGATCATCCGAATTCTGAACTATATATATATATGATGATTGACGAAGAGTCTATGGCGTGTAGATGTGGTATACAGCTAGCCTAGCCATGAATCAGAGAAAATGAGCAGAATGATTTGGAGAGCTGACTATGATGTCTAACCGATTGGAGTAAACTATAATTGGACCCTCTCTCTTACCACTAGTTTGTCAGCATCGGAATGTGTAGCTGTCATAAACATTCATGTTGGTCGCATCCTGTTTTGCATCGCTTTTGCTCTCTCCCCAACCCCCTTAGCATACAGCTAGGTTGAGCTCCCATCGACCACCGGTTTATCTTTTGCCTTTATTACAGGACAACGTGTATCCATGACTTGAGTTTTGTCATTCGTAGAGGATAGGGCTTGGTCTTTATAGAGTAGAGATGGGGATGTGAATGCGAGACACCAAAAAGGGTGAAAGATCTAGTTGTGTGCATTCACATTTGCTATGGTTGATGGCGAAAATGAGTCTGGAGTGGTTTTGGGAGGTTCATCCTGTTGATTTGGAGAAAAGTGTTGGAGAAGATAATGAAAAATAGAGAATAAAAATTATATGTCCTTTTTAAATGTCTTATGTATACTCAAACCTTAAAAAATTAAATCTTAATCTCTACACACTAAACTCTAAATCTCAATCATAAATTATAAACCTAATTGTTTAGTATCGGGGAATACACAAAGACACCAAAAAGAGGTTGAAGATTTATGTTCAATATAATGAAGATTTAGACTTTTCTTTTTAGTTTACACTCCACATAGATAATAGTAACAGGTTGTGAGTAGAGACAGAGCCAGGATTGAATTATAAGGGGACAAGTTAATTAACTTTGAAAAAAATAGGGTTCTTAAAAGTAATTAAATCATAAAAATTAAGAAAATTAAAGCTTAATTTTACTAATTTTAAAATTGAAGAGTCTTAAAAAGTGATTAAACAAAAAATAGGGGTCAAAATGTAATTTCATTAATTTTAGCTTCAAATGTCTTAAAAATTAAAAAACCAATTTTTTAGAGGAATAAAGACTTAATTTCGATGATTTAAATCTTTTAATAATTTAAAAACTTAATTTCGATGATTTAAATCTTTTAATAATTTAAAAACAATTAAACCATTCAGAGTTCAGGCAATTGTCTTTCTTATCCTCCAAGTGACTCCATCCCTGATGGTGAGGTCGAATGAATAATATTTTAACATAATACTTATTAGACGGAGATCCAACAACCATCAAACATGTGATAAAAGGGCTTAAAGCATTTGGTGCGGAGAGAAAAGAGAAGAAAACGAAGATGAATGATTGGGGACATCATGGTCCATGTGTTGCAAAACATATAGGAATAGGACCACAGCTTCCAAACTGGAATGGACCATTGAGGAGTTCCTGAACTGTCTGGTTGGCAGCCGCTGCGTCGTGTTTACAAGCTTCAATTGTCGGTTTCTCTGATTATGAACAGTCTCTCTCTCTCTTGGGATGGATGGACCTATAACAATACGTAGCCCGGGGTTTCTTAAGGATGATTGGATAGCTGGGATTCTAATGGGGATCGAACGCAATTTCTCAAATCTTAGCAATTCAATCCTATGAAAACCGAATAGAAATTCTGTCCTTATTCGATATTTTTACGTATGTCTAATACTAAAAAAGTAGATTTAGGGTTTAAGGTTAAAGTTTAGGGTTAGTTTTTAAAGTTCAAGGTTTAGTTTTTAGGGTTTAGAGTTAGGATTTATAAATCTATGAAGTAGGGTTACAAAGTATGGTTTATTTTTTGGGTAAAGTGCACCAATGGTCGCTGAATTTTTAGGGCACTTTCATTTTGGTCATCGAACTTTTAAAATTTTCATTGGGGTCACTCAACTTTTATTTTACTTTAATTTTAGTCCCTCCCGTTACTTTCCGTTAAAAAATACTGATGTGACATGTTAGTTTTCTTTTACTCAATAAAATAATATATTTTGAGTCACTTTCAACGGAAAGTATCTCACGTGAACTCCTTTTTTTCTTCTTCTCCAAATTTCCCCATTTTCTCCACTCTTTCTTAGATCATTTCTTTATGATATTTTTACCTGATCCAAGCAATAAGCATAAAAAGCTCAAATTTTCTTGCTATAATTCTAGTAGAGATTAAAAATTTTCACACGGGTATCTCGTTTAAGGTTTCAAAAACCGATACTAGGTTCAAGCCGAAGCCCTGTCTTCAATTGGAGGCTTCAGTTAATGTTGTCTCTGATAATTCTAAAGAGAGCTCTCGGCCTAGAAAGCTCCAGGTAAATTCTATGGATAGCCATTTTACAGGTAAATTGCCGATAAAAAAAATTGATGGGAAATTTAAAAAAACGAAAAATTTTTGGTGGAAGAAAATTTTGGCTTTTGTTTCATTTAACATGCCTTGTCAGTTTTCCTTTTAAATATTTATAATTGTATCTTTATTCTATTTACAGGTACACAGCACTTGTTTTTAGCCTATATGGTTTCGATGTAATTGTTACTGTTGGTAATGGGATTTGTTTTACTTTTGAGTTTGCAACCTTCTTAACCTTGTTTTTTCCCTTTCGGTGATATTGTCTGATTATTTGGATTGTTTGTTGATCTAGGGTGATGTCGTTGAAAGTGTTGAGCACGTTCCTCGTGTGTCTCAACCAAATTTTTTTCGATGGAGTGTTTCATGTTCTTGCAGGTTAGAATCAAAACTGGTATTTTGTTTTTTTTAAATTTTACCTCTCTTTATCAGTATTTTTTAACGGAAGGTAACAAAGGGACTAAAATGAAAACGAAATAAAAGTTGGATGACCCTAATGAAAATTTTAAAAGTTTAGTGACCAAAATAAAAACATCCTAAAAGTTTAGTGACCATTGGTGTATTTTACCCTTTATTTATTTTAATGTTAGTGCATATATAAGAGCACAAAAAGAGACACAATATTTTTGTTCTACGAAAGTCTCATTGATATAATTTGAAATTAATTATTTTTTGTTTACTTTTCAAAGATACATAAAGTATTAGAAAATCTCCATCAAAGTGGATAGGACTCTTTTGTTGATATCTCAATTTCAGGGTTTAAATCCACGTAGTAATGCCTTATTTCCTAATCGAAAATATAAAGAATTTTTTTTTCAATTCACTTCGAAAGATTATATTAAAATTTTGAAAGTGATTGAATTAATCTACAGTTAAAATATAGGAAAGTGTGAAAAGAATACAAATATATGAAAATTAATCAAAATATGTTCAACATGAAAAATAGTATGGATGTAATAGAAATACAGTAAAACATTTATAAATTAATAATTTTTCTAAAATAATAATTTTTTCGGTCTCAACTTGGGCCCCAAGGTCTAAATTAATAATTTCGATAAATTAATAAGATAATATTTTTTTGGAGAACACTTATATAAATTTATGGTCCCTTCAATATTATAAATTAATAATTCTATAAAGTTAGAAATATAACTAGGACTATTTAGTAAAATATGATTTTATTGTTGTTTGATTCTTCTTAAAATTTAAATCTAGCTGTATTTCATCTCTAATTTTCCTTACTGCATCCAAAAGTTTCAGTACGTACTACAATGAACTTTATTTTTTTAGGGGTATGTATTATACATGTTTAATTAGTCACATTGTACATGACATCATGCAATTAGTCAATACAATGTATATTTTTATTCATGAAGAATAATTTACGTTCGTTGAATCGGAACAAATCTCTTTAAATTATTAAATTATTAATTTATTGATTAATTAATACCTCTTTAAATTAATAAATTACGTGGTCCCGACATTATTAATTTATAAAAGTTTTAATGTATACAAAAGTATCGTATATATTTTCGGTATAATCAAAATACATTCATGTCCAACTTACGATCTATAAAGATTAATAGAATTTGTGGTTTTCTTACAGTTATATATATATATATATATAAAAACAAAATATCAACATTTAAATATTATATAAATTTATAGTACTTTGAATATATAAAAACAACATCACGACTTGATTTTTTTTTAAAAAAAAATTGAACCACTATTAAGAATATACAAAATATCATGAGTTAGGACATGACACTAACACTATTTTCTGTAATTTGAATTAAACTATGCAAAAATATGAAATTAAGTGAGATACGAAAAAATGATTAAAAACTATGAACTACAGTCCAAATATACAAAAACATCAAAAATATTCACGGTATCACAAAAAAAATATAAACACAACATACATATTAGGGATGGCCAAAAAAACCGAATCCGGTGGGTTTTGATTCGATTCGATAGAGTTGGATTTTTTTTTGAATTTTCGGCTTTCAGGTCGGGTTTTAAAGAAGTTTGAGTAGGTTCGGTCGGGTTTGAGTTTAGGGTGGAAATTTCCCGATCCGTCCTGACCTGGCTTATTTATAAATATATATTTATATTTATTATATTTTTATAGATTATATTTAATATTTTTTAATTTTCTTCGGGGCGGGGCGGGTTTAATTGTGTTTTTATTAAAATTTTAAGGTCGGGTCAGAGTCAATTTATACTTTTACTATATCGGGTCAGGTCATGTCGGGTCGGGAATAAAAATATATTAGACTTGGGTCGGGTCGAATTGAGACTTTAATTTTAGAGTCGGGTTCAGGACGGCCGAAAGCCCGCCCCGCCCAGTTGCCATCCCTAATTTATCACATGTACATAAACATTAAAATCTACATAAAAATAGCTATTTACGTGTAAAAATGCATGTAAATTTATAAACACTCGAAACAAAAATATAATTTTAATACAACACATGTATACAAACGTGATAAGATAACATAAATTAGTTATAGCAACGTGTAAAACTTATAGAAAATTTATATAAATTTATAAATCTTGAATAAAAAACATAAAATCACACCCCCTTAATTTCTATCCAAACCAAGCACAGACTGTTAGGTTTGTTAGGGGCTCGATGCAAATGCAAAATGTGATTAAGTTGATGCAAAACACAGCACAAAATGTTTGCTGAAGGTTAATTTAGTCAAACAAAGCCTTCTTGTATACAGGAACGGACGCATAATTTTATATTAGAGGAACAAATCTATAAAATTCTATGGGATGAACGTATAAATTTTAGGGGAGGGGATTCTTCTCTTTGATAGAGTTTAGAACTAAGGGTCATCTAGACTTGATCTTGGGCAGTCCGCTTCAAAGGTCGTTGAGACTTTATTTTAAAAATAGTATTTTGTTGACTCGTTTGCTTAAGAATTAATCCAAGAGTTGTCAAGACTTGATTTCGAGCCGGTGATGTTCACTTGAGCAATTGTGGAGACTTGATCTTAGAGTATAAATTCGATCACCTTTATGTTGATGCAATCAAAATTGAGAGTGGTTGGTCCAAGGGTCGTCGAAACTTGTTCTTGGATAAATAAATTCGCTTCAAAGGCCTTTTAGACATGATCTTGAAACTAAGTTTTAGCCGTCTTTCAATCTATTAAACAAGATCATATAACAATTTTTTAAAGACTTCTTCGTATATGAAGATTTGGGATCATCAGAATCTTCTCTTTAGTAGTTGAATGTCTTGGGGTTGATTCTGTGAAAACTCAGACATGGTGACCGAAAATAGTGATGAACGGCAGTGAAGTGAGTAAATGGGAAGTGATGAGCAGCTAGGGTTAAGAGATAACAAAATTATAGAGAAATGATGAATATCTGAATTTTATATAAAAATAGATCTATTAAGCAGGGACGGACCCAAAATTTTATGTAAGGTGTGCAAACTATCAGAAAGCTATATTAGAAATGTAGGGGTGCAAAACTATAAGAGTTTCGAGGTGTAGAATTAGATTATCAATAGAAAATACAAAAAAATACATAAAATATAGGAAACTTAAAATATAACCCAATATGTGAAAGTTATAACTAACACGACAATACTAAAAAATTTATAACACCTACTAACTAAATACACTTAATTTCTCACTATTTATATTCTATATTCTAACAGATTCCCTTTTATAATGCCAATAGATGAGTAAAAAGAGATTTATGGTGGACTACAAATTCTCCATTTGAGGAGAAATTATATTATAGGTCATTTCTGTCATGTCATCCATGGAACTAACCAACCAAATGTATACTCATTAATTTTTTCATCTCATCTTTTTACCAAGTGAATCTTTACTTTGTAAAAACTATTTTTAAATTTAATTTACAGTAAATATTAATGAACATTCACTTGGTAAAAAGAGATAAGTTTATTATTATTTTTATTAAATAGAGATAAGTTTATTTCCATTTCATTTATTTCGTATTCATTTAATTAGTTAGAGATAAATTTATTATTATTTTTATTAAATAGAGATATTATATTTTTATGTCAGGATTTAAATTCATATAAGATTATTATTTATAATTAATTCAATTTAATTAATAATAAATACAATTTATGTCACTTATCACTTGATTAAATTAATTAATTAAAGATAATATAATATTTATATCATAATTAATTTAAATTAATTAAACAATTTGATGTGACATATTTTGATCGGTGTAGAGGGTTACTTATTAACAAATAATTAGTGAATGTTGAAGTAAACAATACTTTTTTTGTGAGAACCTTGAGTAGCACTTTTTTTTTTTTTGAATATGAACCTTGAGTAGCACTTCATTATATGATAGAGCTGTTTTTTTTTCTTTTCAATTAAAAATATTAATTTTTAATTTGAATGAGTGATTTTCTTATGTCAAGTGAAATTCACACTTATGTTAGAAAAAGTGAAATCAAAATGAAAAAAAAATTCTCTTATCAAGAGCCTTTTTCGTAAAATTATGTCTACTAATACAATACAATAAATTTTTATTCAGACACATAATATATATATATATATATATCCATATGATTCCTATATTTTATTAAGAATGTTACTTCGATATGATAATAAAAATGAGTTGCCTGAGACTTGAACCCGGAACTAGTCGGATAGAGTAGATAATTTTCTTGTTAAAATGAAATTTCATTAATCATTAAATAGTTGAAGAATAAAAAATCCCTCCTCAAAACGTGCTTGCATTTTTCATTGCACACGACTTTCTCTATGTATACATCTAAAACCATGTTTATTTCTTAAACAAGACTCGGAAAAAAATGGAATACTCGGCTAATCCCCTCTTATTCTTACTGCATGAACATTAATACTAGAAATAAAAAAAATTGTTTGCTATCTCTTCATTATTTCGGATCAAAAAAATCCCATTTTTTTAATTGAATTTATATAATTTCATAACCAATCATGGATATGAAAGAACAACATATAAAGTGGATAAAAGATGTCGTGATGCTTAACTTCATTCATGATCCAAAAACCGTCAATTTGTAAATATTGAACACACATATTTTACCTGTATAAATAAAGAAAATCGCCATTATGGAACAAACCTGCCAAGGGAGCTAGAGTGAGCCGGTCATCTATTTGTAGTCCTAAATCTGAAGGAGGGCTTGGTATTAAAGATTTGAAGAGCTAGAACCAAGCCTATCTCATATGCCTCATACAGAAAATCCTGTTTCATATGGGTCGCTTGGATATCTACATATGTGATTAAGGATAGTTTTCTTTTGGCATATGACTATCAAACAACGTAGTAGTTGGACATGGAGGAGTCTACTGCAGTTGAGGGAGAGGGCTGGTGCTATTCAAGGATTGATTAGGAACTCGTACAAGTCTATAGCTCAAATCTGGCAGAAAATCAAGAGCAAGAGCTATAAAGTTCCTTGGCAAAAATTGATTTTTTATCCTGACCATATCCCCAGGAACTCGGCCATTGCTTGGATGACTGATTTGGACAGATTGCCCACAAAAGATAAGCTCCTCGCTTATGGCATGATTGTTGATGGCACCTGCAACATGTGTCTCTGCGATATGGAGACTAGGGATCACGTCTTCTTCCAGTGCGATTTCTCTCGAAGAGTTTGAGATGATATCCTACAGAGGTGCTTGATCCACAGGCGCACTTTTAGTTGGAGTCAGGAGTTAAATTGAGCTCACAGTAATTTGCAAGGTAAAACGTTGCAGGCTATGATTTTTAAGTTGGCTTAGAACACCTACATCTATGTCATTTGGCGGGAACGCAACCGAAGGCAGTTTCAAGGGAGTCGATGTACTGTTTTGGAGATGGTGCAACAGATCATGGAGATTGTGCGTCTGAGATTCAAGGGGAGGAAAGTCAACATTTCAGGGAGGATTAACAATACCATTTGCCAGGCAAGGAATCTTGATGTATATATTAATTATTTACACTTTATACGGGGTTTTGTAAAGTTTTTCTTGAGTTACAATACAAATTACACATCCACCTAAAAAAATCGCCATTATGTACTTATATATATATATATATAATGACACCAAAATAAATATTTTGAAAAACAATTCTAACGTTATTTATTAAAAAAATATAGTGACTTGAGCTCTACTAATTGATCGAATGTTCAAAAATATTATATTATTTATAACTAGTGAATGTTGATATCTTCAACTATTGCAGCTTTTCTAAAGGAGTTTTGGGATACATTGAATTTTAAATACATATCAAATTATGAGACATATAAAATTTTATATAGTTGTACTCTTTGTAATTTATATATTTATCGTGGGATATTATTTCTCTTATCTGTGAGTTTTATGTAGTTCAGATTCCATGGGAACTTCATGAAACCCAAACTATTAACCCAAATAACAAGGCCGGGGCAGATAAAATTAAATAAGGCCCAAAATAATAACCCAAATAACAAGACTCGCAGCAGACAGAAGAAGACGTGATGGTGTGATTGATTTGATACATTTGGTATGAAACTTGATTTTATGTTATAAAGTAAATTGATCCGGTTTATATAGGTTGATTTTGATATTTGATTTTCAGTAAATTAATATTTTTAAATTTAATGAGTAGTTTCAGTAATAAAGGCGAGTATGTTCGTACTACAAATTTTGGGTTCGAACATTTTATGTGTACAATATTTGTATGTCATGTCAAAAGATTAAGAAAAAATATAAACAGATCGTATCAAATAACCATACTAGTTTATTAAAAAAATAATATATCAAATTTTAATTGAGTGGACAAAGTAACCAAAGCCTAATTTCCCTCCTCTAATACATAAACCGTACCTATTCAAATTCAATGTATGTATCTTAATCATTCTTTCAACATCAAAGATACATGACATTTATCAATGTGCGAGGGATGGACCGAGGGCCGAGCGGGTGAAGAGGGCAATGACACTCCCTTAAAATTATAAAATTTTCTATAATTTAAATATATTTTTATATTTCCTGTTGATAATCTAATATCACACTTTACAATTATAGTGAACTTTCTAATAATTCACATTTTTTACATAAAATTTTATGTTCATCCCTCACTAAAATTCAATATATTCCTGACTTAAATTTATGTTCAACTAAAGGTTTATGCTCAAATTAAATTGAGCTTCATTTTTAAATTAAGTTCGAGGCTAAATTAAGATACAAGTTTTTTTTATGTAAGCTTTTGAAAAAATTACTATCATACTCTTTCAGACACCATTATTTAGGTTTCGAATCTGAATCTCAGTTTTTTCACTATCGCACAAGTCAAATATTAGGTATCTGAATACAACTTGTTCAATATAGGATAAGCTACTCGACTTTGGCTCGACAATATTTGAATAAATTCGAACCGATTTAAATAATTTGTGAACACAAATATACCATGAGAAATTATATGATGCATAGATAATGTCGAAGTTTTAAGACTCTACAACTTTACTTACTTAAACCTTAAGCATTAAATTATAAATTTTAAACTCTAAACATAAACACTAAATACTAAAACTTAAAACTCTAAACCTTGAATCTTACAACTTTAAATTCTGAATACTGAATAGGAAAATGACATTCAAATAAAAGATGTGGAGCTTAAATTTTATATCGCTTGTATATCAAAAAATTATATATCATTCGTATTTTAATTAAAAGAAATACAAGCAAGGGCGGAGCCAAGATTGAATACTGGGAGGGGCCGAAATATTGAATTAAAAAAATATAATGACTTATTTGGTATTTAAATTCAAATTTCAGAAGGCAATGACTAGTTTATCTAATATTTAAACTTATAAGGACCAGGGTCAACTATTAGGGGAGCGCTTTGGATGACTATTTATGTAACACCCTTAACGTATACTCGTAAACTAAATATACATTAAAGATGTTACAATGTTGCTTATAGAAAACTTGACTTAATTTTTTTTTAAACTTGCCTTGTAGTTTAACCTCTCTCGTTTTCAATTAAAAACTGTGTCAGACTGCAGTAACTAGTTTTGACCCTAAATTATTTTATAAAATTTATACACGTGTTTTTGAAATAAAAATATTAATCAGGGTGAAAACTAGATACGATGCCTAGACTCATTCCTAATTTAAAAATTCCTACGCGATTAGGGTTAAACAATATCTAATTATATCCAAACTTCTTAACTACTTGTACCAAACCTTTTTATCAAATCCATACATCCATAATATACATAAGTACGTCATATACTTAGGTTTACAGACCCATTTACTCATTTAAAACACATAACAGGATATACTTTAACATTTTGTACATACCACTAGATATCAACTACTTAAAAGATGTATATAACATAGTCACTCAAATAACTTGATCTTCCAAAATGACAGCTCCTCCTTACGTCTATTTCGGAGAACCTACGTGTGAAACAACATCACACGCTAAGTACTAACTTAGCGAGGCATTCAAAACAATTTAGGAAAAACATAAAGTAATGCAATTCATCATGTCATGTATAGAATGCAATATTCAATTCCCATATCTAGAAATCATGTCACCATTCTAACTTTCCATGTATCATTACTATCATGCAAAACTTCATTATCATGTATAGCGTGAATCATCTCTATTATGTAACATCTCGAACATGGACATGCTTTCATCATATAATCATAAACACATCATGTACTCTTTCACAGTCATGCTTTTAATATCCAATCATTTGCATAACATGTATAATTCCTATCATGTATAACATGTATCATATACATATCCATGATCTTTCATGCAATCATCTTATTTTTATTACCCTCGTGTCTGGCTAGAGGCCCATGGAAACCACGTAGCCTATCTGCACCGTAGTGCTATGTAGAGTACGCACTCGAGATGACACTCTTTGCTCCTCATATGAGGACGCTCTTTGCTCCTTATATTAAAACACCTTGCTAGTGGCATTTGCACCTCAGGGTGTATCTTGTTTCATTTTAATCTTGTTATTATGCATATTCCATGTATAGACATACATTGCCATTATGTATAATAAAATTCTTACCTCGTATTCTACTCAAGATTGCATTTAATGAAATATGTAACAGGTCAAAATTATATAATAATGCAATATCATTTTCAATTTAGGGTTTACTTATTACAAGTCTTCTTTTTTATATCATTATGCAAGCATAATAAAATGCACTCACCTGTTTATGCCAGATAACCTCACTAAGCTTAGTCGATAATCTTTTCCTTCTTTTTGTTACTCGCGTCTTCCTCAAATTCCTTTTGAACTTTAGAAGACCAATCGAACATAATTTATCACTATTCCTTGTTAGACTTCAATCTAACATTACTAACTTAATTTCAGGACATAATTATTCGAATATAAAATATTTCTGAAAATTTTCCCAAAATCTTTTTATGTGATTGCCAAATTGGGCCCTAGATCTTTAGTGGCCATTTTGAATTTCAATCAATTGTTCAAACTCAATTTGAACAATTTCCATTACTATTTACTTATTTTGGACTATTATCCTTTTAGTCCTTAAACTTTATAAAAGTGTCATTTTAGTCAATATACCATATTTTACGCTTAATTCATGTACAAATTAATTCCTTACTCATTTCCATCATTTCTAAAATTTTCTCTTAACTTTCACTTTTATTCAACTTGGTCCTTCAAGATTCTTTTATTTCAAAATAGGTCCCTAAATTTTCCTTTTCTTGACATTTCAATCCTTCAACTTCCATAATAGGCTCGAATCTTCAATTCTATAAAATTTTCCATAAATTCAAGACAAGTCCTTAATTTTTCTTCAAATTGCCGAATTGGTCTTTAGCTTTCCAAAATTTTCATTTTGGTCCCTAATCACCAATTCAAGCTATTTTCACTATAATTCAATGATTCCCATGCTTAAATAAAACTCACAATAATTTCCCCTAAAATTTCCATAAATTCGAACTAGCCCCCTAATTCACAACTTGGGAAATTATTCAATCTAACATCATAATTAGGCTTACAACAACATAATTCAATCAATATCATCCTAATATTAACTTCCTAATCAAAACCCCCAAACTTTAGGGTTAGGGTTTATGTCTTCCAACATGAATTTCATCCAAAATCAACCTTAATTCCATATCAAAATCATCATTTCTACCATCTACCATTCTCATTACATCATAAACTTCAACTTTTATCATCAATCTTCTTTCAAGAATTAACTTATATTCAACTTTTCCATGCAAAATTACTACCAAGATGAAGAGCTTGAAGTGTAGAACAATTTATTCTAAAGTGACATACCTTGATACAAGCTTAAATCCTTCCAAAATTTGACTTGAACTTGCAACTTCCTTTCTTCTCTAATACATTCGGCAGCTCTGTTGGATAAAAATGGTGTTTTCTTTCCTTTTTAATTTAATTAATACACATGTCCATTATTATTAAATCCAATAATGCCACTTGTATCTTATAAAAATGAATTTTAAATTCATTTTTGGCCTTTTACTTCTTTGACCTCCAACTAAATCCTTATTTACATGTTTTCTTCCAACATGCCACTCCATTAAAATTGAACCAACTTGGTTCCAATCCAACCGGCCATGTCTCCAAAATATCTTAAAATGTTTATTCGATCCAAAAATTCAAATTTCAACCAATACGATTTCCAAATTCTCTTCCTTTGAATTTTTTTTATAACCATTTCATCATATTCTAACTATATATAGTTAGAATATAACCAAATTTAATAAAATATTACTTTATTACTTTTCCATAATTTCTTGGAACCGTCTTCAAAATTTCAGTTCGATCCCATATACCGAAAATTTTTGGGAAATTTTATCGGATACCTTTCTTCTTAAAAAAAATCTTATCTCCACAATCCAATTCGAATATTTTTGACTTAAACTGAGTCCTTTTTATCAGTAAAAATAATGAATATAAAACCTTCCCAGAAGGTCACCCATCATAAATTACTTTGGCCTGAACACGCTTAATCATTTTATTCGATCCAAATTCGGTACCTTCTTCTGCATCTTAATTCTCAAAACCAATATCAAGATACCTATTTTGATCCGATTCACTCTTATACCGAATAAAATCACTTGTTGGGGAAATTTATATTTTAGTCCCTAAACTTTTTAAAAAATTACATTTTACACTTTTGACAATTTAGGGTCCCAACCACCCTAGGGCCCCTAAAATTAATTATTCTTATAGTTACTTTTTAATTTAACAAATGAAATATCAGAATTTATTTATACCCATAATTCAATTCATTCAAATTTTCTTAACAAAACAATGAAAACAACGTGTTTAACAGAGTTTAATAATATTTTTATGGTTTATTAATATAATATTAAATTAATTGTTCAAAGTAATGAGATATCTTTTCACTTTATAGGGGTTCATATTTTAGTTTTTCTTCTATAAAGCTCTATTTTTTAGTTTTCGCTCGGGGCCCTGAAAATATCCGAGACGATTCTGATAAAGACCTAAATTGTTATTAGACTAAGAAATTTGAGAACACGAACTTATCATTCTTTAGTTCAGCCCTACTTGATTAAATATTTAATAAAAATTATTATATTTTTTAATTTAAATACTTATTTTTACATGGGTCAAAATACTTAAAATTTATCTATTATATAAAAATTTTAATAGGGGCGGGACCTTTGGGCCCAACATAGCCCCGCCACTGCATTACAAGGAAACCTAACAGATTTTTTTTTATCAAGAAACCCAATACATTTTAATGTTTCACATGCTACTACATTTTATTAATATAACACATGGTTTCTATATATGAGAAGACAATATTGGGCCATTGGCGTTGGAATACCCGTTCAATTAACTAACATAAATCATCTACTTTTTAGTATCTTTATTTATATTTTTACGCTAAAAAATAGGTTTAGGATTTAAGATTTAGGGTTTAAAGTTATGGTTTACGAAATTTGGGGTAGGCTATATTTTTCAGGGTGTAAGGTGTAAGGTTTAGGATTTAAAATTTAGGTTAAAACTTAAAATTTAATTTTTGTAGTGTTGGGACATAGAAATAAACATCGAAAAGGGTAGATGATTTTATCCTCAATTCACTCGTGCCATTAGTTGTTCATAAACTATTGAATGCATATTTAAAAAATTGTAAAATCTTAAATTTTAAATCACAATGTCTAAAATTATTATTACAATGTAATTTTTAAAAATATTTTCCATATATTATTTGAAAAAATAATATTAAACTAACCCTTAATATGTAGGGTAATTATTTAAAAAATAATATGTAGGGAAATTATTTGATATATTGTCAGTGAATTTTTTTATCCTACAAACGGGTATTCTAAAATTGTCATGTATTTTTTAGAAGTTTTAAACTGTACCCTCAAATTCTAAACTTTAAATCACAAAATATATTTTTAAATATTAAAATTTAATCATAAACATTAAAATTTTAACACAAAATTATAATTTTTAAATTCTAAAAGTTAGACGAATATTTTTCAAAATATAAAATTCACGAGAATGCTGGAAGAAAGAAATAATTGCTTCAATCGGCTTACAACCTTTCTAGTGTTTTAAAGGCATTAGATTTGCGTCAGTAGTGACATAGCTAATATTACTGTCACCGACGTCAGAGTGACTGGCGTCACCAATACTACTCAACAAATGAAGCCTCTGGCCAGCTATTCAGACATGTCTTAAGTTAGTTAAAATGTTAAAAATATGTAATTTAAAATGTTATTTATATATTTTAAAATTTTATATGTTTTGATAATATTTTCATTTCTAATCTAAAATATTAATTCATGTATAACTTAAAATATTGTTCACACACAACTTAAAATCTTATAATTTTTATAATATTTTTAGTTGCATGTTTTTAACCGTTTATAAACAGTGGTTATTTAAAGGCTTAAACAAAAAAAAAAAACTCTCAAACTATGTTTTTTTATGCTTTTGGCCCTTAAACTATGATTTGGGCAAAATAGACCCTTAAACTATCATTTTGGCCACTTTAAGCCCCTAAACTATGATTTGGGTAAAATAAGCCCTTAAACTATCATTTTTTGTCATTTTAAGTCCATGATTACAAAAATATCATTTTATAGGCTTTTCTAACATATATAAATATTTATGTTCTTTTTAAATTTTAAAATATCATATATCAAAATAAGCCCCTAAACTATCATTTCTGGTCATTTTAAGTCCGATAGTTATTTAAGTCAAAAGATAATTATTTCGACTAATAAGATGTTGAGACATCACAAAGATTTTTTGACCAATTAATAATTTTGGGAAGAAGTGTTCAAAAACACCCGACCCGACTGACCGACCCGATTACCCGAACATAAATAATCGGGTATTTACCCAAATTTTTTTACCCGGGTTGGATACCCGGCCCGTCACTTCTCGGGTCAATGAACCTCAAACATCAAAATAAGGGTTACATAAATGAGGGTTATTTGATATAATTATACGTATAACTTTTATTACAAGTTTAGGGACGGATACATGATTTAAGGTTGGGTTACATAAATGTTTGAAAGTGGAGGGACAAATTCATAAATAAACTAATTTTTTAAAAATATATATATATGAGACAAAAGTAAAAAAAAAAAAACTCTTTGGGGTGTGGTGGGGGCAATTGCCCCTCCCCAACCCTATGTAGTTCCGTCCTTACAAGTGGTAAACATCTTGATATTTATTAAGCAGGTCTCGAGCTCGAGAACTTATATATACATAAAAATCTCTATCGAAAGATTCACTTATTAAAATTAAGTATGTTATACGAGTCGATCTATTGAAAAATCGGGAGGGCAAAAAAAATTTAATCAAACTTGTATATTTAATTAATATATTGTGTAGTTCAACATTAAATTTGCGTTCATACCTTATACAGAGGACAGTTGTGCCGACAGGAACAGGCATCAAATGAAAATCGATGTATTGTTGATGGTTTTGTTCATTAAATATTTAGAGTAAAATACAAAAATGGTTACTAAATTTTCCCCAAAAATATAAAATGGTCACTAAACTTTTAAAAGTTACATAATGGTTATTAAATTTTAGTTTTTATTATAAATTAGTCACCGAGTCATTAATTGTTGTTGACTGAGTGACATGACAGTTATAAAAATTTATGTAACAGCATATTTAATCCTCAATATTTACACATTTGATCAATTTAGACATCAATAATTAGGGTTAAATTAGGACTAAATTGATTAAATGCAAATATGGAGGATTAAATATGTTATTATTCAAAATTTCATAATTGTTACGTCATTCACTTAACGACAGTTAATAGGTTAGTGACCATTTTATAAAAAAACTAAAGTTTAATGTTCATTATGTAACTTTTGAAAGTTTGATGACCATTTTGTATTTTTGGAATAATTTAGTAACCATTTGTGTACTTTACCCAAATATTTATCACTCAGTCTAATTAGACCATTTGTTATGATTATTTAATTGTTACTTCCAGATTTCAACTAAAAGCATATTAAATCTTGCAAATGGGAAGACAATTCCGATTAGAATATGTAATTATTTTATTTTATTTTAAAAAGATTGCTCTTATCTCATCGCATCTCTTAAAATATATGTACACCAAACATCAATTATTTGTTTATCAACAGTTCTGCCGTAAAAGCTACATTTAAGGTTTTATTTAGTTTTCTCAAGTATGATTTATTGATACGAAAATCATACAAAATACCAATGCGTGCCTCGTTAAAAATCACCCTAAGCCTAAATAAAGAAAAAGAGTACAACATGTTGGTAATCAAATTTAAAGCAACACAACCGAACACACTAACACTGCTGAGCACGTCCACACACCTAAACGGCACCCAAAACCGCAACCAAAACAGTACCCATCCCTCAACTAATCAACACACCTATACACCAAAAACAAACATTCAACACCCAACACACGCGCACAACACACCAAGATCTTCCAACACGGCACAAGTAAACCATTCGAAAATCAATCAATCACCTGGAAATTAGCATTCACAGGTGACGATTCAACTCAAAAACGAGCTCTTTCCTATACCACCAAAGCGCCTCCAGAACGCCCAACTGCCGGCTCAAACAAAACTCGAAACCATCTGAAGGCCAAAGCCTACGAACAACCGCCTTTGAAATATCCTCTATTTTGGTTTCTTGAAAGAACACCACCTCACATTTGTACTGTCGTACCAATTTTTTTCGCCAACGATCTTAAGCCTCGCACATTCCACTCCAGCACCCTCATAACCCCCGCTACTCTTCTCAGTCCCCTTTGTCTAAAAGAGTTGTGATATCCTTAACTATAGTCTATTGGTTTTCGATTGTCGACACTCCTAAGAACTTCCCCAATGCAAATGTCACTTGGGCTTCCCTTAACAACACCTTTTATCGATCCACACCCACCGATACACTACTCGACTCCTTCCCTAAATTCTTCCCAGATTTTCGCTTACCAACACCTACTTTGCTAATTTTATTCCCACATTCAGTAGGCACAACTGAGTCCAACAATTTCCTAACACTTGAATTAGGTTGAGCTGCCTCAATTATAGGCTCAACAGTACCACATATCGCACATTTAAAGGCCTAATTTCCCCGGTCTTTACTGACATTGGCCCAAACTCCACTTGATAATCCACCAGCTTCATATCATCCAATCCAACCCATCTATTTCCAACCTGAGTTGATGCATCCTCCCTCGAGACCATTCCCGCATCTTCATCCGATATCCGATCTCCTAAACATAATGATACTTCAACAACTCTATCTTTCGACAAGCACAGCTTATTCCATAACGCGTTTGACTGCCACACAGGAAACTGTTGAATAACAGTTTTCTCTTCACTGCCCCGGTTAAGCTGCACACCTTCCCTAAAATCATCATGCCCCGTTTAATGTAACACCCTCGACCCAGATGTCACATGTGGGCCTTAAGCCTAACCCAAAACCATAAAATTTCTCAAACTGAGTGTCGCCCAATAAGGTATTTCTCAAAAGCATTTAGAGCCAATAATTGAAAATATAGATAAATAATCAAAACGGTACAAATAAGCTTCAATTTAAATTTAAAACATTTGAACATTTGATTTGATTAATACAATTTCAAAAATAAGAATTACATACTTTATCTCGTAAGGCCCTATGAATACACAACCCACTGAATATAAGTACCCATGTGCTGGAATCCCGTACTGATAGTACTCCTCAATCCTATGATCTAATGATCAACATACGCACGAAAACAACGATTTCGAGCGATGAGCTTACAATGCTCAGTGGTACACATCTACTCTACTATACTTTATGATAATTATAAACATAAGCATGCAAGTTAGTACGAGAAATGAGGAGAGATAAATAAACATGTGGCGCTACCACTAGTCACCTAAACACATACTCTCATCATAACAATCATCATACGTGGCACACAGGGCCCAACCATACTCAGGATCTCACTAGATCATCCTAGCGAAAGTACACAAAGTCATACCACAAACTTGAAGTGAGATCCGCGTCCACTAAGCATTAAGGATCATACACTCTATGGGGTAAGATCCGCGACCACTAAGCATCGGGATTATACATCCATGCTCAGGATCTCTCATTAAGCATCATTGAATGAGGCTCGCATCCACTAAGCATCGGGATCCTATATTTAAGAATCTTTAACCATGGTGTTGCAACAGACTCTTCCTCTCATTGGGTATCCTAATCTCATCAATCAATGGTGATTCAACCATCTAGGTGTCCATATCAGCATATAGCAAGGACACGTCTACCACACAACACATAACATCACACAATTCACCAAGGATCCCTACAGTTGTTATTACCATCAAGTTACCAAACATTTACCAAGTTATTAATCTTTATACAAGTGTACATTAATCATACTCATTAGTTAACCCTATTAATCCATGGTATCTCATTAATATCCTACGTCAATTTACATTTTTTTATTAGCATTATAGATTATTTCGTTTAATGGGTATCGGTAATTGAACACTAGTATCGATACAGTACTCTCGGGTACCAGTACTCATACACGTACCGATACAGATATTGCTTACTAGAAATCCTAAATTCCTTTAAATACCAATATGGGTTGACCTGTATCGATATGACCCTCAATCGTGTATCGGTACGGCCAAAGCTTGTACTGATATCCTATTCACGGGTTCGTACCATTCCCTCAAAATATGATATTACAATGTTTATTCGATCTCTAAAGCTTATAAAAGTCATTAGGGTTGGTTTACTAACACATTCAATAAATTAATATTAATTTTTGGCTTCATGATCATTCATTAGAATATTACTATTTTTTATCCCTTACACACAATTTCCATCGAATACATCAATATCCATACTCTAGTACCCAATCAACACAATACGCAATTCAACAATCATCACATAGATATACGAATATTCAAACAACCCTACACAATCTCTAAAGTCTATACGAATCAAATCATATTCATAGCATCATCATGCCTCATACAGATATCAATCTCATACTATCGCCTCCAAATATGCATATTCATCGTCTACCTATTTTACAAATACTAACACGCAAAGCAATCATATTTATGATGCTCATAAAGCGATAAGAGTTAAAGGTGTACTAACCTTAAGCGATTATCAATAAATCCTTATTCGAGCTCCTTAAAAGTTCCTCTTAATCCAGTATTCGAGCCCGAACAATCCTCATAATTATATGAATGCCACAATATTAGCTAACCTCATTCACTAACTAATCCACAAGGTCAAATGCATAAAAAAGCTTATCAGGTTTGAATTTGGTGAAACGAATTACGCTAACATACTTAAAACTTTGAGAAACCCCCGGGTAAGGCCCGAAAAAAGTCAACAGCTCGATCAACGTGGTTAATGGCTCGGTCAACAACGACTCAGCTCAGGGTCAACGGCTCAGCAGACCAACTTGGTAGCTGGCGCAGCAGCTCAGCCGACGGTTTTCAATGAAAGACAATGGATCTTGGCATTTTTTGAGCTAGGCCAAACTTCCCTTGTTTCACCCTGATGGACGATGGTGGTAACACGACAACCACCAGCTGACTTCTAGTAGTTATCTCGACACGATGACGCTGATGGTATCAATAATAGCGATTCAGACGATGGTAGATTGAGGTCTAAACTCCCTCACCCTCACTTTTCTCCCCCTTTTATCTCTTTCAAAATATCTTATCCTTTTCTCTTCTCTTTTTCACCACCCACAACCATTTTAAATATCAAAAACCTTTCCCCCCCAACTCTTCAAATAAAAGATGATAACTAATTTAATAAATGTCCAACTTCACATTTCTTTAATTTTGCCACTAGGCCCAAATTAAATATTCTTAATTTAGACTCCCAACCTAAAGACCCAATACCCGGGTCTGATGCCCGATTCGTTAACCCAAAATTTAGGTCGTTACATTTGATCCCTCTTGATTTCATCTGATCCTACAGTATCTTCATCCTCGCTTTTAACCTCGGAGTCACACGCCAACTTACAGTTGTAACAAAGTTGAGACTCCACCAGCAATTCAAACTCCACCACACACACCCGAAACATCAAACCCTCTACTTCTAGATGGATAATCTCCTCAATATGTTCTAATCGCTCGATTTCAATCATAATCTGTCCCCTTTCAAAAGAGTTAAGTTTTAACACCAAATTATAGCATAAAATATGCACACCTCATTTCGACGTTATATTATCAAAAGTACCATGCGGCCACGCGTGCATGGGCAATCTGCTAATCGACAGCCAGACATGACGACTCTCCTTATCACACGCAGGATCCTAATTCACCACATTCTCAAACTATTTGTTAAAAGCTTCATTCTCTAAGACCCTCCGACGCGTATCCGTGTAAGAGATCATCAATAACAACCTTGACTTGATAATTTTCTTTAGAGAGAACCCCATAAGATCTACCTCATTTAAATCCCTAGCCAATGATACAATTCCTATTGGGACTCAGCACCATGCCATGGCTAAAACTATAAAATCCCTATCTTGCCCGCACCTTTCATGCCCTCTAATCCTATCTGCCCCTCCATACTGAACTGCCACCTCTCTCATTTTCAATCGGTCATTTTCATTTCCAATACACATCCCGTGTCCCTCTCATCGCAAAAGCAACCCTTAATTTAGATCCATAAATCCACTTACCATTGAGCCTTTCAATTTCCCACAACACTCCCTCCTCCGTAATCATACAAACAAATCTGAAGCGCGATCCATTACACATACGTTTGGCTGACACAAAAACATCAACCACCTAGCCATGATGATCAAACACTTGCCACACTCCCTTCCAATAGATTTGATCCGAAAGATTGTCCACAAATATAGTCCAACACCGACGTCGGCTACTCTCACTCACCATTGCGCAGCTATTTATGGTTTTATTTGGTCGAGTATAAATAAAATTTGAAGCATAAAATATACAAAAATATATCTATTTACTACTAACTAATAGTTTTAAAAAATCAACCAAAGAAATTCAAATAAAGTCTCTAATATTTATAATAAAAAAGTTTTCAACGTTTAAAATTGTAAGTAGAAAAAAGTTCAGAAAAATTAAAATATATGGATTGGTTCCGCAAAGTTCAATAAAACACGTAGATTAATTATGCAGCTTCATTACAGTGATTGAACCCGTCCTACAATCTGAAAACAAAATAAAGGAAATCGTAAACAATATGATAACTTCTACCATAGAATTATAAAAGGTTGAAACAACAACTTAAACTAATTTGTGGCACTTACAAAGGTAAGAGAGAATGAGATCCTGAGAGGGAGTCGAGTCAGGAAGAGACTAAGGGAGAAGTTGGATAAATTAGCTCAACTTTAAAAATAGAGTTTTTTTGGGTTAATTAGATGAGCTAATAGTCGGTATCGCTAAAATTAATTTTTAAATATTTTTTAGTTTTTTTGGTTAATCGTTTCATCAAAAATCCGTTCTGTTTAACAGCTAATTTTATAAGTACGATTATCGCGCTATTTTGACCAAATTTCATTAGTACGGTTACCTACTATTCAATCTGATTTTTTAAATATTTTTTTGACAAATTTTAAATCTAATCCTAATTCTACCTAGAAGAGAAGGGAAATGGGGCTATAGGGGAAGAAATGAGAGTGTTCCTAGTAGGTATAGAACTCATGACCTTAGAAAATAAGATGAAAAAAAATAAGCAGTTTGACCAACCGACTAAATTCGCTTGCTCAAATTTTCAAATATTTTGATATGCTATGTCAATTTGAGTTTTTATATATCTACTACTAGTGCTAGATCATTAAAATATTTTGACTTGTTTAATACTCCCTCCTTCCCAGTAAAATTACCACATTTGTATTTTAAAATTGTCTCAGTCAAAATGTAACTTTAAAAATTCAACAACTTTTATCAGATACAATTATTTTATATTTTTTAGTTTTCTAACAAAAATAAAAATTATTTTTTTAAAAACAAACTTATCATTTAAATTATTTTATACTACACATCTTATATAAACTTTTTTTTTAAATTCCGTAAAAAAGTAATATGTAATACAAATAATAAAACAGAGAGAGTATTTATACCATTATATAAAAGCATCTACACATAACATTAAATGTGATCAAGACACCATAACATTACACGGATACTGGACTCTACGGTCTGAAATCAACTGCACAAATTCCAAAGTCGGCTCCTGCAAAACCCAAGTACCTTTTGGCTTTTTCGGCAGAAAGCCATGAATTATTTAATTGATCCTTTAAAGAATTTTTTAGACTTTAAAACTTAAAAAGTTAGAAAATTTTAGAGTGAAAATAACGTACATATATATAATTAATTATATATATTAAAATATATTATTAATTATTTTAATAAAATTTAAAATTATTAGAACTTAAAGTATGATCGTTTATTTTTGTGAAATATATTGAAATATTTTTTGTGACGTTTTTAGGGTTTTTTCTTTCTAATTTAAAAATAATAAAATTTTGTTTTTAAAAAAGAATAATCACACTTTAAGTTCTCATGATTTTAAATTTCATTAAAATAATTAATAATACGTATCAATGTATATAATTAGTAATATATATCGGTACATGACGTTTACTCTAGAATTTTTTAACTTTTACTTTAAGGTATTAGCGGAAAAATAATATCTTAACATATAAACCATCGGCAAAACTAATTGAAGTAAATTTTAGATGTTATTAAAGTAAAGCAAATATATTTAACCGGTTAATTAAACTGTTTATTTTTGTTTTATTATATTCTCGTAGGTCATGATTTTGAAACTTACTAAGAACATTCTCCTTTTCTTCTCCTTTAAATAAAATTAAAATTAAAATTTATTAAAAAAACTAATTAAAAATACGATTGTAATATTAAATTATAATCACAACATAACGTCTGCAACTGCAATGTCACGATCGAATAAACGGTAAACAATGATTATGAATATGATTGTTCCAGTCTGGAAAGACAAATTATTAAAGAAGTAAAATCGTCAGAGAAGTAGCATAATGGTGACGTAATTGTTGTGATATCACCAACTCAACGTCATCGTCATTTAATTGTCATCAGAAAATCCAGTTGTTAAATAGGTGGTGAAAGCCACACGGTCCATTTGTGCAGACTGCGAACTACTCAATAAATATCCCTTCATATTCATTTCCCATGGCAGCCTCCTCCACCAAGCTACTCCTGACCGATCTCGCATCCACAGTCAAACTGGTGCCAACCAATTACATCAGACCAATCTCCGACCGCCCAAACCTCTCCGACATTGATGTATCGGATGTTTCCATTCCACTCATCGACCTCCACGGCCTCCAGGGACCCAACCGCTCCGATATTCTTCAACAGATTGCACTAGCTTGCCAACAAGACGGATTCTTTCAGGTAATTCAAATAGCGGTCCATTGTAACCGGAATAGTATTTGTTATGTCTGTCACTGTCATCGAAAACACAGTAGCAACCCTAATTTAAATCTCTGGTTCTACGTCTAATAATTTGTTGTTTTCATATCAGGTTAAGAACCATGGGGTTTCAGAGGCCATGATGAAGAACATGCTGCGTTTAGCTAGAGAGTTTTTTTACTTACCGGAGAGTGAGCGGCTGAAGAATTACTCCGACGACCCTTCCGTCAAGAACCGGTTGTCAACCAGCTTCAATGTTAAGACCGAGAAGGTTGCCAACTGGAGGGATTTTCTCAGACTCCATTGCTACCCTCTTGAAGATCACGTGAACCAGTGGCCTTCAAATCCCCCATCCTTCAGGTTAATATCATACCAAGTAGCCAACGTTTTTTTATTATTTTAATTTTTACTGCGACCTGGGATTCAAATATCTCTTAGTCTGAATCCGCATAAAACACCACGATCGAAAATTACAGCCAAATCCCTGACTGTAACTGAATCTGTTGTCCTTACAGGAACGATGTGGCAGAGTACTGCACCAGCGTCAGAGAATTAGTGCTGAGATTGCTGGAGGCCATATCGGAGAGCTTAGGGTTGAAGAAGGATCATATAGACAAGACATTAGGCAAGCATGGCCAACACATGGCGTTAAACTACTATCCGCCGTGTCCGCAACCGGAACTTACATATGGTTTGCCAGGCCATACTGATCCTAATTTAATCACCATTCTTCTCCAAGACGACGTCCCGGGGTTACAGGTTCTGAGAAATGGAAAGTGGGTTGCTGTTAATCCTATTCCCAACACCTTCATCGTTAACATCGGTGATCAAATGCAGGTGAGTTAACATGTTTTGCCTTGATCTCAATGTCAGAGCTCCTGAAATTACATGGTTTTGGGCTCCTGGTAATGGAAAATAAAGTCTGTTTGTCTATGTAGCAGGTAATTAGCAACGATCGTTATAAAAGTGTGCTGCATCGAGCTGTTGTGAACTGCAACACGGAACGAATCTCCATCCCTACTTTCTACTGTCCGTCGCCTGATGCTTTGATAGGCCCTGCTACGGAGTTGATCGACGATGACCACCCTGCGGTGTATCGATGTTTTACCTACGAAGAATTCTACGATAAGTTTTGGAAGAGGGGACTTGCTACAGAATGTTGCCTGGACATGTTCAAAACTTCAATTGCTTAATTACCTGTTGTCTGAATCCAGTGAATGAATTAGGAGGCAGTGATAGTAGGATCGAGTCGACCACTTGGTCCACTTCTCATGTTAGATCCTACATACCAACTTCACGATCATCAGTCTAGTAACTAAATTTCAATGATTTGGTTTGCAGTTTTTTCGTATGCTATTTCCTATGGATCAAACATTTTCCAATTTAATAGAGAAAATTATAACTTAGGCCTCGAAGGCCGACATTGAAATTATACTATTACAATCATCATGTAGGATGCAAGAATTGCGTCCGGCGGACCAATAAAAGTATGACATGCGAAAATAGAGAGAAGACCCTTTCCGGGACTCACACACACCAGTAAGTTTATAATGTATTTTAAAAAGTCACAATCGGATCACTTTATTTATAGATTACAACTAACAGGTCACTTCTTCATTAAGTGTGTAACAAACATTCGCTTTTTAGTTGCATTTGAGCCACCTAATTGTTACAACTGATAAATAGAGAGATGTTAAACGTTTGTTGCATACATAACGACAAAGTGACTTAATTATTACAATTGATAAATAGAGTAACATAACTATGACTTTTTAAAATACGATAAATCAATCGTAAACTTATGTTATATTTACCTTTTCTTTTTATTAGTATTATCTAGTAAAAAATCATTTTGTAAGCACAATAAAAGAAAATAGAGTACCCATCACTAATGATCTTTGCCCTTCACTTGCATACTTCACATACAACTAAACCCCCTCTTGATCGGTGTCATTGTGCCATATTGACAAATCCCTTAAGTTAAAAGCGTGTATCAGACTGATTTGATCATTATGAACATAAAGAAAGAAGAAGGCAAAGGACAACAGAAAAAGAACAGTCGAATTTGGCTAAAGAGGAAGGTTTTCTAATGCTGTCCGTAAAGTTTTGGGGTAGTGGAGTTCTAGCAAAACATGTGAGATTTTATTGGAAAATTACTGATGATTGTGTGTTATAGACTCTAAACAAGTGGTTTCAAGCTAAAAAAAAACATTGGAAGAATAATGAGCCTTGGAATCAGACTCCCCAAAGGGGAAGAAGATAAAACCAACAGTTAAACTACAAAAGCTACTGCACCATGGATTTAACTGAATATCACATGACTAATATTGTATTCTCTTCTGATGTAATCTACAACCTTGTTCAATACCAACAGTTATGCTCAAATGTGCAGTTCATGTACGGCGACCACCTCGTCCATCTCACATAAACCCTTCTCAAGCTTTGTGGCATCAATTTCTTCCGGCATGCTCTACGTGAGAACGTCCGAGACGTTTCGCAGCATCGATTATTTTCCACTCAGGCTTCCACCAATCATCACTCCAATGCTCTGTATGAAATCCCCTAGGACATGGAGATAAGCCCCTTGTATATTGATGTTTCTTTCCTTCTTTTTAGGTGCTCCACTTTCTGGCTTTTTTACACCGTCTGAGTATGTCTTAAGCAGAGCACTTGATGGTCAGTTTCAGCTTCATGAGTATGGTTATTCTTATCATGTAGCTTAGAATTCAAACCATGATGATGTGAAGTTTCACTTAATCCAGATTATGCAGTTCAGTGCCATGTCTATGACTGCGATCATGGTGGTCATGACCGCTCCCACCACGGCCATGGTGATGCCCATGATCATGAGCCATAGCAATATTAACCACAAGACCAAATGCAGACACTATGAACCTGAGGAAGCCTCGAACTTCACCAGTATCATCGGAAAAAAACACAGCTTTACTCTCATTTATGTGTTAAGAGGACACGAGAAACAGCAAATTACCATCTTCATCAGCATCAAGTCATAGAAAATACTAATGTTAACAGGGGAAACCACAGAATTGCAGGTGACAAGCAAAAGAGGGACCATGATAAGACATGTTGCAAAGCAGACAAGCTTTTCATGAAGACTATTTTAACCAGTATCAGATTCAATACATATTGCATTGTTCTTTCGACAAACAAAAAAAGAGCAAAGAAAGGTTTTCTTTATGACTACGAGTCAAGAACTCAGCAACAAACATCACAACTGCGGCCTATGCATTGGATCAGCATAAGGTTACAAGGCCAATGGCGGGGATTCAAAACCAACTCATTACTACGTTAAAATAAGAATTTTCAATAGAACAGTTTAGTAATCGAATAAAAGAACATGGAATTGCCTTCTATAGTGGCGCTTCGCTATCGCTTTCAATTACTGCAGTGTTCTCCAAAGAGAAACCGATTTTCAGAAGATTTAAAAAGACTTTCAGGATCCGGAAAAAATGGGAAAACCCAGATTCCATTTATATTAAATTTATATCAAATAAATAATGGATAAAGTATCCAAAATGTCACTAAACTATCTTGAAAAAATAAAATGGTAACCAAATTTCAAAAGTTACATAATAACAATTAAATTTTATATTTTGTTAAAAAATATCACTGTGACGTTAACTTCCGGTAAAGAGGTGATTTTTTTTGTATAATAGCACATTTAGTCCTCTATAATTATACATTCAATCAATTTAATCATAATTCAAAAAAAATAGTAGATTTAACCCCTAATTTTTACACACTGTTATAATTAAGTCTTAATTCTAAAAAATTAATCCTTAATATTTCAAAGCCCTTGATTGTACTTTAAAAGGAGCAAGCTTGTTATAGATAGAAATTATTTCATACCCATCCCTTGCAGGGTGTTCAAAGAATAGAAAACTTTGTAAGTAGCTTCTTTATGGTTTCCTTTCAAGAATATTTTCTAGGGTTTTATCCTAATTTTTTCTCGGCCCCTTAGCGCCGCAGCCTCCCTGTTTTTGTTTTCTTGGCCGGTGGTCGACAATTAATTTTAATATTGGTTGTCGACCACCGGTTCATTATTTTCTTTTTTTAAATATTTTTAATAAGAATTTCTACTTTTGTGGCACACGTTTCCTCTGCCCTTGTGACACGTTTTTCTTTTATTTTTTGTGGTTTGTTTCATCTATCATTTTTAGCATTATTTCAGCATACTTTAGCAGTCGTTTGGTGCTCGTACAAAGATCTTCACGGCGCTAATTTCTGATTATGATTCTGTCGGTGGTCATAGAAAGATAGATCCCACTCGATTAATGGTTGTTTGTCGATGTAATCGGACTTGGGTAGCGGAGCAATCTGCCTGATAGTTTGAATCGCTCACCACTTCTTTTTCTCGTTTGGATAGAGACAAGGAGATTCATGAAAGCTTCTGGATTTTGATGGTATGCTAATCTCTATAAAAGTATTTACTTTTCTTTGCACCTTTGTGTATGAGATTTTGGTGGACTTGTCCCCATTATTCTCTATTTTGCGTTCTGAATGCGTTGTATTTGTGATATCTTTCATGATTTGATTAGTAGTATGAACATAATAAATTGATTAGTAGTATTTCTATTTGAATCATGTAATTATTTCTTTCGTATTTTTTAGCAGGAAGTAGTGATGATGCTGATAGCAAAACTATCTATTCCATTGGCCCGAGGCTCAAATCGTTCTCTGACTGGCTTCTGAAGACTATGGTGTCTGGCAATTTGGAAGCCATAATTCCAGCTGCTACTCGTGGATATGCTCCATTAGTCGAGGAGCTGTGGAAGCACACAACCATTCGGGAAACTTACAACAGGAGAAGTGAATTGGAAATGCTACCCAGTGTTGCGAGTTATTACCTGGAGCGGGTAAGATTATGCTTGATTTGCAACTTCTAGAGAGCATTGATTTATATATCACTAGTTTTACGTATCTGAATTCTGAAGGTTACTTGAATACGCCTTCCATCTTTCCAACTTGTGTTAATTTTGAAGTAATTTTAAAATATCAAGCGTTAATTTTTTAGAATTAGGATTAAACTATAACAATGTGTAAAAATTAAGGGTTAAATTTATTAAATTTTTTTCGAATTATGACTAAATTGATTGAATGTGTAACTATGAAGGACTAAATGTGTTACCATGCAAAAAACAATTAACAACCACGCTTAACGGAGATTAACTGCAGAGTTACCATTTTTTAACAAAACATAAAGTTTAATGGCTATTATGTAACTTTTGAAAGCTTGGTTACCATTTTTTTAGGGATAATTTAGTGACCATTTGAATACTTTACTCATAAATAATTCTAAAACTCAAAATAAAATATTAAAATTCTAATACAAATATTTTTATAATGTATGAATATATAAAAAAACGTAATTATTTCATGCAATAGCAGTGGAAACAAATGTTTTCACGTGTCATAGTTTTAGGGTTTAGGGATTTAGTTTAGAGTTTAAGTTTAGAGGTTTATGATTTAAAGGTTATGATTATAATTTAACATTTATAGATTAAAACTTAAATCTCTAACAAATTTAAAACAACGTTGCTTTATTTTTTAAGATAACTTAAAATATGATTTTTATGAAGGACGTTCATGCACTACTAATAATTAAAGACAGTCACAATCCAATAATTTTGAACACTACCCCTCTAATTACCAAAATAAAACAATGGTCTTATAATTTTTAGAACAATGATGATAAATGAATGTAAATTTAAAAGTGTGCATGTTTTTAAAATAATGAAATTACTAAAGGAGAAGAATATGTTAGTGGAAATAATAATAATAATAATAATAATAATAATAATAATAATAATTAATAATGCTTAAAACTAGACTTAAGGGGTGTTTTTGTCCATAAGTTAGTACCAAATAATTAATTTAGTCACTCTGTGAAAACACGCCTAAATTGATCCTAGAACTCGTGAATTGCATCAATGTAGTCCTTTAACTAACATTGACTGTTAATGTGCCAACGTGACTGTTAACAGTGTTGACTTGGCAACCCATTTGTGCATGATGACATGGTAGAGAGGTAACATTTGATTTTTTAGGGAGTTTGAGGACAAACTTGATTTTTTAGAAAGTTCTATGGACATATTATTTTTTGTGCAATATTTAAACAAAAAATTAAGAATTTTAAAATTTGAAAAATGTATAAAAAACATTATTATAACATTTAAAAAATAAAAATACTGAAAATAATAGCACAATTAAAAACTTTGAAAAATTAAGTAAAAAAACTTAAAAATCAGAAACTATAAAGTGATAAATTATTTAAAAAATCAAACTTAAAATATTTATAAAGTATTAAATTAAAAATTAAAAATAAACTTGAAACAGAAAAGTCTGAATTTGAATATACTAAATCCTAAAATATCTCAAATTCTAAAAAAACTCGAACCTAAAACAACTTAAACCTGAAACAACTCGAACCGAACAGTATTAGTCCACCCAACTACTTCATCTTTCTTGAGGTGCATGCAATGGTTCAACCAAAAGCTAAAAACATGTTTGCAACTTCAGAACCATTGGGCAATGTTAATGTAACAATTCAAGTAGAAAATGTTTGTTTTCATTTATATGTATAGATTCATAAAGTATAAAAGCACTAGAGAACTTTTGTCCAATAAGAATCCTAAGACGATGATAATTTGATCCCAGTCCGGGGGCATTCTTTGCCAAGGTCCAGCCTTCATTACCGAGTAAAACTCTTGCATCCTCGATCACAGTCTGCAAAATTGCACCCAATCCAAAATAATAATAATAATGAGCTGTCATGAACCAACACAATTTATAAACTCAACTTAGGGGGAAACAAAATGTGCACCAGAGTTTCAAATTTGCTACAAGAGCAGTTTCAGACAATGGCATAAAACGAACAAAATTTTGGGGCATGCTCCCAGATGAAAGCTAATTCAAAGAAAAGTGATCGAACCTAAGACAAAGTCGGGGCACCGCCGCGTGAAAAAACCAAGATCCTGACGGGACCAGTAAGGAGTCAGGGGCATCCCATTGAGGGCCAAAAAAATCATATCACATTCATGCATTTGGATTGCATTCATCTTGCATTAAACCATTTTTGCATACGTCATATATTTAGATTAAGTGCGTACACCAAAATCACCATGCATTTAGGGTAGACACATGCATTTAGACATAAAATTAGATACATTCATGCAATCTTGCTTGTACGTAAAGGTCTAAGGAGAGCCCGAACACCCTCAACATGGAGGCAACAACACAACTGCTAACCCCTAATATTGAAGGAGGCCAAACACAGAAAGAATGCTAAAACATAAAAAAAGAGGTACCGATGACAAATTTTGTGAATAATTTACTAATAAATATTTTTCTTTTGTAGGATTTGATTCCTCGACGATGGTGTGATGGATGCCAACAAAAATTCTTTCTAGATCATGCCCTCTGTCGATAGAAAAGCTGGGCAAATTTTTCAAAAAAATTATACCGCTGTCAGTGGCGCAGTCACCCAACATCTTGCAAATCATGCCTCCGTCAGTGGTGATACGCCAACTTAATGAAGATCTTGCCTCCGTCGGTGGTGTTGCAGATCAAATTTTCCATCCAGATCCTATCTCTCCGCCGGTGGTGTAATGGATCCCATATTCTGCTGATCTAATCTCTCCGTCAGTGGTGAAGCAGATCAAATCCAAACTAGATCTTGCCTCTGTCGGTGGTGTTGTAGATCATATTTTCCATTCGGTCCTGTCTCTCCGTTAGTAGTGTAGCGGGTCTCACTTTTTGCTAATCTAGTCTCTCAGGTAGTGGTGTAGCAGATCAAATCCTATCCAGGTCTTGCCTCTTCGACGATGTTGTAGCTAGACCTAAATTTTACTCGGAGTTTACCTTTTTATTATAATTGTAGCTAAAAAATCAAAAAGAAAAAAGAAAAAAAAAACAAAAAAGTAAAGGAAAAAAAAACAAAAAATGAAAAAAGAAGAAAAAAAGAAAAAATTGAAAAGAAGAAGAAGAAAATAAAAGAAATTAGAAAAAAATTAAAAAATTAAAAAATGAGCTTTCAACCAAATTCTGATCATGCCTCTTCGTCAGAGTCGTAGCTTGATCACAGAAAAGAACAACTATCCGATCCTGCCTCTTTGTCAGAGTTGTAGCTAGATCAAATCCCCGGACCTTGCCTCTTCGTCGGTGTTGTGGCTTGGTCAAATCTATCTGTCGGTTCTGCCTCTTCGTCGGTGTTGTAGCTGAACCTAATTCACTAACTTCCGGTCTTGCCTCTTCGTCGGTGTTGTAGCTAGACCAAATTCACTAACTCTTGATCCCGCCTCTTCGTCGGTGTTGTAGCTGGATCAACATTACTAACTTTAGACCATGCCTCTTCGTCGGTGTTGTAGCTTGGTCAAAATTCACCAACTTTCAAGTTTTATCAATGTTGTACGAAAAATCAAAAAAAAGAGAAGAAAAAATATGAAAAAAAGAAACAAAAGCAGAGAAAAAAGAAATAAAAAAGCAAACAAAAAACAAAAAACAAAAAAAAAACAAAAAAATGAGAGAAAAAAGAAGGAATAAGTTGTCAGTTTTCTAGTCTTGTCTCTTCGTCAGAGTTGTAGCTGGATCAGACATCAGAACTTTCATTCATCAGTCTTGCCTTATCGTCAATCTTGCAGCTGGATCGAATTTTGTAGACCCTGCCTCTTCGTCGGTGTTGCAGCTGGGTCGAACTCTTTTTAGGTATTAGCTTATTATCAATAATGTAGCAAGTTGGACTCATTTTGCTTCTCCAACAGACCACCTTCCGTTTTGAAGATTTTGCTTCCCTGAGAGTGACAAGGTGGATCAACCAAAACAAGAAAGAAGGCATGCAACAAAGAGAATGAAGATCTACCGAAGAAAGAAGACACACGTCAAAATGGGAGAAGTTTAGCCAGACCAGACAAAAATGGTTATTATTTTTGTCTCTGCTCTATTCCTGTTACACAACAATGAGCAAAGAGGGGCAGCTGTAATACCCATTTTTTGTCCGGGCCCTAAATCATATTCGAAGCATTTACCCTATTCCAAAAAATACACCAAATCCAAAAAAAAATTAAAATGGGCATGCTGCCCCATGCCCTGCAGCACACATGCCCCATGCCATTCCCCTGCCACCTTGCCTCCCATGTCTTGCCCCATGCTTTGCAAGTGTTTTCCCACAGTACACTCAACCCACCATCACCTTATTTCCCCATTCCCATAATCCATTTAAAGAACCACAACAAATTGAAAAAGGGAAGCCGACCATTTTCATTCTCAATTGGGAGGAGAAATAACAAATTGGAAGCAAAGGGGGTGGACGGCAGAGAAAAAAATTAAAAGAAAGAAATAGAGAGGCTCTCGGCAAAGTAAAAAGAAAAGAGGGATTCTCAATTTTTTGACTTTTGAAGATACTACAAATTGGAAAGAAAATGAGAAAAACTCACTCCCATATTTAAGTTTGGGTATTTTTTTTGGAGTATGTTTGTGGTTTAATCTTTTTTATAATCTAATAAAAATTATGTTCTCTAGTAATCTTTTTATGTTTTTTGTTCTTATGTGTTTTTATATTTTGATGTTCATATGTTCTATATGTTGTTAGCATGTGTTTAGATTAATTATTGGTGGTTGTTTAATATTTGTTTTTCAATCTTCTCATCTCTAATATGTTTTTATCATGATATGTATTTGTTCATGGCTTTTATTTATTTTTTATGTTTGGTATGTATGTACATCTTTGTATTTGATATGATTCGTATGTATTTTATGTTCATCTTGTTTTTAGGTTATATGTTAGTGTGATATTATTTATCATGTTTAAATGTCATGTTAGGTTGTGGGTGTAAATTATGTTATATGATAGAAGTCAAGTATTAGTTTTTTATGTTAACATGTTGTTATGTTAGTTTGGCATTATATTTCATGCATGTCATGTATATTATATTGATGTCTTAATGTGTTTAGACATGTTAGAATTAATTATTTAGTTTTGGAATCTCGTTTTCTAGTTCATGTTTTGTTTTTTTTATATTATGATTGATCATGTTTTTTTATTCATGTAGTTTATTATTATCTTTTATATAATATTATAATATTTATGTGTTTATGCCATGTAATATAATATTGTTGCATTTTAGCCCTTAATTTTCATATTCATGTTGTTTTATGTATATTAGTGTAAACCATGCATGATTATTATTATTATTATTTGTTAGATTCGTTTTATTTATGTGATTGATATTTATGTATTTATGTTAGATTAGTGTTTTATTATATTAGCATTATTTATGTTTTTACCGCAATGTATTTATTTATATTTGCCATGTTTTTTAAGTTTGCACAACGGATATATATTTTGTCAATGCGGTGTCCTTTTATCCGAGCGTAAACGGGGCCAGTATCAGGCATAGTGATAGTGGTTAGGCGTTTACTCTCGGATAACAGGGCCTTTAAAATTTACTCGCACATATAACCGAATTTTAAATTAATCGTCACTTTATTCCGGAAAGTTTAATATTAATAAAGCGATAATTATTAAAGTACCAATTTGGGGCGGTGTGGGGGTGCTAATCCTTACTCATCCGTAACCGACTCCCGAACCCATCAACTTTAAATCTCTGGTTTTCACGGTGTCCAGTCCACCTTGAGTGGCCGGTGGCGACTCCATTTTCAAAACAAATCACGGGTTTCTTCTAAAATCCCACGGAAGACATCATTTAAAAAAAACACATTTTTTAACAAAAGAGGGGACGTCGCTACAGCAATATAGTTTACCCACTACTTTTAGTTTTATTGGACTCGCCCTCTATCTCAAACCATATAAATCTACCCATTATCACATTCGTGTTCTTCCAAATTTTCGAGGAGTCGAATTTCTTTCTGCAGTTTTGCACGCTGTTTGTCTGCAGTTTTGCACGCTAGCCCTTCCTTTTCTTTTGGGTTTCTTTGGTAAACTAAGGTCTGTCTGGTTTGGTTTTGTGATGGATACTGATTTGGCAAATCTCTCTATAGATGATGGGGAGGAGGAGGCCATTGAACTCCCGCTTGAAATTGAAGAGATTGTTTATGGGTATGAGTTGTGTTTGGTTGGAAGATTTCTCACATCCAGTGTCGTGTAATTTTTAGCGATGAGGAATACTCTAACGGATGTGTGGCACCCGACGGGAGGTATATTGATCAGTGATATAGGTGAAAAAGGAATATGCTTTTGGTTCTATCATGAAGTCGACCTACTTCAGGTGCTGGAAGGGTGTCCCTGGTTTTTCAATAACCATTTATTGTTGCTACACAGATTGGAAAAAGGCGAAGATTCATTAACTGTTCAGGTGGATTCAGCTATGTTCTGGGTTCAAATACATGACCAAACTCCAGGGCTTACGTCTGAGCCAATGGCTCGTCAACTAGGAAACTTCATTGGTGAGTTTGTTGAATATGATGCAAAACTAGTGGTTTCTGGGAGAAAACAGTTTATCCGAGTAAAGGTCCTTCTCAACGTGAATCAACTGCTGAAGCGTAAAAAAAAAAAAAAGCTCTGGGAAAGGATCAGAGTACCTATATCCTTTTTCAGTATGAGAAACTTACACTGTTTTGCTTTATTTGTAGAGAGCTTGGCCATGGCAAAAGCTTTTGCCCGCTGCGATTGTTAATGGACCCTAAGGAGGTGGTGTTTGGGTGGGTTTTATCAATTCGAGCTTTGTCACAAAGGGGACCGCCGGCATCGATTAGGTGGTTGAGAGAAGAATGTACAAGAACCTCATTAGCAGAAATCAAGGCAGCCATGGATGTGCATGGATAGTTACGCGTGTATGGGCAGTTACCTAACCTTTCAAATGTGGCACAGTCCCCAGATGGGAACTTTAACAACATGGGGCCTATCTATGTTGATAATGGGCCTATGACATAAAGCAAAAGATTGTGGGTGAGATGTCGACAATTTCAGGGAATTTAGATTCTATAACACCTGGTAATAACACTGAGATATCGGATGGCTCTGTGAGGTAGGGCAACCAGATGCCATAAAGCCGGTTTGCTGAAACGTTCGTCGACTGGAAAAGCCACGGGCGGTAAACCGTCTCAGGAACTCACTGAGAGGCGTCTATCCCTAGATTTTATTTCTCATAGAAACAAAGCTTAGTGCGAGGAGAATGAAAATAGTACGTAAGAAGTGTGGTTTTCTTTTTGGTATAAACGTCGACGCTGTAGGCTCACGAGGAAGGTTGTCTCTTGGATGGAAACCAGAATCTGATATAACCTTGAGAAGCTATTATCGCTTTCATATCGATGTAGTGATTAAGGAAGAGGATACTGGTACGTAGAGATTTACAGGGTTCTATGGAAATTCAATTGAGCAAAGTAGAACGGCTTCATGGGATTTATCACGTCAATTGAAGGAGGACCAATCACTGCCATAGTTAGTTACTGGTGATTTTAATGAGATAGCATACTCCTTTGAGCAGTAAGAAGGTAGACTGCGTTCTGAATGAAATATGTCTGGGTTTCGTGAAGCTTTAAACGACTGTGATCTTGGTGATTTGGGCTTCAATGGTAATTGGTACACATGGGAGAGGGGTCGCTTGCCAGAAACAATATCCGTGAGCGTTTGGACAGAGCTGTTGCAAATCCCAGCTGGTGAAGTATGCATTCAGGCCATTCTGTAATGCACCTATTGTTAGAGATAGTGCCTAAGGCCTATTGTATGGACATAATATTTTGATTATTGAATTTATTATTATAATAAATTTGCATGCTTTTGTATCCTTGAATATTATTATTCTAAATATCCCTAATCAGTTATTGTTGTGGGAACAATAATAAGATAAGATTAATATAAAGTTTGATAGATATTTATAAGATGAATATGTGAATGAGATTCAAATCAAATTCATTTATGTATTTGTTGAAAACAAATATTATGATCAATTCGTCTTAAGATTAATACATGGATTAAAGTTATATATTAATCTTATACAATTGTGACATTGAATCCCTAGACCTGAAATTGCTACGGTTCTCAACATGATGACTGTTATGTTTTGACATAGTCAAATATCGTTTTTAATCGGATGATTATAAAATTTATGCTTGAACATAATAAGAAATCATGCAGTGAGATGTGAGTGATTAAGATGGAATTTAACCTTCTTAACATAAGAGAGATATCTTTGGGTCCTTCGATGATTTAGACTGAGAAATGCATGGTCGTGCTCAAATGAGTTGATAGAGATCAATGTCATTTGTTTAGTCAGTTCAATTGGGCATCGAGAAACTAAAGATAGAACGATATATGGTTAACATTTTCCATGCCTTATATTCTATCAAGATATCGTGAGATAAAAGGATTATGACATAAACTGAATTAAGGTTGTCTCGGATCATGAGCTTTTCATTTAACTTGGGCAGTTATAATGTCTTGCTAGAGGCCACTTATGACTTGTAGAATAAAATGCGATTTTATCTACTACCAACGTTAAATGAACCTATAGGGTCTCACACTAAGAATGGATAAGAATGGTTGTGGTTATTACTCTCAATAATAAATTTAAGATAACGCGATTATTTTAAATTATATTATTAGAGATTATTTATTCGAATTTAAAATGTTAAATTCATAATAGAATATCTTATTTATTTTATTATTTTTCAAAAATAATATAAATAAATAATGTTATCAAATAATTTCATTATCTAGATTTGATTGAATTTAAATTACTTATCAGAGAAGGAATCTATTTTAGAATATATTATTTACTTATTTTATAAATAATATTATTAAATAAAAATCACTTTATCTAGAGTTGGTTGAATTTGAATTCTTTATAAAATAAAAGAATTTATTTTAAATTATAATTTATTTAAAAGAGTTTTAATTAAATTATAATAGTGAACTCAACCTAACCTTATTCAAGTCATATATATATATATATGTATGTATGTATGCCAAGGATTTTGAGGGTGATCTAGGTTTTTTCAAAATAGCCACCAAAACTACAAATATTAGATTTTCAAAATCTTGATTGGAACTAGCTGTTGCAGCCCATTTTCCGGGCCCAATATTTTATTAGCCAGACCCATTACTAATTATCAGACCCATTTACATATACATCCAATACCCATTAACCACATCCAAGACCCAAATACCCATACCCAATATCAATAATTCAACCTAGACCCAGTTACAAAGCCCAAACCCGGATATAACCTAAAAATAATAAACCCTAACCCTAGCAAACAAGTCTGCCGCCGCCCATGTCTCCTCATCTACCCAATCCCCTCCGCGTGTGGCCACCAAGCGCGCCACCACCGGCCGCCTGTCACTTTGCTCCACCGCCCAAATTGCCATATTTTCAGACCTGAAAAATGCAAAAAGGGAGTCAGTCATTATTATGTGTAATCAAAATCAAAAACACAAGTTGTGATCTTTCTTTTCTGGGTATTTATAAATCCTAAGGCCATTGTAATATTTTTTACGGAGTTTTGAATGAAAAAACACAAAAAATCATTCGAATCTTTAGTCCAGCAAAGCTAATCGAGCAAAGGTAACAAAAAAACTCTTCGTTTCTTATTTTCCTTTTTTTAAAAAAAACACACAAAAAACAGTGTTAAGAAAAGAAAACACCCGAACAAAAATCTAGATCTACGGATACATGGGTCTTCTTAAAAAAAATAACTTAAAAACGAGATTAGAGTGCAAAAATACATACCTTAGGGTTTCTTGGGCGTCTCTGCCCGCCGACGAGGGGGAGGTTGAGAGAATATCAGAGGGTGTTTGTATTTTAAAACTGGAAAAATGAAATTTTGGTGTAAAAAAACAAATTTATAAAGCATCAAAACAGCGTCATTTTTGGGCGTCTGAGTTCAGCCCAAAACGACGCCGTTTCAGTCGTTGCCCGAATATCGACCCGACCCGGGTAGGAGGATCCGCGTGTTTTGGAGAAATGGGTAAATTACCGTTCCAGTATTTTCGCATGGGTTATTCACTCTATAGGTCCTTGTATATTTAATTTTCCTTGCAATCTAGTCCCCCGGTTTAATTAAATCATACTTAAAATGGTTAAATCACACTTTTAGTCCCTCCCCATAAAAAATAATTGCAGAATGTGATCGCTGCATGGTAAAATGTCTCTTTTAATCCCTGGAACTTTTAAAGTCTTTGTAATTGGGTCCTAAAATCAGTTTTAATCATTCTAAATGCAATATTTCGCATCTGGTCCCTCTCTTTTTGTTTTATTTCTGCTTTTTTGGTCCCATTTTTTATATTTATTTCTTTTTGTACTATTTTTTATTCGTTATTTATTTCATTTTATTTGTTGCATTTCTTTATTATTTATATATATAAGATGTGATGTGCTATCATGTATTATGTATGTATGTAATGTAATGTATGTAATATATGACACTTAATATATATTTATATTGTATAACATTTATAGTATTTATATAATATGTATATTACATATAAGATATTATTTATGTATTTATATACATGTCGATGCCTTATGTAGTATTTTATTTGTTTATTTTATTATTTAATGTTCATATTATCTATATTAGCTTTGTAATATTTATTATTTTGCATAAATATTATATATAATTTTTGCCTCATTGTTCTGATACTTCTATTAGAAGTGTCATCCCGGCCTCCAGGTGACATCTCCTTTGAATATCGTGGATACAAAGGCCAGTTTTGGATTTATCATACAGATTTAACTATTTTTTTTTATCTTTTTATTCATTATTTATTTATTTATTTATATTTAATAATTATCGTATTCTGCCTCATTATTCCGTTATTTCTGCTAGGAGTGTTATCTCGGCCTCTGGGTGGCATCTCCTTTGAATATCGTGAACACCAAAACAGATTTAAAATATTATTCATTTTAGGAAGTTAATCATTAAATTAAATCAAAATTTTGTTTTCCTTAAATAAATATAGTGCGAACTTTTAGGTACCAATTTTGGGCGTAGTGGGGGTGCTAACCCTTCTCCACTCGTAACCAACTCCCGAATCCATCTCTGATTATCTTTTTGGTGTCCTGCCTACCAAAAGTGGCCAGTGGCGACTCCACCCTTCGTTTTAAAAATTTAACGGTAATCTATTGGGAGTGTCTTCCCGGTTTCCGGGTGTCATCTCATTTGATGCCGCAAAGTATTTCACACCATTATCATCAAAAAGAAAAAGGGTCGCTACAGCTTGGCGACTCTACTGTGGAGCGAATTTTGTTTTCAAAAAACAAAAGAGGAGATAGGCCTTAGTTAGGGTTCGCATTGTAATTATTAAGAAAAATTTAAATTTAAATTTTAATTTTCAATTTTTGTTTGATATGAACTGTCATTATACATTAGTGTTAGAACCCTTAAGTGGAAGGGAGTACTTCGCTTCGTGGGGTTTTTACCTCCGTATAGTGTTGTATCTCGCTTTCGGAGTATCGGTCCTTATATTTCGTGGGGTTTTCACCTCCGTATGGTATAAGGGTCGTATTCCCCCGAATCGATATCCCAGCGACAGTTCAGGTACCTTTACTTTAGATCCAAACCACATATAATGAGTCGTAGTGTCCATCCTTTAACCACGCTATTACTCTGCCCATTTAGGAATAACCCTTTTTAGGTTTTGCTTTGTCTTTTTTATTGTTTATATTCCTTGTATATTATTATTCACCATTCAATTTATTTTATTTATCTGATTATTCTGTTACACTGACTCATTTTCTTTGTTGTTCATTTTTTTCTTGCATCCGTATTGTATATCATATCATACCTAGGTGTTGATTCAAGAGAAATCCAGTTTAGAAGACGTTCAATATGGAATGGGGTTCTGTAATGACAAAAATGATAATGCTACAGTTTGGGGATGGTCCGAGCGCATGTAGATGGAAAAATGAGATAGCCTGGCAGCAGGACATGTATCAAAGAATACCGGGCCCGTGTTGATAGTTTCCTAGCAGAATGGCCTTCATAAGCTGGGGGAAATATGACAGCATTGGGATTCAAGTATGAAACAGAGCTTCCAACAAGAGTTTGGCGACATAGCCCTCTTATTAGATGTGCAAAACAACATGTATTTGTTCAGGGCCATAGCGCAATTCTGGAACCCATGGTATAACTGTTTCACTTTTGGAAAGGTAGACCTTACTCCAACCATCGAGGAATATTTTGCTTTACTTCTTTGTCCGAAAATCAAGGAGGAGAGAATCTACATCAAGCCTAAGGATCTACCACCTTTCACAGAAAATTTGGTTAGCATCATCGGGATGAGTAAAGAATGGTTTCAAGGAAAGATTCCAAGGAAAAGAAAGGCTGATTACATACATTGGGCACACATCCGAGGCCTAATTCACCAACATCCTGATCTACCAAAAAAGATGTACCTATTTGCTTTTGGTATTTACGGTATGGTCATCTTTTCGGAAGTCATGAGACACGTAGATTATGCCACGACAGATCTGTTTGAGAAGTTAAAGAAGGGGATCAGCCCGGCTCTAGCCATTCTAGTAGAAACTTTTCAATCACTAAGCATGTGCAAAAAAATAGGCGAGGGCAGGTTCTTGGGATGTGTTCTTTTGTTAGAAATTTGGATCCGAAGTCACTTATAGGATTTAAAATATTCTCATCGGATGTACCTCACCACCTTCTCTCCTATAAAGACCTTTTTAGAAGAGTAAAAAGCTGAGACCATGACCGAGGATCAATGGATGGTTGGCTTTCAAGACCTACGAGATGAAACAGTCAGATGGAAGGTACTATGACTAATATTGAGTAACTTTCTTTATCGTTGAGGAGAATATAATTGGGTGCCTCTGCTAGGGATTTGGGGAGGAAGTGGATATTGTCCCTTACTCGTGTCACGCCAATATGGCTCGATGCAGTTTATTCCTGCCACATACGGGTTGAACATGTCAGACTTCGAATACGAGGGAAATGGCTACAAAATACAGGTCTAAAAGATAAGTTGTTCGTGGAAGCGTATGTAAATAGTCGAAGTCTATAGAGGTGATTCACCTCTCACCCCCGGGTACGAGCAGTGGAGACTTAGCTGGGTTAATGATATCGTTCCTCGTGCGAACCCAGGAGTTGTTCGGACCATGAAATAACATATGGAAGAGGCTCCTTCAGACTTGGAAAAGGCTAAGAGAGCCCAACAAAAGGAGGTACAAGCCTTAGAAAAGAGCATCGCTGACCTGGAAGTAGCAAATTACCTGACCTTATAGATGTAGAGAAGTACGAGCGGGAAAAGAAATACCTCCTGAAACAGAAGAAAATCCTCGAAGCTGATCATAAAGACTTGAGGGAAGAGTGGCTGAAGCTGAAACAGAACCCGCAGAGAAATAGTTTGGGCACCACGGCAAAAAACTGACCACTAAGCTACTAAAGGAAAGAAAGAGAGTAGATAGCTATGCTCGGAAATATGAGGCTGGTAAGAAACAAGTAGATAAAAAGACGAATGAGCTAGAAACGTTACTCAAGAGTTAGTCGCCAGTCAGGCTCAAAACCAAGAACTGAAAGCTCAGAACGAGGAATTTGAAGCCCAAATTCTGTAGTTGGAAGGACTTCCACAAGAATATCACAACCAAGACAACGTAGCTGCCCTAAGCCATACGCAAGCGGAAAGAGTTGTTAAAAGCAAAGGTGACTAAACTCGATGATACTCTCTGCGACTGGAATGAGAGGCTTGTGTCTTTTGAAGGAGCCTTGCAGGAAGATAATCACCGAATAGTATATGGGATGCAACAATCCGGTCAGCTAATATGAGGTCAGCATAGAGCGATGACAGCCGTTATGGTGCAAGCACGGGAGGTAGCCCGATACATCCAAGGCTTGGCCCGAGAAGCACATGAGCTAGGCGTATGCGTCAGTCTAGAATTAGAGTTAGGGTACCGGGTGAATGCTCTGCTTCAAGAAGTAGAAGTTTTAGGGATGGAAGCTAGTCACTATCTGTAAACGCGTTATCTTTGCTTTTTGTAATCAGACTTCTTCATCTAATGAAAGTCTTTCTAAGGACTACTTATGAATCAACACCTATATGTGCATTCATTATTGCATAACAGCATCATGGATTTTTGTTTTCTAATAAAGCTTTCATTTTAGCATTGTTTACACCTTTCATTTTGTAAATTAATACATTCATTGCATTAAACACATTGCTAATGGAGAGAAGATATTTATCTCAGAGTGAGGTAGCAAGAAAATAATCTCACCAGTACAACTTCAAAATCATGGACAACTTAATGGCTAGAGTAGAGAAGCTTGAGGAACTTCAGGGACATCTGATCGGGATCCAAAGAGAAATGATGACACACATGAAAGAATCTCAAGAGAAATTTAGAGAGAAACTGAATGATCTAAAGAGTATGATTACTACTGCAATCAAAGGAAAAGGTTTGGCAGAAAATCATTTAACAGAGATGGAAATTGAAAATGCCAGTGAGAATTAGGGTTTTTACTTCATGGAAGAATAAATTGTACCTGAAAAAGAACAAGCTATTATCAACCAGTTTGAGGTAGCTCGCACAGTCTCGGAATACCCCACTGATCTTATATTGGATAAATCCATGATTCTGTCATGAAAGTCTTATCTCAGTCGATAAAGAAAGATTCAGATGAGATAAAATTGTAGAGCGGAAAAGATTCAGAAAACAACGATGAGGCAAGGATGTTGGCTACCCCAATGATTGAATTAGTGCCGCCTTTAACCGAAAGTCAAAATTTGGTGTCTGCCTCTTCAAAACCTCTTCAGTTGTTGGCTAATTATGCTTCCAGTTCTCAAAATAAAGAACAAAAACTGAAGGACCCTCAATACAACTGTATCCCTCTTACCTACCAGAAGTTGTTTTCAAAGTTGCTAGAAGCTCGATTAGTCAATCTTGGTTTTGATAGGCCTCGGTTGCCTCCATATCCGAGAAGGTTTAAGGAAAATTGTAACAATTTCAAAAGAAAGGTGCAACATCTTTTAGATTCAAGGGTATTGAAGTTTGAGCCCGTAAATCAAGGTCTAAATATCAACTTTCTGAACACGATTAGCACTGTAAAATTAGAGGAAGATCAGGTCACGTAAAAGAACAAGATAAATGAAGTAGACACGCATGTGTCGGAGGAAATTGGAAATGTAAGCAATTATCAAGATCACAAATCTTCTGTAGAAAATGTTATTCTGGACCCACTTGAGAAATTCAGAACAGTTGTAGAAGAGCCCAAACAAATAATGGCATATGAAAACAATGATGTTTTTCCATAGGATAAATTTTGGGGACGATGAGTAAGGAATGCCGAAATGCATGATGAGGATGCCAAAAAGAGTAACAAGAGGATAAAGACGTTAATCCCGATGTCATATTCTGATATATTACCCTTGTTAGTTCAAAACAAACTCTTAAGGTTGCCTCCCCCAATACGATACTCTTATCCTAATATGGATGGTATCAGGGTTTCATGTGAATATCATCGCGGTGACTTTAGTCATGTAATGGAAGATTGTGTATTTCTCAAAGGCAATATCTATGAACTTCTTGAGGAAGGCATGCTCGCTTTCGAAGATGGAAGACCTAAGTTCAAAGGATCAACATACGCCACAGAGTCAAAATCTTTGGTAACAAATGAGAATCAAAACCAGGTCTCTCAGAGTATATCCCCAAATCTGAATCTGTTACGTCCATCCAGTTCATATGCCAATGATCCGATCAGAATCAATAGCCATCAAGATGTTAAAGGTGAAAAGAAAGAAGGTATGGTCGAAAGGGAAAGGTTTCAGATCACGTTGGCCAAAGGACAATATCAAAAGATGAAAAGGAAGAGACCTCTTAGGGTTTTCAATACACCTATTTCGATTTTACTCCCCTATTTGATACAAAGAAAATACCTCGCTCCCATGCCAATGGAAGATACGTTAGATCCATCTCTTTTTCATGATCCAAGTAGTACTTGTGATTTCTATATGGGGGCAACAGGGCACCATACCAACGGACGCTGGATTTTGAAGTAGAAAATAGTAAAGTTGACTTATGAGGGGGAACTGATGCGCGATATGGTAAAGTAGTGGAAGCATGAGAAAAGAGAGCAATAAGTATTGAAAGGATAAAAGTAGATAAAATTTTGCTTAAGACAGACTGAAGTTTTTCTTTTTGTCTTATCCATATTTTGACTACGGCTTGTTATGGCATCTCAACAGTTAGGGTTTCCTTTTGAAGTAATGCATCGAATCAACTTTGCTATCCTTGGCCCCAGTATAGCAAAGATCTTTTTGTAAAGGGCGTTTGTCATGTCTGGTAATTTTCATTCTAATGAAGAATTTATTTTGCTTAACATACAATGGCCTTGAAAGCATGTATATGTATATCTTTTCTCGCCTTTGTAGGTATCTAGATATCAATTGCAAAATGCAACATTGAGATCAATTGAATATTGTGATAACGATAAGGTCTAATTACTCTCCTAATAGACTCTGGTCAGCAAAGCATGATTACTACTCCTTTGATGAAGTTCGATGATAAAAAAGCTCCAAAGTTAACAATGCAGAGGTTCTTGAAATTAAAATTCTAAGCGTAGTCTTCTATGCACTAATTGATCAATATATAAGGAAATAATGAAATATTGAAAGAAAAAAACACTCATTTGCTCGAAAGCCTGGTAATAGGCATAATTAAAGCTTGGTAATAGGCATGTTTAAGTCTGGTAATAGGCATGCTCGAAAGCCTGGTAATAGGCATGTTCATAAAAAAATATACAAGAAGCATACATATGCACCTAGAATTCCATTCTTAGAATGATATTTTTGCACTCTAATGGTTAAACAAGTCTGTTTTCTTGGATGGAGCAAAATATGAGAATTGAGAAGGAGTAGTCTTTTGTAGCAACGTGGTAATATGGGGATGAACCGAGTCATTTAAGGGAATTTTATGACTTCGAATTGCCATAATATTCAAAGTCTTCACAAACACAAGCTATGCTTGGAATGATCACCGAAAGGTTAAATCCGTGACGCTTTTGCACTTGATATTCAGAGCTCCTATTCTAGTTTTTTTATATATTTTGATTTTGGTTTCAAGGTATTGTATGCTAATCCAAAAGAACACCATTCACTGAAATGACATTCGGCAAAATTGACATTCTAAGCAAAAAGATTTCCTTGTATTACTTCAGGAGTAAGATTATGGATACAAATGATCGACCTAACATAGAGGAATAACCGGTCAATAATTATAGTGAGAGAGATGACAAGAGTATATATGCCAGACAGTTTAGAGATTTAAGACAAGTTTTTCCCATTCAAAGAAATAAAGAATGAACCATTGAAGGGAATAATATGTTCAAACACAAAGAAAGTTTACAAATCGGAGGCATTCGCTCGCCAAAAGGTTGAAGAAGACTCTATGTGATGGGTCAGTGTCGACAAATCAATTGTGCCCAATACTAAATAGGGAGAAGTACCGAAGATGTAATAAGAGTGCATGACAAGAAAATAGTTGAGTCTAGGGTCGAATGGGGCAATGATGAGCAAAAGAATAGTACAGGTCCCTACAATAGTATAGGGACTAAAGGAGAATGTTCGCAGAAATAAGAAATGACTCTGGATTAAAGCATGTTGATGGAGCATATTTGAGATAAATACCCAACTGATAAGAAGAAGATTGAAGAGCATGCAACAAAGGAATGAACCGTAAAAGAAATCTGAAGATGACCTTTCAAGGACCAAGAGCTTTTAAAACAGCTCTAAAAATGTTTCATATTGTTCATCATATAGATAGGCATCCCTAAGATTAGGAGCATGTTAACTTGCATTATTCTAGTTTCTTGTCTGTTTTCTTGACAGATGTTCAAAAAGGAGAAGATGATCATATTTTTATGCTTGGCAGCAGAAGAAACAACTCTCAACAAAGATTCAAGAATTTTTTATACTCAAACGTTTGTGATTTGATGCCTATGACGATTAGAAACTGGAGCATCCATCAAGGTTTTTCAGTCTTCATCTTTCATGAAAGCGGCGTAAACTTTTTGGTAATCTTGTGATGAGATACCCTTTCATGCCTATGACGATCAGAAATCAGGGTATGATCTTTCAGTCTTCGGCTTTTATAGAAGGAGTGAAAATCATGTAGTAGTTTCGAAGCAAGTTACACTTTGATGTCAAGACGGTCAGAACTCGGGCATCCTTTCAATTTTCCAGTCTTCAACTTTTAAGGGAGCAGCAAAAATTTTCTAATAGTCTCACAGCGAGATGTCATTTTGATGTCAAGACGGTCAGAACCCGGGGCATCCTTTTGATTTTCCTGTCTTTAGCTTTCGGGGAAGTAGGGAAAATCATGTGGCAATCTCAAAGTGAGTTACTCTTTCGTGCCTATAACGGTCAAAAACCAGGACATACCATCTAGCGATTTTGCAAACTTTAGCTTTCGGGAAAGTAGCAAAAATCTTCTAGTCGTCTTATAATAAGATACCATTTTATGCCTATGACGATCAGAAATCGGGGTATGATCTTTCAATTTGCCAGTCTTCATCTTTCATGGAAGCAACAAAAAACCTTCCGGTAGTCTTGTAGCAAGATATCTTTTCATACTTATGACGATCAGAAATCGGGGAATGACTGTTAAATTTTTCGGTCTTCAGCTTCTTAGGAAGTAGAGGAAACCCGTACTTTTGGTACTAACACTACTCGGGAATAAGAATAAATTGTCACCTTTTTCAGAACTTCAAGACGAAGAATTCTATATAGAGAGGACTCCCAATTCGAAGATTCCACCTGTAGAAGGTCCTATATAGGGGAACCTAGAGTTTCAAGACTCGAACGTAAAAAGTTCTATGTAGGAAGGGCTTGCAACCTGAAGATCTCTCTAGAAACTTACAAGATTTTAGACGGAGGAAGATAAGACAATTCTATATAGGAAGAGCTTGTGACCTCGAACTCCCAACTCAAAGATTTTGCAGAGCACTCCAGTTTGAAGATTTTGCCTTCAAAAGTGGTCAAGCGGATCAACTGAAGATCAAGATAGCAGACGGTGGTCAGAGAAGAACCCTCAACCTACCCGGGCAAAAATGGTCACTGTTTTGTCTTTGATCTATCCCTGTTACACAACAATGAGCAAAGAGGAGCAGCTGTTGTAGCCCATTTTCGTCTGGGCCCAATATTTTATTAGCCAGACCCATTACTAAATATCAGACCTATTTACATATACATCCAAGACCCAAATACCCATACCCAATATCCATAATCCAACCCAGACCCGATTACAAAGCCTAAACCCAGATATAACCTAAAAATAATAAACCCTAACCCTAGAAAACAAGTCTGACGCCGCCCATGTCTCCTCATCTACCCAATTCCCTCTGCGCGTGGCTACCATGCGCGACACTAGTGGCCACGTGTGCCACCACTGGCCGCCTGTCACTCTACTCCACTGCCCAAGTTGCCATATTTTTAGACCTGAAAAATGCAAAAAGAGAGTCAGTCATTATTATGTGTAATCAAAATAAAAAAACGTAAGTTGTGATATCTCTTTTCTGGGTATTTATAAACCCTAAGACCGTTGTAATATTTTTTACAGAGTAATGAAAAAACACAAAAAAGCCGTTCGAATCTTCAGTCCAGCAAAGCTAATCGAGCAAAGGTAACAAAAAAACTCTTCGTTTCTTGTTTTTCTTTTTAAAAAACACACAAAAAAAACAGTGTTAAGAAAAGAAAACACCCGAATAAAAACCTATATCTACGGATACAGGGGTCTTCCTTAAAAAAAACTAACTTAAAAAAGGAGATTAGAGTGCAAAAATACATACCTCGAGATTTCTTGGGCGTCTTCGGCCGCCGGTGACGGCGACACTCCGTCACCGATCGGCGGTGGCCGTTCGGCTCCAAGGGCCGACGAGGGGGGTTGAGAGAATATCAGAGGGTGTTTGTATTTCAAAACTGGAAAAATAAAAATTTGGTGTAAAAAAACAAATTTATAAAGCATCAAAACGACGTCATTTTTTGGCGTCTGAGTTCAGCCCAAAAAGACGTCGTTTCGAACGTTGCCCGGATATCGACCCGACCCGGATAAGAGGATCTGCGTGTTTTGGAGAAATGGGTAAATTATCGTTCCAGTCCTTTCGCATGGGTTATTCACTCTGTAGGTCCTTGTATATTTAATTTTCCTTGCAATCTAGTCCCCAGTTTAATTAAATCATACTTAAAATGGTTAAATCACACTTTTAGTCCCTCCTTATAAAAAAATAATTGCAGAATGTGATCGCCGCATGGTAAAATTGCTATTTTAATCCCTAGAACTTTTAAAGTCTTTGCAATTGGATCCTAAAATCAATTTTAATCGTTCTAAATGGAATATTTCGCATCTAGTCCCTCTCTTTTTGTTTTATTTCTGTTTTTTGGTCCCGTTTTTTTATATTTATTTCTTTTTGTACTGTTTTTTTATCCCTTATTTATTTCATTTTATTTGTTGCATTTCTTTATTATTTATATATATAAGATGTGATGTGTTATCATGTATTATGTATGTAATGTAATGTATGTAATATATGACACTTAATATATATTTATATCGTATAACATTTATAGTATTTATATAACATGTATATTACATATAAGATACGTATAAGATATTATTTATGTATTTATATACATGTCGATACCTTATGTAGTATTTTATTTGTTTATTTTATTATTTAATGTTCATATTATCTATATCAGCTTTGTAATATTTATTATTTTGCATAAATATTATATATAATTTTTGCCTCATTATTCTGATACTTATATTAGGAGTGTCATCCCAGCCTCCGGGTGACATCTCCTCTGAATATCGTGGATACAAAGGCCAATTTTGAATTTATCACACAGATTTAACTATTTTTTATCTTTTTACTTTTTATTCACTATTTATTTATTTTTCTTTAATAATTATCGTATTCTGCCTCATTATTCTGATATTTCTGCTAGGAATGTCATCCCGGCCTCCGGGTGGCATCTCCTTTGAATGTCGTGAATACTAAAGCAGATTTAAAATATTATTCATTTTAGGAAGTTAATCATTAAATTAAATCAAATTTTTGTTTTCCTTAAATAAATATAGTGCGAACTTTTAGGTACTAATTTTGGGCGTAGTGGGGTGCTAACCCTTCCCCACTCGTAACCAACTCCCAAATCCATCTCTGATTATCTTTTCGATGTCCAGCCTACTAAAAGTGGCCGGTGGCGACTCCACCATTCGTTTTAAAAATTTAACGGTAATCTATTAGGAGTGTCATCCCGATTTCCGAGTGTCATTTCTTTTGATGCCGCAAAGCATTTCACACCATTATCATCAAAAAGAAAAAGGGTCGCTACACTAGCATTCTGATAGCCATTCGTCATCTATTCGCGTGTGGATACTTGTAGAGGGCGGTCGTCTTTCAGAAAGACAGTGCCTCAACACAACCAGATTCATGATTCATAAATCAAGGTAATTTTTTTTTTGTATATTAATATGATAGCATGAGATCCTAAAAATTCTTCATAGGATATTTTTCTACTGCGTTTATATGCCTGATTAAATCAGTCTATTTCCTATGAAAACCTAACACCTATCCCATACAATCTCTGACCATTGCTCTTTATTAGTTGAAACGAACAGACAGTTTCCAAAGCCAGAGATGTAATAGAGATTACTTTTGTTTTGATGCCTCCTGGATCCTAGAAGGAGACGTGAAACAAGTTATTAAAAGTTACTGGGAGAATTTTAATGAAAACGTGCCCAACAAGCTTCAAAGTTTGGGCAAGTCACTGTTGAATTGGGGTCGAAACAAGAATTTAGAGTCTTCTGGGTGCAAGCATGCCATACAGAATCGTCTGAGAGTTATCTAGCTGTGACCCTGATGAGGAAGTTCTCCAAGAGTTGATTGAAATTAAGCTTGGCCTCGATCTGGAAACTGACAAAGAAGAACTCTTCTGGGAGCAAAGAGCCCGCTCTAATTGGCTCCAACATGGTAACAAAAACACTTTTTTTTTCTTCTATAGTTTTGCATCATATCGAAAGGAAAAAATACAGTAAAGGGCTTATACGATTCTCATAGAAACTGGATAACTAGTGATACTGTCCTTTTGTCTTTGGCTAGCAACTATTTCATGGATCTTTTCCAATCTTCTATGCCTACTAATAGATCCCTTATTTTTGAGAAAGTGCAACCCAGAGTTACTTCCGCTATAAATGACAAGTTGCTTGCACCATTTCGAGTTGAGGAGGTATGAAAAGTAGTAAAGAACATGGCTCTCCTAAAAGCTTCAGACATAGTTTCTCGATATTATTTTATCAAAAGTTCTACATGTGATCAGAGATAAGGTATCTTCTTTTGGTCTATCAATATTGAACGGGAACTCGAGTTAGGAGGTGATAAGCAACACACACATTGTCTTTGTGTTAAAAAATAAATAGCCCGAAAATATGACACGTTTTAGGTCAATAAGCCTTTGCAACGTGTTGTACAAGATAATTCTAAAGGTATTAGCGTGCAGGTTCGCTCATGTTCTAGATGATTGTACTGATAAGTCGTAAGGTACTTTTGTTGGAAGTCAAACTTGATTACTCAAGTCGGCAAGTGCAAGGTGGCAAGAGAAGATGGCATGGATCCATGTAGAAAGTACTTGAAGAACATTGCAGCAAAACGTGTATGGCAGCACATAGATGCTTAGCAATTAAGAAAGATTAAGACGGTAATATAAGGATGAAGTGGCAGCAAAAATGAGCAAGAATCAAGGCGGCAACAATACATGGTGGAAGCAACAAACAAATGTCAAAAAAATAGCAACAAGAGACAGCAACTAAGGCGGTTTACTACCCCTATATATGTATCATTAGTTTTTTGAATGTAATAAGAGAGAAGTTAGAAAATACGAGAGATAAAAGAAAACTTTGAAAAATCTTCGTTAGTGGTACATGGAAAACTAGCTGCAGCTAGTATTCTTGTTGTAATCGTATTTGTTTCATTTCAATAATATTTTACGAGTTGTAAAGTTTATCGAGTGCCCACTAATACTTCCAATAACTTACATATTGAGACGACAAATTTCAGATAACATAATTATTGCCTATGAAGTCTTACATTCAATGCAGCACAAATGTGTGGGGAAATAAGGCTCATTTGCCCTCAAAGTTGATCTAAGTAAGGCCTATGATAGAGTTGAGTGGCCTTTCTTAGAATGAATGCTGTTAAAACTGGGTTTTGCTGAGACTTGGTTGACCTTGGTAATGAATTGTGTTCGAACTGTATCGTATTCAGTTGGCCTTAATGGTGTTGATGGCAACTATTTTAAACCGATTTGTGGCTTAAGGCAAGGGTGTCCCTTGAGCCCCTACCTATTCTTGGTGTGTGCTGAAGGGCTTTTGGTTCTTTTGAATGTTGCAAACCTAGATAAGTCTGTAAAAGGTGCTACAATTGGTCGACAAAGATTAAAAGTAGGCCACTTGCTCTTGGCGGATGACAGTATTCTGTTCGGTAATACAACCATGATGGGAGCTGCAAATCTGAAAAATATCTTGACCACTTATGGAGATGCTTCTGGGTTCTGGCCAGAGAGTAAACTTTGAAAAGTCTCTTATATTCTTTAGTAGTAATGTTGACAATGATGTTAGAGACCAGATTGGGTCTTTACTTGGGGTGCAGGTGTCATCCAATCCTGAGAAATACCTAGGGCTTCCAACAATGGTAGGGAGAAACAAGAAGGAAGCATTCATCTATTACTTTGATAGGTTTAACAAGAAAATAGATAATTGGGGGGTTCGCTTTCTCTCTATGGGGGAAAAGATGTGCTAGTTAAAAGTGTCCTCCAAGCAATCCCAACCTATGCAATGCAATGTTTCTTGTTATCTACAACTTTATGCAGATCAATAGAGCAGATTATATCGAAATTCTGGTAGAGGAATAGTGGTACAAAGAAATAAATACATTGGTGTTCATGGGCCCAATTGACAAGCTCTAAGCAGTGTGGAGGACTCAGTTTTTGTGATCTATCTTATTTTAATATAGCACTATTGGCAAAACAATGTTGGATATTTATCACACAACCTCAAAGTTTTATTGCGAGGGTGATTAAGGCTAGATATTATCCAAAAGATGGCTTTCTCAGCTTTAACTTGGGATCATGTCCCTCATATATTTGGCGAAGCATATAGAGTGCAAGGGGCTTGATTGAGAAGGGCATTGGTTGGCGTATTGGCTCGGGTCACAAAGTAAATACATGGATGATCCATGGCTTCCTGGTCCTGGTGATGGTCGACTAAGATGACAGTATATTAATGTGAATTATATAATAGTGTCAAATCTTATTCATTCACTCGCTATTTCTTGGAAAACCAGTGTACTAGAGAAACTATTCGATGATAACCATGTTCAGATAATATCTGCTATTCTTTTATCTAAATCAGGGCTAAATGATGCATTAATGTGGCGACCAGATAATTCAAGAGTTTACACTGTGAAAAGTGGTTATAAGTTGCTACATGAGAGCACTGTCATGGGCACTGGTATTAATCTTCCTCACACTCTTGTGTTTTTATCAAAATTCTTCTACGAGACGTGGGCTGTCAACTTACCTGCTAAGATTAAAATAAGTATGTGGAGAGTTGCAAACAATTTTTTCCTACTTTTGCTAATCTTCAGAATAGAAGACTGAATGTGGTTAATAGTTGTTCATTTTACAATGCTTCATCTAAAAATGTTGCGCATATTATGAGAGATTGTTGGTTTGTTAATCAGATCCTGAATGCCCAAGGAGTAAACATCCATGTTAGTTCTTCTAATTATATCTGGATTGAATGGCTAGCTCAATTTTTCTGTGATCTTAGTGTCCAGCACAAAACTGTGTTGATGGTCTTCTATTAGGCAATGTGGTACTCACGTAACAGGGTGGTTTATGAGAGTATTGTGTCGTCTATTTGCGATGCCTTTTTTTGTTGAGGCTACATTAAGAGAAAATGATTCGCTTGATTCTATCATACGCCCTAAGCCTACGTTGCATCAAGATAGATGGCAGGCACCAAAGTTTAATGTTGTCAAACTTAACTTTGATGCGGCATTTAAATTGCTGGGGAAGAAACCGGACAACTAAAATTAAGCAGAAGCACAACATGTGTTCTTTCTCTCCCTATAACTCAAGTCAGTAATTATGGCAAGCACAATATCACAAATATGTTCTCTAGCAGCACTAATCAACCACAAATCATCAATGCAACCACAACACAAATAAATCGAGACACCGATATTTTTACGTGGAAAACCCCTCTAAATCAAGAGTAAAAACCACGGGACTTTAGAGTCCGATCAAAAGCTCCACTATAATCAAATGTTCAACTACAAGACTACAATATCCAACCTACAACAAGCATTCAACTCCAACAAGACTAATAACAAGTAGTCTTTACCAAAAGAGAGTAAAATGAGAGAATATCACCAAAAATGCAGCTGTTGTAAAATGGGGATTTCGGACGCTACGGGTCTCGGATGAAAAATCCGACCGTACAAAGTCAAGATCACCAAGTCTCCTAACTTCTGTTCAAATATCAGCTCAATCGAACCACGGATGGACCTCCGATCGAAGAGTTAATCAAAACTGTTCAAAGCTGGAAAATGGTTTTCTCCCCTATTTTCTCTCGAACAAACTTCTGAGCTTTCTTCAATCTCTCAAATCTGCAATTCAAATCTGCCCATTTCTATAATATAATAATAAAAGCCATAATTATTGGCTTACAAAAGTCAAAAAACAAACACCAAATATGGCAGACAAACAACACCCTTTGAATTTTGGGGTGTAAACGGTGTGGGTTACCCACATAGTGGGACCCTCACCCAACAAATCTTCCCCTCCCGCTATGTGGGGAATGTCTTCATGCCGGCCATCAAGCAGCATGCTTCAAACTTCCCTCTTGGTAAGGCTTTAGTCAACATATCAGCACCATTATCATCAGTATGAATCTTCTCAAGCTCTAACAATTTAGCTTCAAGAACTTCTCGTATCCAATGGTACCTCACATCAATATGCTTAGATCTAGCATGAAAAGTTGAGTTCTTACCAAGATGAATCACGTTCTGGCTATCACAATACAAGACATACCTCTCCTGAGTAAAACCAAGTTCATGCACAAATTTCTTCATCCAAAGCATCTTCTTGCACGCTTCGGTCGCTGGAATGAACTCTGATTTGGTGGTGGATAAGGCAACACACTTTTGCAATCTCGATTGACATGCCACAGCTCCCCCTGCATAAGTGATCAAGTAACCTAAAGTAGATCTCCTCGAGTCAATGTCCCCGGCCATATCTGAATATGTATATCCAACAAGAACAGGTTTCTCATTGCTGAAACAAAGTTTCAAGTTGGAACTGCCACGAAGATATCTCATGATGCACTTCATTGCATCCCAATGCTCTTTGCCTGGATTAGAAAGAAACCGACTAACTATACCAACAACATAAGCCAAGTCTGGTCTCGTGCAAACTATTGCATACATCAACTGCCCACGGCTGAAGAGTAAGAAACTTTATGCATCTCTTCTTTCTCCTTTTCTGTGGAAGGACTATGTTTGACACTCAATCTGAAGTAAGTATCAAAGGGAGTATTCACCGCTTTAGCTCTGTCCATACTAAACCTTTGAAGTACTTTCTCAATGTACCGCTCTTGTGATAACCACAATTTCTTGGCCTTTCTATCACGTGTCAACCTTATACCAAGAATTTGCTTTGTTGGCCCCAAATCCTTCATCGCAAAGGATTTACTCAACTCTTGCTTCAACTTGTCAATTCTGGAAGCATTACGACCAACAATAAGCATATCATCAACATAGAGTAAAAGGATAATAAAATAATCACCAGAGAATCTCTTAACACAATGATCAGAAGTAGTCTTCTTGTAGCCTTGCTCCCCCATAACAGACTCAAACTTCTTGTACCATTGCCTAGGAGCTTGCTTTAAACCATACAAGCTCTTCTTCAACCTACACACGTAGTCATTTTTTCCTTGTGCAACAAATCCCTCTGGTTGCTCCATGTAAAGCTCTTCTGCCAAATCACCATGAAGAAAAGCAGTTTTCACGTCCATTTGTTCAACCTTTAAGTCATAACAGGCTGCCAAACTCAATATAGTTCTAATATAGGACATCTTCACAACTGGAGAAAATATTTCTTCAAAATCAATCCCCTTTTTCTGAGTATAACCCTTGACAACCAATCTAGCTTTGTATCATGGAGATGAAGACATTTCTTGTTGCTTCAACCTGTAAACCCACCGATTCTTCAAAGCTCTCTTGCCCTTAGGTGGTTTCACCAACTCAAAGGTATGGTTATCATGCAAAGATTAGAGTTCATCTTTCATTGCTTCAACCCACTGATCTTTGCATTCACTCTCCATAGCCTTTTCATAACATTTAGGTTCTCCCCCGTCAGTCAAAAGAACATATTCATCAAAAGAATACCTGACAGAAGATTATCGTTCTCTAGAAGATCTTCGAAGTAGAACTACTGGTGGAGCTATAGGTGCTTGTTGTTGATCATTCACAACATCATCTATGGGAGCATCAAAGTCACCTATGTCCTGCTGGTCATCATTAACATCACCGTGTACATCATCCTGAATAGAATTCGGTGAAGGATCTAGGGGATCTGGATTCATATCGGTTAAGTTACCATTATCTTGTGAATCATCTTTCTCTGTCTTATCAATGTCATCAATGGTCTGATCCTCAATGAAGACAACATCTCGGCTTCTCACGAGCTTCTTCTTAATTAGATCGTAGAGTCTGTGACCAAACTCACCATCTAGACCATAACCAATAAAGATGCATTGACGAGTCTTGACATCCAACTTGGACCTTTCATCCTTTGGAACATGAACAAATTCTTTACAACCGAACACACGCAGATGATCATATGACACGTCTTTACCAAACCAAACTCTATCCAGTACATCACCTCGCAAAGGAACACTAGGAGATAGATTAATCACATGTGCCATTGTATTCAAGGCTTCAGCCCAAAACGATCTCGGCAACTTTGCATCTGACAGCAAACATCTGACTCTCTCAATCAATATTCAGTTCATTCTTTTAGTTAACCCATTTAACTGTGGAGTTTTTGGAGGTGTCTTCTGATGTCTGATTCCAAGTCGCAAACAATACTCGTGAAATGGCCATGTGTACTCGCCACCATTATCAGTACGAATGCACTTCAACTTCTTCTTTGTTTCTCTTTCAACTGATGCTTGAAACTGTTTAAATGTCTTAAAAACTTAGTCTTTCGACTTCAAAGTGTAGACCCACAGCTTTCTTGAACAATCATCAATAAAAGTCACAAAATAAAGTGCACCACCATGTGACCTTACCTTTATCGGACCACAAACATCTGAATGGACCAACTCTAGCAACTCTGATCTTCTATGAGAATGATGACTTCTAAAAGAAACTCTTATCTGCTTCCCTGCTAGACAATGAGCACAATTTTTCAATGTGGCATTCTTCAACCCAGAAAGTTGATTCTTCTTGGCTAAACAATTAAGCCTCTTCTCACTCATGTGACTAAGTCGTTTATGCCACAACTCAGTTGAGTCATTTACTGTCACATTCATAGTGTCTCTGAAAGTCAAAGCATGCATCAAGTACAAATTTGAGCTCTTCTTTCCTCGAGCCACAACCAAGGATCCTTTAGTCAGGTTCCACTAACCCTCACTGAATGTGTTATAAAATCCCTCATCATCAAGCTTTCCTGCAAAAATCAAATTCAAACGGATATTTGGTGCATGTTTGACATCCTTGAGAATTAACTTTGTTCCATTATCGCTCACCAAGCTAACATCTCGCATGCCAATAATTGGAATCAAACCGTCATTACCCATCTTCAATACTCCAAAATCACCAGGAGTATAAGATGTGAAGAAATCCCTCCTCGACGTGACATGAATTGAAGAACCAGTATCAATCACCCAACTAGTCTCGTAGCATGCTAGGTTGACCAAATTCTTAGAACAAATGACCAATAGATCTTCACGAGTAGCAGTAGTAACACGCTCAGATTTTTCATCATCATTTCGATCATTTTTATCACCACCGCCTTTGTTCTCTCTCTTCCACTTGTAGCAGTATTTCTTAATATGGCCTTTCTTACCACAATGATGACACTCAAGATTCTTGTATCTCGATCTTGACTTGCTTCGGCTTTTATCTCTACCTTTGCCATCTTTTTCTATGTTTCTCTCCCTGTTCTCGGTAACCAACAACTCGGACTGTGATGTAGAACCCTGAGATATTCTTCTAACCTCTTCATTCAACACACCACTCTTAGCAAATCCAAAGTAATAATACCCTATGGAGCAGAATTAACGAGTGAGACCCGAAAAGTCTCCCAAGAGTCTGGTAGAGTAGCAAGCAACCAAAGCCCTAAAATCTCATCATCAAATTTGACACCCATACCAAGCAACTGATTCGTCACACTTTGAAACTCACTAACATGGTCAGCTGTAGACGTTCCTTCTTTGTATTTCAACGCCATCATTTTCTTTAGCAAAAACAATTTGTTATTGCCCGACTTCGAAGCATACAAGCTTTCAAGCTTCTCCCACAATGTGCGAGCATGTGTCTCCTGATCAATGTGGTTGTAAACATTTTCTTCAACAAATTGTCGAATATAGCCACACACCTGTTGATGCTGAAATTCCCATTCATCATCACTTTTCGAATCGGGTTTTTGAGTAGCAAAGATCGGAAGATGCAAAGCCTTTACAAACAACAAGTCTTTCATTTTATTTCGCCAAATTTGATAATTCGTACCATTCAACATAATCATCTTGCTCGTATTAATCTCCATAATTATTTGACACAATAACCAAGCTCTGATGCCAGTTTATTGGGGAAGAAACCGAACAACTGAAATTAAACGGAAACACAATCGGTGTTCTTTCTCTCCCTATAACTCAAGTCAATAATTATGGCAAGCACAATATCACAAATATGTTCTCTAGCAGCACTAATCAACCACAAATCATCAATGCAACCACAACACAAATAAATCGAGACACCGATATTTTTACGTGGAAAACCCCTCTAAATCAAGGGTAAAAAACCACGGGACTTTAGAGTCCGATCAAAAGCTCCACTATAATCAAATGTTCAACTACAAGACTACAATATCCAACCTACAACAAGCATTCAACTCCAACAAGACTAGTAACAAGTAGTCTTTAACAAAAGAGAGTAAAATGAGAGAACATCACCAAAAACGCAGCTGATGTAAAATGGGGATTTCGGACGTTACGGGTCTCGGATGAAAAATCCGACCGCACAAAGTCAAGATCACCAAGTCGTCTAGCTGCTGTCCAAAAATCAGCTCAATCGAACCACGGATGGACCTCCGATCTAAGAGTTGATCAAAACTGCTCAAAGTTGGAAAAATGGTTTTCTCCCCTATTTTCTCTCTAACAAACTTCTGAGCATTCTTCAATCTCTCAAATCTGCAATTCAAATCTGCCCACTTCTATAATATACTAATAAAAGCCATAATTATTGGCTTACAAAAGTCAAAAAACAAACACCAAATATGGCAGACAAACAACCACCCCTCTTAATTTTGGGTGTAAACGGTGTGGGTTACCCACATAGTGGGACCCTCACCCAACATAATGTTCAAACCAAAGAATTATCTTCTGGAGTTATTTGCAAAGAGAGTAATCGTCTGATTATGGCAGCTTGTGTAACACCCCATTAGCATGTGGCAGATGCGTTTGTTGCTGAAGCATTATCTTGCTTGCAAGCTATGCATTTTGCAAAAGACCTTGGCTTCTCACGAGTGGTGGTGGAATGAGACTCTCTTACTGTAATAAAGAAGTTAAACTCGGCAGCGCCCGATAGTTCTCTAATCAGCCCAGTTGTTTTTGATATTAGAGAAGCTTTTAAGAGTCTTACAAGTATTTTTTTTGCTTTGTTCGAGGTGCAGCAAATAATGCGGCTCATGTCCCAGTCTCGTGAAGGCAGATCACTCCATTGTCCAAGGTACTGGATTGAGGAAGCTTCACCAAATGTGTTGTTAGACACTAAAAAGGACAGACAAAACCTCACCTCTGTCTAGAGTTCACTATTGATAGCTCAACAAACAATGCTGCATGGGATGCATGTGGCTTCCTTCAGCAATTTTTTTCGGATATATTTTTATTTGCATTTCTTAGATGCACTCTGAGTCCTATTGGTTTTGATATAGTTGGTTTTGTTCGTTTAGGGTTGTGTTTAGCCCTATAGGAATGAGTTTGTTTGCTTTACCTGCTTGATTTATATGGTTGTATGATGTTTCTCATTCCTTTTATAAAAAAGTCAGTTGTTCAAAAAATCGAGTATTAGAATGACTTAAAAAAATTAATAAAATGTCAAGTTATTTCTTAAATTATTTTGTGGTCCTCAAAAAATTATTTTTTTTAAATAAAAAATCCAGATATAATTAAACAACATTACAAATTTTACTAACACATCTGGAAAAAAAAATATATGAAGAATCAACATTTTGTCCTAAAAAATTATTCTTTAAAAATAATATTATAATTTATTTTAGAATTGTATATGATTTTTTTATTAAATAACATTACAAATCTTATTCACATATGTGAAAAAAGAATATGAAGATATATATATGTGTGTGTATCTTATATGATTACAGAAAGTAATTTAAATTGGAATTAATCTATACTATAACATTATAAACAATTACAATTAAATTTTTACAAAACTCGACTACCTGACTCAACTTGAATTTCGTAAACTCGACTCAAATTTCATAAACTTGACTCTAATCGAAAAAATTTCAAATAAAGTTTTGAGTCATAAAATAGGACTCATCAAATTGACTGACTCAAAGTTTTTTTACTCGACTTGATTGAATACTCGTCTCTAACTATACGCAAACGATATATACTTTATGTATACACAAAGTATAATATTACTCGTTATTTTATTTTTATAATCACCGATATTTGATTTAGTAAAGATTAATTCATATCGAATACTACATAATACATTATGCGGATGATTCTCCTAATTTAATTTGTTCCATTCGTAATATTAGAATTTAAATCCTTGGCTTAAGATACATAGTGCTAGAATTCATCGAACTTGTCACATTTTTCTTTAGTCATAAAGCCAAAAAAATGCCCCATGACGTTTGATTGAATAGTCATTTTGGCTCATATTCTTTTTTTGAAGCAATTCAACCCTCAACATTTCATTTTGGGTCAAAATGGCCCATTTGCAGATGAAAACTGTCAGTCAACTGACGATAAATGACTTAAAATGACGGGACAAATCTATATGGCAGTGCACGCTAACATGGCAGTATCATATAGACAAATGTGTTACTTGAAAAAATGTTACATTAGTCAAAAAATAATTTTATAAAATTATATAAAATATAAAATAATTTTTCTGTTGACTTATCATTCTGTCAAGTCATTTTAAACTGTTTACCATCAGTTTTTTTAATAATTTTTATCCGCGGAGTAATTATTTTGACCCAAAATAAAACTTTAAGGGTTGAATTACTCCAAAAAAGAATACGGACCAAAGTGATTATTCAGCCAAACGTTGAAGTCGAAGGTATTTTTTGACTTTATGTCTTTTCTTTATGTCGATATGAGATCATAAAATAAGCGATAGAGTAATTGATTTATCTCTCTCTGATCAAATTAGTTAAAGGTGACTGGTTTAGGGGGAATTAAAATTGAAACTAATTTAAAATTATTATTTTTTCAAACATAAAGTATATTTGGCCGGTTGGTCAAGCTATTTATCTTTATTCTTTCATTTTTGTTAGGTTATGAGTTTCAGACCCACCAATAGCACATATTCTTTCTCTTAGAGTCCCCTTCTCTAAGTATGATTAGGATTATATTTATGATTCATAAAAAAAAAATATGATTTATAAGCTAGCGGAAAAGTAACTTTTGGATACAAGTAACTCCTGTTTTATTTTAATTATATGCTGGACCCTAATTAAATGATGCGTACATTAGGCTGTGGACCAGGTGACATCCACGATCCCTACATTCTTATCTTAAAGAAAGCTAGCTTTCACATACTGCAAGATCAGACCCCCCATCATCATTGTCTTGGAAGAGGCGGTGGCCGAACTCTCAGAGGAGCCATCATGGATGGAGGAGCCGGTGCGGGCTGTCTCGTTCCCGGTGGCGGCGGTGGATGGGTGGAGCTATTGTTGCTCCGATCGCAGAGCCGTGTGCCTGCATTAGGATCATCGAAACATCTACCGCCAAGGCAGATGAGCTGAGGAGAGCAATCATTCAGGTCTCGACATGGATCATTGCACTTGGAGACAGCAGTTGATAGCAGAACATGAGGGAAGACATTGATGGTAATAAACAAGAAGGAAAGAGAATTACAAACCGATATTTTTGTCATGCCTTTAGTTTCAGAAAAAAACTTCGATATAAAAACTTGTGTAAAATTTATTTTACACAGCGTATATATTAAATTTAAACCTTTTATTTTAACCTTAAAATATCTTATTGTCCATCCGTTTCCAAGTGCTGCTATTTATATTGTAAATAACTTGCCTTGCCTTGTGCATATTTTCTTAGCACTGAATGTTATTGATAATAGGGTTGGCCGAAAAGAATAGGGTTGGCAGAAATAAGTTAACTCATCAAGTACGAGTTACTTGGTACGAAATTAAGCCAAACATTTGTTTTCAACTTGCCTATATTTATACTGTATATAGTCTTTGAATGAGTTTTATATACGGGCATTTAAAATTGACCCAATGGGTATCCAACGGCTAAATCAGTCCAATATTACTATTATATTATTATTGTATTATTATTATATTTTATTCTTTTTTCAAATTTTTAACTTGCATTATAAGTTTATTGTGCCACTGGGTATTTATTGTGCCGGTTTTGAATACTCTGAATTTTATCAACAAATCGGGAATATTTAAAATATTATTTTTTAAAAAAATGATAATTAATAAAGGTGATTTTATCTCATTATTTTATGCATAATCATTTATTAAATAAATTTTGTAAATATTTTAATATAAAATATTTTCATTCGTTTATCTCATGAATTTGAAAAAATTTAGTTCTAAAATATTGAATTGGTTTGTGCACATGATAAAGACGGTTATATTATTGATAACCGTAACGTTTAATTTATTAAAATATCGACTTATTTTTGATAAACGAGGGAGAGAACCGAATTACCAATTGTCATATTAAAAAATTTCCCTAAATTTAAATGGAGAAAAAAGAGTGCACTTGATAATACTTATAAAATAAAAATAAATCAACAATTAACCAACATCCACCACATGTGATAAATCATCATGCAATAAAGCTAAAACCTCATTTGGAGGTGCCGTGAATAAACTACGAGCCAAATCAACCTCCTCTAAGGGAGACACATGCATAACCCGAGACATCTTAGTCAGACCATCAACAACTCTCTTAGCCGTCCGACGAATGTGACAAACCCGAACATCCTAATCTTTGGCTAACAAGTCCAAAATAACCTACAGTATCAACGGAGAATCCGTAACCCGATCTGAATGACGCCTCGTAAGCATTCGGACAACATGCAGATTATCGACCTCAAGCAACACTCGTCGTAAACCCGACTCCCAAACCAAACTCAAACCCTCTACAACACCCTATAGCTCGGCCTCCAACACAGAATAAATGCCAATAAACTTAGAAAACCCAAGTACCCACTCCCCCAAATTATTCCGCACCACTCCCCCACATGAAAGCAAGACCGGTGTGGCTATCTCGAGCACCGTCGAAATTCAACGTGCACCACTCTTCCGGCGAAAGTTGCCACTGTACCGATTCATGAGTGCCCGCAGCTCTGCTCTGCACTAGCCTATGCTCGACTACAAGCCATTGCACACATTAACTATGCAACCGAAAGCTCTCCTCCCACACATTGAAGAAATCAAGTTGTTAGGGATCAAACACGCACAAGTTCCAGTGTTTCCACAACACTCATAGGGCAGCACCAAAGAACACATCCCACACTTACACACGATAAGCGAAATATGAAGGATTCGCTAAATTCACCCGAAGTCAATCCATCAAGTCCATTGTGAGAAATCCTTAAGCTTGTCCGATCGCACGGTAGACACCCATAATGCATAAGTAATTGGGAAATGCCTGAGAAGATGATCAAGAGATTCCTTCATATCCCCACATACACCACACACAGTTGAGTCTGTCATGTGTCGTCGAGCTCGCTCAGCATTAGTAAGCACGCGGCCACTTGCGACAAGCCATAAAAACATATGAATCCTTAGAAGGACCCTAAACTTTGTAACAAGCTCCTAAATATTATCATAAGTCACATGACCAACCCCCGCGCAAAGATCATATGTCGATCGCACTGCAAATTGGTGATTGTCGCATCTCGCCCAGCCAATGCCATCAGCCAAGCCGACTTGCCTCGTTGTCATTGTGGCAAGCAACCGATAAAGGACCTTATATGGCAGTAAAGAATCCAGCTCTTGCCACTTCCATGAACCCGAAGAATCTACCATACTCGCCACACTCACAAAAGGTAAGGCCGACACTAAAGATGAATCAACAACTACATTAATCAAAGGACCAACATCTTCTAGCCAAGCATCTCTCTAAAAATCAATCGATCGGCCATCCCTCACGATCTAAACCAAACTATCACAAACACACGGGCACACTAAGCACACCCCTTTCTACAAATGAGAGCAACTGACCCGGTGAATCTTGTTAGAAACTACTCCTCGCCATTTGTACTTGGATCTCAAGACTTACGCCCAAAACTGGTCCGAGTGACGCATAAGATTAAAAGCAAGCTTCATCAAGAACACGACATTCTACTTTTCTAGCACTTTAAAGCCCAAACCTCCATTTGAAATAGGCAAACACAAAGTATCCCAACGAACCAGGTTGACACCCCTACCAGCATCTGATCGGCCCCAAATAAACGCACGAATGATCCTTTCAATCTCCAAGCAAACACCCTTTGGCAATAAAGTAGACTGCATTGAGTAATATGGTATAGAGAACAACACAGACTTGGACAAATTAACACATCCAGGCAAAGAAAGACTCTTGGAAGAATACCCCGATAACCTATCTCAAACGCGTTGAATTACATATTGATAAGTAGCTTTAGTTACGTGCTCATGCAGCAGAGGGACCCTGGGGTACTTACCCAAATCTGAGACCTCGCGAAAGCCAAATCCCACACTAATATTATAGTGTAAATTAACATCCATATTCTTCGAATAGAAGACATTAGTCTTTAGAAGGCTGACCTTTTGACCCGAGGCACAACAAAAAGTATTTAGCATATCATTGATCCCCACCACCTGAGCCAAAGAAGCTTTCGCAAATAAGAACATATCGTCGGCAAAAAACAGATGAGACATAGCCAGACCTGATCGTACCAACGTCACGAGTTTTTAAATACCAATCTGAACTGCCGCGTGCACCGACTAGGCCAATCTTTCTATACACAGCATGAATAGGTATAGGGATAAAGTATCGCCTTGCCTAATACCCGAGTAGGGAAGAAAATATCTAACATTGCACTATTCTAAACAACCTGCATCGATACAATCGAAACACATAGCATGATCAACTGCCGGAAGCTATCAGGTAAGCCCAAATCTCTAAGAGTATCATCTATGAAAAACCACTCCAAGTGATTATACGCCTTTTCAAGATCGATTTTGATGGCCATAAAACCCACTTTACCTTTCTTAGTTCGCATCAAATGGACGACTTTCTGAGCAACAATTATATTATCTGTAAAGGACCGTCCAGGCATAAAACTTATTTGATTGCTCGACACCCACCCAGGCATGTAAGGTTTCAATCAATTGACGTTGATCTTCATGACAATTTTATACAAAATAGAACATAAACTAATTGGCCAAAACTGATGCATAAATCCAGGCGTTTAAGTCTTCGGGAGAAGAACCAGTAAGGTGCGATTGATAGAATCATCAAAAGGCTTACCGATAAAAGTTTCACGTACGAACTCACAAATTGATGCCCCCACAGTAGCCCAATTCCTCTGATAAAACAAGGCATGGAGACCATCAACACTCGGAGCTTTCAGAGACCCCATGTCAAAAACAACATAACAAATCTCCTCATCAAAAATTGGTGCTATAAATTCCCTAGCCATGGTTGTATTGCATGCCATAAAATGGCCTCTAGTAGAATAATCCGAGTCGACAACACCACTACTCGTGAACAACTCTTTATAGAACTCCACCGCCATATGCTACAGCCGCACCTGATCCGAGCACCAAGCACCACGTGAATCGCAAAGAGCCTCAACATAATTAACCCTGCGTTGTTGCATCGCACACTTATAGAAGTACGAATTGTTACGATCTCTAATTTTTACCCATTACACCCTAGATTTTTGCAACCATAAGCTTTCTTCTTGACATAACACCTCATCTAACTCGGCTCTCAACTCTAAATCTAATTGAACCTTGAACTCAGAGAGAGAATGTGCAACTCTTTATCAATCCCCCAAATGCGCGCAAGTAACTCTTTTTTATTTTTACCAATGTGACAGAACACGAAAACATTCTAATGTTGTACCTTATCTTGGAAGGCATGGATATTAGATTGCACATTCATCGTCATATCCCAAGACTCACGAAAAAACTCCTTAAACTGTGGATGATCCTGCCACACAGCAATGAACCAAAAAGGCCGGTTTAAATTAGCACTACTCTGACACAAATAATACAGGAGCAACGGACAATGGTCAGACCCAACCCTGTCCAAATGAGTCACCACCGAATTTGGAAAAAGTCTTACCCAAGTGGCATTAAACGAACAACAATCAAGATGTTTCCTGACCATACCTCGTTTCCAAGTAAAATCATCCCCACGATAATCAACCTCTAAAAGGCCAGTATCAAACACAAAATCCTAGAACAACTGACTGACACCATTACCTTGAATTACCCTACCATCCCTCTCATCAACTCGTAAAATAGAATTAAAGTCGCCACCCAAAAGCCAAGCCTCATCATCACTAGGCTTAAGAGCAACCGAATAGTCCCAAACCCCCTACGAATCTTGGCATTAGGACTGGCATATACCGCGATAAAGATCACCTAATAAGACGCACCTGCCTCTCGAACTTGCCCATGTATAAATAGATTAGAGATGCTCAAAACCCTCACCTCAATATTAGCATTCCACGGGATCTAAATCCCACCGCTAAGGCCACTCGCCTCAACCCGGAATGAATGAGAAAACCCAACCCTCGAAAGTACCCTATCAGCCCAAGCTCTAATGATCCGCGGCTCCATAAGCGCAACCAACTAAGGATAATTGTGCCTGCAAAACTCTTTAAAGTGACGTCAAAACTCAGGGCTAGCCGCCCCTTGGCAATTCCAAAAAAAAACTTAATCATAAAAAATTAAAAAGCAAAGGAACAACAACACCTTACTGACTCCCGGAAAGAGCCTCATCACCAACACCACCTTCATCTACAATGTCCATAGCAATTAGCGAATCCACAACACCCTCACGATCGCCCGACCCCCTCTGGCAACTTGAGACACCTGAGGGCTAGGATCATTCGAAGAATCTGCTCCACTAGGAACAAACCCTGGGGCAACCAATCCGCAAGAACAACATGTGTAGGAGGGTAGTTTGTCTTTCTCTTCTGCAACTTCAGCCCTAAATAATTACTCTCCCTAATATTCTTACGGGTTCTGCTCTGTTTACCACCATCTTAGGCTAATTTTTGCCTTTGTTTCTCATTCGTAGCATCCAAAATTGCAACTGCGGCATGATTTCCTACAATATTAGCAACCGAATGGGTAACAACCTGTGATGCCTGAGCACCCCTTAAGAAACTACCTGAATAGAATCCTGACCACCTCTACTTGGAATATTCTCATTTACATCCTGCAGAACTCGCCGATTTGAACCCGTACGGCCACCTTTGACCTGACCTTGAGAAGCATTATCAACCCTTTTAGACGCAACACTCCCTTAAACTACAATTTCTTGAGCAGGTGGTACAATTGAACGAGCAGCATCCACAGCTCCATTCTCGCCCACACCCTCAAGAGGGTTAACTAACTTCTCAACCGAATCCTCAACATGTAAGGCTCTAAATTGAGAATTGCCAATACTACCCATAATCGACGAGCCCCTTTAGTTGACACCGAGTCCTTACGCGTCCTACGTCGCCTATTTTCAGCAATCATCCAGGGACCATACACAGCATCAGGAGACTCAGCGGTTTGTCCCAACCCTGATGAAACATTGTTAGTCACAGTGTGAACTCCCAGTCCATTCTCTGTAACTCGCAGTTCCGCACTTAAAACACTCTTTGTAAGCCCTCGTATTCTAAATAGAAAAGAGTACCATAAACCCTCACTCCTAAAATAAGAGGCTGCTTCAAATTCACCATAACCGTGAGCCTCGTAAAATGCCCACGATCTTCTACATGCGTGCTATAGTCGATTTTTACTACCTTCCCGATAACCCCAGCACTGTACCAAAATAACGACTTTAAATAATAACGATAAGAAAGCATCGAGATTCATACCCATACCATAATCAGGAAAAAGGACTCTGAAGTGGAGTATCGTTCTCAACAAGTCTTTGGTTAATCTGTTAAAGTGATTGTTTGCTGCTGGGTTAGTTGTTAGGCCCGGTGGTTATAACAGATTGGTTCAAATAATACCAAGTTTGTTATACCAGCCTTGGGCTATAAAAAGAAAAAATTGTTTCTAACTCTGGCCCAGATCAATTAATATAGCTGAGGCCTACATCCTTTTCTCTCTAGAATATTCGTTCCTTTTTCTGTTGTAATTCCTTCTTTCCAATACAGATCCACTTGAAACGAACCCGAGGAAGCTATAGGACCCTAATCCGCGACATTAGAGTTCTATACCCAATAGCCCGACCAAAAAGTCAAACTATGAAAGACCGTCTCATACTATGATGGATACGCTCATAGACTCTCTCTAAAAAAGCCACCAAAGGATAAGGGCCACTCTGATCAATAGTCATGTCTCCGGCTTCCACCACAACATTGTCTAGACTCGGCGCCTGTTCTGCAGCCACTGCCTTACCCGTATCAGATAAAACTCTGACATATGACTTGTCCGCTAGGTGCACATCCGACTCCACAGCCTTACCATTGTCACCACCGTGATTCTTTATATCTTTACTACCAACCTGTAGACTATCATCCTCCATACCCTCGACCATGACAGAACCCGACAGAACATGCTCAGCCTTACCCTTCTTAGCCAACTGTAAATCATCCTCCTAAAGCGATGACCCAGGTCTCTCCAGCGTTGGAAACTGATCTGAATCAATCCCCTCGACCATCCTCTCATCCAAGCCCTCCCCACTAGAACCCGTAGCCAAAGTAGAAGCAGGGTCCGCCGGCAGAGCCAGGTTCTCCAGCGGGCGATCATTAGCCGCGCGATTAAGGTCATTGGAGAAAATAGAAGGAAATGAAAACATGCCTAGGGTAAGGCAGGGAATTGGGTGGAATCTAATTTACTCCTTTTACAGTAACAAAATATCAAGTTATTAAGACATATATATATATATCATTTCAAAAAAAAGTTATATATATCTATTCAAAAAAAGTTTATATATATATATATATATATATATATATATATAACTGTTGCGACATTTTTTTTTTGAAAATAATAGTGTGAAAATGCTTTGCGGCATCAAAGGAGATAACATTCGAAGGCCGGAATGATACTCCCAATAAATTACCGTTAATTTTTTAAAACGAAGGGTGGAGTCGCCACATGTAAAAAATAGAGTCGCCACAGGTCACTTGGATAAGGTAGACCGGACACTGAAAAGATAACCAGAGATGGATTTAGAAGTTGATTACGAATGAGGAAGGGTTAGCACCACGCCTAAAATTGATACCTAAAAGGTCGCATTATATTTATTAAAGAAAAAAGAAATTCGATTTAATTTCTCAAAATATATGTACAACAATATAATTTTGACTTCGTATTCACGACGTTCAAAGAAAATGACAATCGGATAGCCGGGATGACACTCCCAACAAAAAAGCAAAATAATAAGGGCTAATACTATATGCAATAATTATTATATATGAACAAATAAAAATATACGAAAATAAATGGATAATATTAGGTAAATATGTACGAGTACAAAAGATTAAAATTTGCCCAAATATCCATAGCATTCAGAGAAGATGACACCCGGAAGGCCGGGATGACACTCCCAATAGATACCAAAACAAGTAAGGCCAAAAATACTATGTACGATGTTTATGTAAAAAAGGATATGAAATTAATGTAAATAAAAAAACTATAAAATATAGTATGCTATATACATATTAATATATACATAATAATATATAAAATATATCATATATACATTATATATTATATAACATATTATGTACATAAATATACATATTATACTCATATCATATATATTATGTATGCATATTAAACATATATTATATACATACATTATGTATTAATATAATAAATGAACCAAAAACAGAAAAATAAGGAAATTATATCGAATATAATGAGAAATACATAAATAAGGACTGAAATTAAAGAGATAAAAAAAACAGTGCAAAAATTTAAATAATGTACATGACTAAAATTAATTAATTTACAAAACCCGGGGGATTAAAAGTGAAAATATACCATGCGGATTGACCAAAAATAAGATTGCGGAAGAGCAGAGGGACTTAATTTCATAATTTAACCATTTTTCAATTTATTATTCGGACCAAATCAAAACAAAAATAAAATCAGGAAACTAAATAAACAAATAAATAACTGAAGTGCAAGATTATATAAAATCTTAGGGACCTGAGGTGTGATTTTCCCATGCGTTAGGACAGAAATAAAAATTAACTAGGGGCGGGAGGACTTAGGGTGTGATTTTACCATTTTGTTTGATTTTAAATGCCAAAACATTAACCCTAACAGATTCAATCTCCTATTTTCGATTAAGCCGACTGCTCCTCCTCCTATCTGCGTTTTCTCTCTCTCTTTTTTGTGTTTATCTTTCAAACCCTAGGATATGAAACACCCCTTTTCCCACATGAAAATTAAACCACCCCTAGATTTGGTTGAAGCAACGACGGTTCTTTCTCGGTTATAGACGACGGCGAAGATTCGATCCGGAACAAGGTAAAAAAAATAAAGCTTTCCCTTTTGTTTTTGTGTTTATTCGAATAGAAAAAATACCTTGCTCGTTTTTCTTTTACCCTTGAAAGCTTGAATCTGGAATTTTTTGCTTTGAACAGAATAGCACTGTTTTTTATTTCCCTCTTTTTTCGAACTGTATTTTTTTCATTCCAAACCCCGTAAAAATATTACAAAGGTCTTAGGGTTTATAAATACCCAGAAAAGAGAGATCACAACTTGCGTTTTTTTATTTTGATTACACATAATAATGACTGACTCCTTTTTTGCATTTTCCAGGTCTGAAAATATGGCAAGTTGGGCGGTGGAGCAGAGTGACATGCTGCCGGTGGTGGCGCGCGTGGCCACTAGCGTCGCGCATGGACGCACGGAGGGGATTGGGTAGATGAGGAGACATGGGCGGCGGCAGACTTGTTTGCTAGGGTTAGGGTTTATTATTTTTTAGGTTATATCCGGGTTTGGGCTTTGTAACCGGGTCTGGGTTGGATTATGGGTATTTAGGTCTTGGATGTGGTTAATGGGTATTGGATGTATATGTAAATGGTCTGATATTTAGTAATGGACCTGGCTAATAAAATATTGGGCCCGGACGAAAATGGGCTGCAACAATATCAAATTAGACAAAAAAATACTCGATGTTAATTTGTTTTATTTTATATCTTGAGAACATTTTTCAAAAGAAAAGTGACAATGTTAGAATAATTAAGGGAAATTAGATTGAAATTTAACTTCAAATTAGATTAAAAACCCCTTCTTAACTAATTTGTACCAATTACAATTCAGACATCGGAAGGGGAAAAAGAATAAATCATAATCGTTAGAAATATTTAAGTGAAAAATAAACAAGATGAGATCAACATAAAATAAGACATGTACAAGAGATGTAGCTTAACGCTGTTCGATTTTGCTTACTTCCACGGATGAGATAAACAAATAATTTACTATCAATGTAAAGAACTCGAAGAGTAGAAATACATGATATTTTATGCATCACATAACTCATTATATACCTCAGAACTCAGTGTACTAAAATATTCTTCTCAATGTCCCTACAATACTCATTTTTACAAGATAGTCGATATAGTTGTAGAGGTCCTAAAAGGGATTACATATTTTCAAAGTAATTCTCTCTTATAATTCTAAGAGTTAAAACCAACTCTATATTAAAATAGCTAAATACTTGGCCACCAAGAAATTTTAGCTCGTAAGACATCTTGCCTAATAAAAATATTTGAGAAAATTCTGCTTGTTTAGAGGTTTAGGTTGTAGGGTTTAGAATTTAAAATTTAGTGTTAGAGTTTAAGGTTTGTAGCTTTATGGTTTAGAATTTAGGGTGCTCGGGTTAGGAGTTTAGTTTTTTAGATTTTAAAAAAGAGTTGTGTAAAAAATTCTACGGGATGTATATCAAAATATAATCTTAAATATTTAAATATTAAATAAACTTAATTACCAAATATTCTCCAATCACTAAAATTACAATAAAGTCTTACTGAATTACCAATTTAAATTTATATCAATATTTAACGATAATATATTTGTTCATTAGCCTAACAAGTTCACATTCCAAAATACAAGATAAACGGACGAAAGGAAAAAAAAAATGAAAACAAAAGTAAAATTGAAGAACAACTTATAAATATTTTCCCACTTCATTTGGGAATAAAAATAAACTAATTAAATACTAAATCAATGGCATTTATTTTCTAAAAGTTCATATTAAATCAATTTTAATAACAATTTAAGTTAAATATTAGTTTGATTATAAATATATTAATTTTATTATGGAAAATATTTCATACATCGGCTGTGGGAAAAAAAGTTTTCACAAGTACTTTAATTTTAGGGTTTAGTGATTTAGTTTAGGGTTTAGTGTTTTAAAATTTAGTGTTTATGGTAGGTTTTAACTTACAACCCCTGAATTCTAAAGCTTTAAGCTTTAAACCCTAAAATAAATATATAAACTTTAAAATTAACGCGCTTGTGAAAACAAAAAGTCTTTACCGGTAGTGCATGGAATAATTACCACTTTTATTACTTGGCTGATTGGTTCAAGATTCAATCCATTTTGGAGAGGTTTTATTTTTTATCCCCTTCATTCCCATTCTAATATAATTTTACGGTTTTGACACAATATACATTAAATAAAATTTTTCGTAAAATTTCACCAACGATACACTCTAGCTAAGTGGTTAGGCGTTAGGGGTGTATACGGTTCGGTTTCGGTTTAATTTGGTAAGCTATTTTAGTAACTATCGGTTTTCGGTTCGGTTAATCTCGGTTTTCGATTTTTCCATATTAACGTTAGTTTTTGATATTTTATATTTTATTTTGACAAATTAGCTTTATTTGATGACTTTTAAACATTAAAAGTTAGAGTTTTTAAGTATTTTTCATAAATATTTATTAAAGACTTAATTTTTAAGGAAATAATAATAATAAAAAATGCATCTATAATATTGTAAGTATAAAATACTTATTTTTACATTATAAAAATAATTATAAATTAAATAAAAAATAAAATTCTGTTCGATTCGGTTAACCACGGTTCGTAAACTTATGAACCATAAACCATCCAAACGCCTCGGTTCGGATCGGTTTTCGATTTTGCGATTAACCATGCTTAGCCCTATTAGGCGCAAGGCTAGGAGAAGTTATATCATGGGTCATTCCCACCACGTTATTCATGAGACTAACTAATAAAATGCATATATTTTATTAATTTTTCTATCTCATCTTTTCACCAAGTGAATCTCTCATCGGTAAAAACTGTTTTTAAATTTAATTTATAAGTATGAGTGAATATTCACTTGGTAAAAACATGAGCTGAAAAAAATTAATAAAATAGATGAATTATATTGGTTGTCCCATGAATGACCTGGTGGGAAAGACCCATGATATAATTCCTCCAAGGCTAGGGTTTGATTCCCTTCTCCAATGCCCCAAATCATTTTACTTACTTTGGTTTTAGTTGGCCGATAAAGTGATGTCATGTGTCACCATCGTATTGATCAAATAAAATAATAAAAAATAACACATGGGATTATGCTAAGGAGAGAGAAAATAATGTGAAAAAACCTCTATGTAGGCATAATCGTTTTTTTTTTAACGGTTGATGACCAAAATGATAATAAAATATAACGTTAGTGACGATTTTGTTAAAAAATAGTTTAACGACCAAAATAAAAAAAAATCAAATTGTTTAGTGACAAATGTTGTTGTTTACCCAGAAAATTATTCTTTTTGAAGAGATTTAAGTTCCGTTCGGCGCCGCTATTGAAAAGTTAGGTCGGATGAAAAAGCGGCATTTTGAGAAAAGCAGTAAATTTCAAATTTTCTAACAACTGCGTTTGAAACTAAATCTAATAAGAAAACGGGGTAAAACAGTGCAAAAAATACTTTATTCAGTAAAAATTTTTCATTCGGCAGCAAATGCGATCTCCAAAATGGCGCCGAATAGAGCCTCAGTTTTATAAACTTCCTATTCCCCCCCCCCCCCAATGGTTGCTTTACCCTCCCAACGTGGCCTAAGGTCATTTTTTCATCAAAATCAAACAGCTAAATGGATCAGTTTTCCCAAACCAAAATGCCAAATCTGATAAGAAAACGGGATATAAAACAGCGCAAAATTACTTTATTCGGTGAAGTTGTTTCATTCGGCAGCCAAATGCGATCTCAAAAATGGCGCCGAACATAGCCTCAGTTTTATGAACTTCCTATTCCCCCTACCCTCCCCACGTGGCCTACGGTCATTTTTTTCAAATCAAACAGCTAAATGGATAAGTTTCCCAAACCAAAATTCACACTCTAATGGTCACAGTTTTAATTTGACAAAATTTAAAATTTAAAAGAAAAAAACCTAAAATAATGGCATTTATTTTAAAATAATCGAACACCCAAAAAGTTATTCCAGCCAAATTCTGCACTGCACTCATTGACCTAAGCTTTGTTTTTGTCTGCCGTGGGCAAGCGCTAGTTGGGACTAAACATATGTTGCCGGAAGTAAAAAAATTTAGTTATGGACAAACAATTGTTTAGAGACAAAAATTTACTAAACAAACGTTTGTTGAAGACCAAATTTCCTTCTATTTAACAAGAAAATTTAGGCCAACGTTCGTTTAGGTTGCAGAACGTACGGAGTCTTAAAAATAAGGGTGTGTGGATCCTCCAGTTGAAAATGAAATGTATTATTCTCACCGCCCATCGGTTGCCCCTGGCCTTGCACTCTCATTATTCTGCATGTAAACATTGGGCGGTACTCATAATAATCTAATAACCAATATGAACCGACCCAATTTCATGATTCCGATGCCGACCCTCACATCACTGCAACAAAAACATAATGGCAATCCTTATTTGTTGGTATTAGCAAGATTTCCCTTCACCAAAGGGTTTAGATGAGACCCAATTTTGATAGTTGACACCCCAACCAATCATCTTATCATGTATTCATGATTATCCATCAACTTCTATGAATGTATCATTTACCTACCCTAAATACAATTTAGAACCATTAGAATTTATTTTCTAAATGTGGCAAACAATCTTTTTACCTTAATTTTGAAGCTATAAAATTACAAACACAAAATAATATAAAATATGTTGATGCCCAAAATAAATAGACACAAAACAAGAGAGGTGGAGAGAAAGATCAAGATGGTTTGAGGCAGTTTATCCCAGTTGATTTAGGACAGAGAGTCGCAGAGAATATGGTGGTCGGAGTAAGGAAGGAGATGGGGGAAGAGAGGGAGAGCTTTCCGTGGTTATTCTCCTTCTTGTTTATTCTCCTTGTTCTCTTGTGCCGACCTCCTTCATTGTTGATGATGTGGGGTAATTATAATGAGCAGTGAATTTTGATCGGTGGAAATGTCAGACCTAGCGTATGATGGCTATTGATGGGCCAACAGAGTAGGCTCAACTATTGAACAATAGACTGAGTTGTTGGTTTAAGTGGACTTAACAATTATCATATCAAGGTGCAATAGCCGAGTATGGAGAGCAGTCCAAGAAATGAGAGCTTCGAAGGCCATGGTACCTCTCGTGCTGAGGAGCAGTGTGGAAACTAAGAGCTCCGGAGAAGCTGCAGCTGAAATTCTAACGGTGAGACTTTCAGGAAGATAAATATTAGATGTTGCTCTTTCGAAAGCCTTGAATCAAAAGGTGAATACAACAAAATCTAAAACTTAAAAAATCATTTTGTTTAAAGGATGGGGCTACGGAATCAACAATTTTAATTCAGTTAACTCATTTACCTAAAATTTAAGATAAGACGCTATAATTTTTTTGAGAATATAGATTAAAATTTGAATTCTAAAACATTTTTTTGAAATTAAATTTATATATCATTATTATCAACTATTAATTGATCTAATGTGATCACACGATAGACCTTCAAATAAGAAATATAACCCTGTATTAAGTGAGAGGGGCTATTATCCCTGCGTACAATTATATTTACCTTTTATTTGTATAATAAAATTTTAATAAAATAAAGATTAATTATGAATTTTCTCTAATTTATGACATTTTGTCCCTAATCCTTAATTATAACTCTGCCCTTACTCCCAAATAAGATTAAAAGTTAATATTTTAAATAAAACAATTTAAATTTAAAAAGTATTAAACTTTATAATATTTAATTGATTCCTTTTTAAAATTTTTGAAGTAATTAGATGGAATGATGATTTGGTCACGTCTTGTTGTCTCAATCATGGCGCGTGTGTGTATTCCCTGTTTCGCTGTTCTGTTCCAGTCGGGAGATGCGCAGACACATTGACAATTACGTCCTCTCATCCTCCCTTTATTTACCCTTGCTTTTCCCTTCCTTTCTGTCTTTTTCTTTTTTATTTTGAATTTTTCCCATAAAGTTAAAGCTACAGCCTACAGCCCTCATACATGCAGTAGAGGACAACCTTTTCTCTGTTTGGACCATACTGTCCTCTTCTCCGCTCCTTTTCCCCCTTTTTATCTTAATTTTACCTTCTTCTTTTCTTGAACTTGGTAATATGAGAAGAGTATGTTTACAATATGCAAACATATACATATGACATGCAAGTGGTAAGTAGTAACAAGTCATATTTATTTACCTTTTGATTGTTTCCCATTGGACTCTCTATATCATATGTGATTTAGCTACTATTTAAAACAAATATGTACTTGTTAATCAAAATCATATATGGTTAGTAGCAAGATTTTTTATTTTTTTAACATCGATATTTAATTTATTGGTTGATTAGTTCAGATCAAGTATTATAAAGGTTTATTGTAGGACAATAGCATGGTTGTTTTTAATATTTGACTACGTAATTGATATACTAGTATCCGCCTCCTCCGGAAGCACAACTTTAGATTTAAGACCTCTTTAGAATCTGCAAGCCTCCAAAACTCACAAGTCTCCGCTGCAGCTCTTTCAAAGTTCCTATTCTCCGACTCTTATTTTCCACACTACTCTTCAGCATTTGAGGCATCATGTCATCCGGAGCTCTCAATTTTCGAACCGCTCTTAATACTCAGCTACCGTGCCTTAACATGACCGTTGTCAAGTCAATTTAACCCAACAACTCAACCTATTATTCGACAACCAAGCTTACTCTGTCAACTCATCAATAGCCATCATGACGTTAGGCTTGATACCGTCCCATCTTCAACAATGTCCAAGGTTATAACTATCCGTAGGCTTGGAGAGAACGAAAAGGGGACGACCAGGGATAGCCACCCCTCTCCTCTCCCATTTTATTCTCTTCTTTTCCCTTATTTCGACTACCGTGTTGTCTGCGATTTTCTGTCCAAATTTACAGGATAAACAGCTAGAAACCTTCACCGATCACCTTGATCTTCTTCTCTACCTTCCTTATTTAGTGTCTACTACTTTTAGACATCAACTATACCCAAATCCAACAATGCAGATAAAGAAAAAATCAATTATATCAATTGGTAATACTGATGAATTTGAATTAAACTCAAATTTCTTAAAATTGTGGCAATAAGCAAAGTCGCTCTATTTAGGTGGGAATTGTTGGTTGGACAAATCCTCCAATACTGTAATATCAAACCTTGAATGCAAAACATGAATTCAAGATACTACCTACCTAACAAACTATAATTTAATATCTTCTTCCCAGGAATAATTTCCATCTAAAATATAAAGACTCCCAGATTTAGGATTAATTGAATAAAAATAATTAGGTGAGCAATGTCCAAATGAAAATAAGTGTAATATTTCCCATATTATATTATTAATTTCTGTTTTAAGTACTATATATCCATCCAAATTTATTAAATGGATAAATTAACTTTTAGTCCTATAATTGTTTCCTACTTGTTCCTTGAACTTTCTTTTGTCTATACTGGTTTTTGAACTTGGATTTTTGGTCCATTTTAATCATTTTGATGATGTTGTTAAGAATGGCACCGGGACGGATTTTTGGTTGCTCTGTCTTGATCTAAAATTTAAAAATTATAATTCAAATTTTGATATGACATAATAAAAGTATAAACCAACCCTAATTGGACCCCAAAATTTTAACAAAAAACACAACCCGCTCAAAAATCAATAAAACATTAAATATAATATATAAAATAAAATAAATATATATCGAGTTGGGTTTGGTCATGGAATTTTTTCCATAAATATGAACCCGCTCTGACTCGATCTTTTTCAAAACCCGCTCTTAACGAGCCATGTTGGGTCGGGATTCGACATGGTCGAATTATTTTGCCATCTCTATGTTGCATGTTGAGAGGGTGTTATGTGTCACAATATTATAATACCACGTCATCAAAAAGACAAATGGTCAGTTTTGCATTGCTTTTGAAAAATGCGGTGGGAAAGTGGTTTTGAAAAGTAATTTTAAAAAGTATTTTTATATTATTTAGTTTAAAATATGAGTTTTAGTATTACTGTCAAAAAATATTTTTAAGTAGATAAAATATATATTTTAGACATTATTTTTTTAAATATAAAAGGATTAGTAATATAAACGAGAATATATAAATAAGGAGTAAATTTGAATTTTTTTCATTCAACCAAGCTTTTCTACTGGAAAAGCTGTAAAATATATCTTTTGCGTTTGGCTGGATAATTGCTTTTTTATTGTTGATTTTGTGTGAGAAGCAAGTCGTTTGACATTTATTTTGCGTTTAAAACACAATGTCCCCCTAAAAGCTCTTCTAAAAGCACTCCCAAAGGGGCCTTAAAATTAAAAAATCTCCAAATTTATGGACTAATACGTAAAAAATAAAATTTAAGGATTAAGTTTAAAAAATTTTCAAATTCAAGGACTAAAAGTTCTTTTTTATCAATAGGACTAAAAGTTGTTTTACCCTTTAATTAAATTTACACTCCTATATGAGTACCATGTTCGGAGACACAGAAGGAGGGGTATTATTGGAAGTTAAATGAGCTGTCGAAATATTATTTTTTTCTTGTAAGAAAACAGTGAAATAATTTACAAGGCGGCCCACTCTCTCGTGATTTTGATTGTGTTTAGAGAGAGAGAGAGAGAGAGAGAGAGAGAGAGTGTGTGTGAAATTCCCATCTCCATTGTTGCCAAATTTGAACTGGAATCCAATTGAATTCCTGTCCAGGAATTATTTTGTCGTTGTGGTTGTTGTTTTCTCCTGTTGCTGTTAAAGCCTTTCCCTTTCTCTCTTCTTAAGCTCTTCTCCTCTGTGACTTACAAACTTCCGAGAAGCAAAACGAAGGTTACTTAAAGCTGAAGCTCTTCAGCGTTTCTGCAATGGGTTTCAGTAGACCTCAAAAGCTCGGGAATGGAGTTTCTACAAAATGGGTTTCTCTCTTTTGCATTGCCAGCTTCTTCTTCGGTGTACTTGTTGTCAACAGGTTTTTCTCCCCTTCTCTTTCTTCTCGAAGCGGAATGATCAAGATCTTGTTTTGAAGTAGAAAAACTTGTTCTTTTTTAATTGGTTTAAATATTGTTTGATTTCTCGGTCATCTTGCTCCTGCATTACATGTCGGAGGATCTTGCTAATATGATGTAGAATTATCAAGCGAAATGCCATGTTCTGGATAGATTTGGCACTGGGATTGCTGGATTTATGGATCCAACTGTTGAAATTAGTTTCCAGTGTTGTCTTTTTTTGGTATTATGTGGATCATGCAATGACTTTCCCTGGCTAGATTTGAAGGTCTTAGTTAAGCTTGCAACGCCGGAAAATAGTGAGATTAATCGAATTTGAGTTTGAGCATATTAGCTTCTGAAGTATGAGATTCTGTATTTTGTACTTTATAGCTGAATTGTTGGAAAAGTTGATTTTATACTCTGGATCAAAAGCTAGGAGCATGCTTTTGGCTTTGAAACTAATTGTGATACTAGTATATACTCTTTGGTAGATTTCAAAAGGACAATCCATGTAGACATTAGGGAGCTGGTAAGATTTAGTGAAAGAGATGTCCTGAAAATGAAAGCATGCTTTTGGATGAAAAGAGAGACCGGTTCTTGCATTTTACTTGTCATTGAACGATGAACCAGCCTATAAACTTGAACATTATGATGTCATATGTTAGATGTTAATACATCTATGAGTTATCACTTTAGAATGGATTTTTTTTTACCGGTCATCGTTGTAGTTTCTTGAAATCTATCTCTTAAGTTCAATCCGTGATGAAGCCGGGATTCAATCCTAGCTTCCCTTTCATCAGTGGTCTGCATTTCTTAATTCTTTACGTTGTTGCATTTTCTTGTTAATGAACTTTTGTATGCAAGTGTGTATTGATTAGCCGTGCATGGCATTTCTTACAGATTTTGGGCTGATTCTGAACCAGTCAAAATGGATGAGGAGGCTTCTCCAGTACAGAAACATCAGAGAAAAGAAGTCCATCCCTTAGTTGATTGTGATAAGGTTAGTTTAGAGTACAAAGTAGTTATAAGCTATATTGCATATTTGCATATGATGAATTTCGATGATATTGTTTAGATATATTATAACAGGAAGCTTTTGTTCAGGCTGGTGATATTCTTTCTCAAGTTTCACAAACTCATGATGTAATCATGTATGTTTCTTTCTCTTACTGAATAATTCCTTGATAAGTTCTGGATTTACTATACACACACATACACATGGTTTTATCTAACTCTTTGGACATCTAAGATGTCTAGAACTTAGGATGTTTTGCATGGTTCATACTTTCAGGACGTTAGACAAAACAATCTCCTCATTGGAGATGCAGCTAGCTGCAGCTAGAGCTGCCAAAGAGGATAACGAGGATGGATCTCCAATGGTTACAAAATCAGGAGTTGAGAGCCTGATGGAGTGCCCGAAAGTTTTCTTTGTTATGGGAATTATTACTGCATTCAGCAGTAGAAAACGGAGGGACTCAATCAGGGAAACA